>CM062238.1:15291855-15630592 GCA_031216185.1 Syzygium aqueum
AGAAGCCAATTATTCGGATCCATTTCTTCCTCTTCGACCGTCTGGTTAACTATTAACCTAATCAACCTTGGCCCAATGACCCAGAGTCATGACTGGTGTGGAATGTAGACTTTTCAAACACGGTAAAATTTCAGAGACTTTTACAAGGAGTGAGTCAGGAAACGGATGCTAACTAAAGCCTCACTGAAGGATCCGCAACCTGTAAAATGTTAGGAAGTTGAGAACATGTCGGCCCGGCCTCCACTCATCCTCTCGGCCTTCTCCCCACGCTCACCTGAACATCAGCTTTATTAGGGTGTTGCTGGAACAAGCAGATAGCATATGTTGTTCAATAAGTCGACTAGGCAACCGAAATATTACCTGTCCGAACTCTTATTACATCTGAGATGGGCACCACTGCAAAGTCCAGCAAAAGACAGTTCTTTTTTATTAAGAATGCTATAATCGTTAAACATCTCTCCACATGACTACATACTTTCACTAACCAAAACGAAGTAACCTATTGATGTATAGCAATTACTTATACAATATGAAGAAGTACGACCAAAGAATATCAACCTCTTTAGAAGCTAATTATATGGTAACAGTGATCAATCAACAGAAAACTGACACCAAAAAATTCCTAAAGAAACAAAAAAGAAGAAAAGGTATAACCAATACAACTTCATCGAAGGGTACTGTGCAAATTAGCAATAGCAAGGTAAACTTTTGACATGCACATTAGCAAAAGGCACTACTTTCCAAAAGGCAAAGAAAGAATCTTCATGTTGCCTCCCTTTATGTTTGTATCCGTGCATACAACCTCCTGATCAACATAGCTATAAACAAATCCTAAAGAGTCTGCAGATTTTATCTGATCTCAAACTATTTTATAAAGTTCAACATGTACCCAGTGAACTACTGATGATTTTGAAAAAATAATTGGAGTTTGTTCTTAGCATGGTGTCAATAGGCAAAGCTAATCGGCAAGCGTAGGTTTCCAAATTCCCGTGTCTCAATGTATCATCATAGCTACTTAGATATATAGGTGCTAAAAATACTTCCACAAACAGTGGCACTATTACGTGAGCACGCGCCTTTCTCTTAGCTTGATAAAATAAAGAAAAATAAATAAATCCTCAGAATGAAATTATTAAAACTTAGTTCGCTCATGTAATAAGAGAAGTAGCTTTCCTCTAAATTTGACATTTGCTGAAAATTCGGAACTTAGATGAGATCAAGAATTCGGGATAAAAGATTTTCTCCATCGGTCGAAATGCTGGTATAGGTATTTAATCACTCCGACTCCAGGTTCTCTGAAACTGTGCAGATAGCGCGGGTGTATCATATAATAAAATGGCGACATCTATGGGTTGCCACCAGAAAAGGCTACGAGAATGATAAGAATAGCCAAAGTATCATGTAATCACAGCAAGACAACTTATGCATATTAGATAAATGAATGGGAAGGCCTACAGAAAATTTTGCCATCACCAATCTCCCCCGTTCTTGCCTCCTCGATTATTTTGTCAATTACTGCTTCAACCTAAGGAAGAGTAAATCATGGAACTGATGAGATCACACCACCCGAAACCAAAGATATTTCAGCACACTGAGCAACAATGCAAAATATGCACATCCCGGTAAGATAGTCAAAGAGCAGCTTAATGGCTAGTAATACCATACCTGCTCCTTGCTCACCACAATCTCCATCTTGACTTTAGCTAGAAACTTGTCTTCAGAAAATTCAGAGCCTGTGCAATGGAACCAGCAAAGATATAAAAGTTAAAAGTATTATTCAATGACAAATTAAATCCTCTATCCAAAACACACATATATGACATAGCCTACATTTTTTTGCTAAACATGGTATACTCTACTACAAAAGAAAAGGTTTAGTATCCCACAGCACAAAAAGCTTACCAGCCTGCCTTTCTGTAGAGCCTCCCTGAGATCCAAAACCGCGAACATCCGAAACAGTAACACCTCGAATACCCATCTTAAGCAGAGCCTAGAATCCCAGAGAGACAATCAATTAGGCACAACCATTTGGAGCATGAACAATTAAAGCTCCACACTTCAAGGACAAACAACCACCATTATCATCTTCCAATCCATTTCAACACGTGTTTGCTCCCCTGCAGACCTTAATTGAAGATTTTCGTGTGTAATGCCCCTGGATAATACTATTTCCAGAATTGACAATTCTCTATTAATCAAACTATAAGAAACCTTCACCCTTTCATCATGAGTTCTAAATACAGAATCATATTTTTTTCCTAAAGAGTTCCCACAATTAATACAACCTTTTCATGAGCAGGCAGAAATGTATCAAAGGACTCCAAAGTCGAGCAAAGACCATCAAATGACGATTGTCCCTACCAGGCAAAAAAGGTTCAGACAGTTCAAATGATGCAGCGCGTGAAAAGAATTGCCAATCGAAACTACCAACACCATCTCATGCAAATCAAGCTTCAACCCGAAGGCATGCAATCGCAGTACACTGATCTAACAACAACGCAGCGACCAAACGCCGATCCAAGTAGGCGAAATATGCTCCTCATCCTCTATCTACACTGCCACAAGTATAATTTCTGAAACCCAAAGAAAGAGGAAAAGGGTGGGAAATTTGCTCCAACAACTTACCGAGGAAACCTGGGGGACACGCCAAGGCCTGCGTCATTCCAAATTCATCCATCAAAAAGAAGGAAAAAAAAAATCAAAGAAACATCTTTCGATTGGATATTTTGTTCAAGTACAGAGGAAAGCACGTTCTTTTGCAGCAATCACAGCCCAAATTTTGAAAATGGGAAGCAGAACCGCGAAGCACACCTGAGAATCGCTTCTACTTTGTAGAATTTGGCATCTGGGAAATACTCTGCGACGAACAAAAGCAAGAACCCACAAACCATCAAACCAACCAGAAGCCCAGACCCATCTTGGAATACCCACAACCACCCAAATGAATCGAAACCCATTTCTCCCCTACCCACCTGGGGTGCCGCCCTCGGCTCTGATGACGGGAAGACCCGAAGAATTTCCGGCGCGATGTAGCTTCCCATTGAGCCGACGGACCCGGGAAGCGCCGAATTTGAGGAGGGGAGAGCTCGAGGCCACGAGGGCGAGCTCCTTGAGCTGGCGATCGCGAGCCCGGAACGTCGCTGGTCTCGCCATTGCAGTCTTGCAGGCCATGCCTGGAGCTCGGGCTCAGCAGTGGGCGCGAGACTGCTGAGTTCGGTGGGAGACGAGCGAGCCGAGGTTGTTCGCTGACCCAATAAGGAAGAAGAAGCTGCGACTCGAGCGAGTAGTAGATCTACTCAGGAACAGAAACTGAGATCTCCCTTGGTTCGAAACTAGTGATTTCTATGCTCGTATTGAAAACTCCAAAATTTTCTTTGTATTTTATTTGATTAAACATCACCCTCGTACTTCCATTTATATAGTCGATATACTTTTAAAAAAAAATTTGCAACATATCTTTTTTTTTTATTGAGAAAGAAATTAGAGATAATGACATAAACAGTCCCCGAGCTTTAACTCAATGTACAATTTGATCCCTGAACTTTATTATAATGTTTAATATGATCCCTGAACTTTTAATTTGTTCAATGTGGTTTATCGACTTTTGGTACGTGTTCAATTTAGTTTCTGAACTATATGAAAATGTTCAATATAGTCCTTCATTATCCTAGACTAGAGGGACTACATTGAACATTTTCATATAGTTCAGAGTCTAAATTGAACACGTTCAAAAAATTCAGGGATTACACTGAACATTAAGAGGGACCAAATTGCACATTGCGCTAAAATTCAGAAACTGTTTGTGTCATTATCCCAAGAAATTATGCCAAAATCATTACATAATGGGAAAATGACACAAATAATCCATAAATTTTGGTTCAATGTGCAATGTGATTTATGAACTTTTAACTAATTTAGTGTGATCCATGAACTTTAACCCAATGTGTAGTGTGGTCCCTAAACTTTAACCTAATGTACAGTGTGGTCCCTGAACTTTTAATTTGTTTAATATAGTCCATGGATTTTTGTATATATTCAATTTAATCCATGAACTATATGAAAATGTTCATCGTAGTCCTTTTATTAATTCAAGATCGAAGATTACATTAAACATTTTCATATAATTTAGGGACTACATTGAACATGTATCAAAAGTCCACAACCACATTGAACAAATTAAAAGTTGAAGAACTACATTGAAAAAGTAGGCTAAAATTCATGGATCACATTGAACAATTTAAAAGTTCCAAGACTACATTACATATTGAAATAAAATTCATGGACAATTTATATCATTATCCCTTATATAATTATCATGAAAACTATGTGACTAGCAATTAATTCGTGTAATTGAAGCTATATATATTCTGTAAATATGAATATTGTCCACACGATTGAGATCACTCGTCATTTTTCAATTAATTCAATTTCACATGCATTATACACTTACTAAACCAAATGAAAAATAGAGACTATCTTGAATAACCAGCATGAATGAGGACAATTACGAAGCCAACTAATAATAATAGACTCTCGTTATAAATATACTTTTAAAGATGAATTGCGAGCCTATTGAAAAAGTAGATAGATTATTTATATTATAATGTCAAAACTCAAAAGTGTCATTTATCTCACTTTTAGTTTTTCAAAACTATGAAAAACCTATATGTGCATTTTACACCTCAGCATTTGTCTGTTGCGAAATTAGGATAACTCTAAATACGTCCGTTGCAAAATTTAGATTACATCTCTTAAATTGGGTTGAGATTTGGACAAAAATTGTAAAAGAGATGTCCTTAAACTGTCCTTAAACTGAACACCAGCGAAAGCACGTGGACTACAATTTTAATTTCCCTCTTTCTTAGTCAGCCGATCCCCATGAAACATCAGGGGGCGACGACCATCCATTCGCGCGGTGGCGACCGAGCTTCGAGGGATACTGGGCACAGAGAAATGGAGCGGGGAAAGGAGGAAGAAGGAGACGAGTATGTGTACAGAATCAGCACGCTCAAGGAGTGGGAGGCTTTACAGAGAGATGGTCACGCTTATGGTGGCGATCTTGACAAATCCACCGGTTGCTTCCATCTCAGCAAGCTCTCTCAGGTGTCTCTCTGATCGGTTGTATGGCTTCAAAATTTGATCTTGGGTCTTCTTCCTTTCTGGGTTTTCGTTTTTCTTGATCATGAGTTTGTCCAGTGGCGCACGGACCAAGGGGTCTTCTTCTTCTTTTATTCTCTGTTCTTTTGTACGACTCTAATTCGAATGGTTGTGGTGATGCATTGAAGTATCATCTTGCCCGGTTAGTCTTTTCGGTTCATATGACCTGCGGCTTCAGAATGGGCTCATGTTATGTCCAAGCTGCACTTTTTTCAGCGGGTCAAAGGGTTATATTGGATGTGGCTCAGACTGGACAGAAATTTGTTTTGTTGTTTCGACGTCTTACAGCAAGAATGCACGAATACGAGTCCATCAATACAGAGATAGGATTCTAGTCGAAGTCGAAAGAATAAAATAGAAAAAAGAATACTGGTACATCAGCGATACTTAGTGCAAATACAATAATCTGAAGTTACATGCTTGATGCCCATGACATACCAATCTAATACAAAATCGTTAAAGGCTGATGCACTAAGCAAGTGGTGGTTTATCAGCTTTCTGGTCAATCAGTAATTGAGTGGAAGGACTGACGAAGCCAAGCCATGGAAGTGACCTTTAGGATTAGAAAAAGGCCTTTGAGATGGGCTGATAGTGGGGGAATTGGAAACAGGAAGGCTTTGGAACTTAATTTTAGTTGTCGAGTTATTTCATTACCTCTAAGCTTCTATCTATTTTTGTCATGTGACTTGCGAGATTGCTAACATGGTTGCAATTTCTTTTTGTTTCTTCTCTTTTTTGTTAAGTTGGTATTTTGGATGAGCTGCTTCTTAGATCAGAGAATAAACACTTTCTGTAGCTGAATGTTCGTTGTCTTTATTCCAGGTTCAATCTACATTACAGAACTTCTTTCTGAACTTTAAGGATGACCTCTACCTCCTACAGATTGATGCCAAGAAGGTATGCATGTAGTCATCTCCTTCTACGAGTCTAGGCAAATATATTAAGAGTATAATACGAGGAATTCTTATAATCCACATCCTTCTAAAAGAAAACTTCTTGTGGAGTTAGTCAAATTAGTATATTATACTGTCTTAGTGGTTACTTAAAGGGCAACATATAGTGCTGTCCATTCATCAACTTGCTGTTCCCCATCAACTGTGTTGATCTAAATCGTTTATGGTGGTTTAGATTCTGTTGTATCTTGGGAAAGGCTTATTGTTTCTGGAACTTCTATGTGCTCAATTCTAATTGGGAGATAATGGAGAATTTCTTGGGGACATTTAATTATCGCGAAAAAGAACATAACATGTGATGAATTTGGTGAAGAAAGGTGTGCATGAGGTTTTTGCATTATAGAGCTTGGAAAAGGACCGATTTCACATTTCTATTTTCCAAAGTGTCTGAAGGCCGTTTCCACAGATATCCGCAACAATCCCAAAGGGAAAAACTCTTTTCATGACTTAAAGAAGTGTCAACCTAATTAGAATGGAGCTTCTTTAATGCTTCCATGGATTTCCTGCATTGCAGTCCAGCTATCTTTGAGTAATGAGTAGCTAAAAGTCATTAATAACAATATGCTGAGTTTTGACAGCTTCAAAGTTGCCATTTTCACTTCCTAGATGTAGACAATGAGTATGTGATATGCTTCATTTGATGCACGAAGGATGTCAATGCTATTAAATTTTGTTCTTGAAGTTTGAAAATTTTTCCATTATGGACAGGAATCAGGAGATAATAACTTTTTACCTAGAGGCCCTCCGCATCGAACAAAACTTTAATATGGCAGAAGATTCTTGATATAGACCCCCCATTGGAATTGCTTTGTGGTTTCCATTGCAGATGAAATCATTAACTGGATAATTCATAGAATGTACTCAACAGCAGAGCAGGAACTTCGTAATGTAACAAAACTCCAATGAAGTTTCACCTATGTAATAATCAAACAGTCCATGCTTTTGAAGTTTTGAGAACCTATCATTCTAGTCTAGTACAGCTGGAGTTGTCAATTTTCCTATTACTTCTGCTTTCATGGGATATGTACTGGTGTGTTTTATCTCCACTTAGCAAATGATCTATGACACATGTCCAGCACTGCTAAATGCATGAGAATGTGATATGACTTAAACAAAAATGAGCTTGCATGCACATTCTAGTGGTTGCTAGCTATTGCTAGGATACTAGGCAGTTATCGGCAATATGAACTGGTGTGCGGAAATTTGTTGTAAATTTCAGTGAAGTTTGTAATGTGCATATTGTAATTTAATGTACCAGCATTTGGAAAAAAATTTCTGCTCAGGACACAAACTAATGTGATCTCCAAGTATTTAATTCGAGTTCTTCCTGCACCATCTGCACATAGGTACGGCCTAGAAATTTCAGAGGGCCATTGCTGTAGGAACATGAATACACTCGTAGGAAATTAAATCATGTGCAAACGATGATCAATTTCTTGAGAGACGCAGATGATGATTCTTCATTAGTACTAGTAGCTTGCACGAATTAGCTTTCTTCCCTTTCCCACTAGTGAATACAATTTTATGGAAATTTTCTTCTATTTCAGCTCGGTGATGGATTGGTTTATGAAGTTGTTGATGGAGTTAATAACTTTCCCCATTATTACGGCCCATCTCGAACTTTTAGTCCCCTCCCCTTAGAAGCAGTTACAAAGGCGGAGAAGCTATCATTATCAGAGGGTCGTTTCTCTTGTAGCTTCTTGCAGTAAGCTATATATTTTACTTATATGTTGCAAGTCTCGAATACAGATGAGAACTGAAAATTGTAAATTGCTGTTTGATATATACGCTTATTGGCTTAACAAGTTGGAAACATCATTTATTGCATTGTTCCTTTTTATAGGATGGCAATGATATAGACCATCATGCATCATGATTTTCATGGGAGAAACATTAATTCTTTTCTAGAAGTATATCATCTTGCCTTGTGCTCTACATAGCAATTATGTGTTGGCTATTGATTAATCACAACAGACTATACCTTCAGCTGATCAATAACTACATGTTATTCATTAAAGGTGTGTGCAGTTGCTGGCACTTGATGTCTGAAACGGCTTAGCAATTGGCATCTTAATGGTTTGCTTCATATTTAATTTCTTCTACTGATGTTGGTTGGCTATGTTTGAGGATTATGTATCCTGTAGGTGGGAAATGACATTTGGTTATGTTCTGGAAGTCATTTACTTTGAGTGATATTGTCTGTTGTTTATGCACCTAAGTATGAAGTGTGCCCTTTGTCTGAAAGCTTTCAATGACATTTAAACTAAACCATTGGGCAAGAGAAAAGTATCCCCTCTCTTCCCTGTTAAAGATCAAGCAATCTTGGATGGTGTCGCAGCCTGTCTTGTTATGGTCTAATTGTAATAGAATTTAGAGAGTTGTTTGTAATATCTTCTGGATGGGGCTCCAACATGGTCATACAAGCTACCTATGGAAGTGAGTTCATTGTGTTTTCATATTGTATTCTGTGCTCATGTCTGACTATATACACGGTTGAGACCAAACTAGTTTATCATTGGGTGTCCATGGGCATCAAAAGCTAGGGTCTTGCTTTTGCTCCTATCAGATCCCACCTGTTAAATGCCAAGAAATAGAAGCCCTGACCATAAACTGCATCTGATAAATTCTCGCGTTGCCCTTTTAACTTGTTTTCTTTTCCGAGTACTTTGCACAGGAATTGCACTTTAAATGTGGTACACTAATTTGGTCTGCAAATAATGTAACTTGTTGGGTATTTAGATGAGTCTTAGTAACTTAAAGAAGCACTCACATCAGTTTGCCACATACAGAGCCCTTAGTATCCCTAGCGCTACTCGTATTTGAATTGGCTAAGCAAGTAAAAAGAGGATGTATTTGAACCTTTGTAGATTCTTTTATTGCTCGTTGCACCTTAGACAAAGTTTCGGGCCTATTGTAGCCTGGACTCGACCTCATTGAACTTTTATATTCAGTACTAGTAGGTGCTTGCTCAAGGGCAAATTCTTCCCTGGATCTAAGTAAATGTGGACCACTGGATCCGAGCCACCAAATTAGGCAGATTCTTCTTGGAATCCACTTACTCGACGGCTTGGATCACTTCTGTTCTTATGGATCGATTTAGTGCATGGAGGTGTTTCTGGTTACTGAGACCATCTTGCCCTATATGATGAGCATGTCTAATTGGCATCGATATATTGATATTCATCCACTCATTTACTCGATTTAGTTAAGGTTAATCTCTTCCTATGACCATGCAAATGTTTTCTTCTTGTCTCAATGTGCTCCGAAAGAGCTTGCCTTACGTCCTAAGGATGCTTCCGGATCCATGACAATGATGTCGCCAAGGCCTTCAACAAAGGGCTACGGGACATCTGCAAAGATGCGATTGAAGCTCGAGGGCACAACCGTTGTCTATGTGTGATATGTACAAGATCAAGTGGGATCTCTTTGCCTCCTTTGGCAGATTCAAGTAGGATCTCTTTGCCTCCTTTGGAAAATTTGGTAAGATCATCAGCTCGTGTGATCTCGTTCTGATTTCAACTAACAAAAAGTGACCCTTCGTGTTGATTTTATGAGCCTCTCCTTTTCGTGATGTATATGGGGATCATAGAATTGGAAATTTATATTAGGTCACTTAGAAAAGCAGGCTTTGAAGATCGTCTCATGGTTTGTTGTGGATCTAGGGGTCCTACAAATGATTACGATGTGAGAGCGACTCGTGATCAGCCTGGTTACGCCATTTGCAAGAATGTATCGAGCTCTATAGTTTGGATGGTGTCCGCCATACTGATGCCGCGAATAAACTCATCGCAACCTCTAATATATCAGGGTATTTTCCTAGGCCTCGTATGAAGCTCGGCCAATCTTTCGGGACGTCTTGATTCGCGACAATGATCATGTCGGATTGGCCAATCATGACCAAACTCCATCAATTTTGATTGATCGAAATCACTCTAATTTCCTAAACTTCTATCAGGAAAGTCGTTGGTCCTTCCTTTAAACTAGTTCTCTTTTGTGATTAGATAGAGAGAATTGTCCAAAAATTCCTAAACTTATTGTACTTTTATCAATTGAGTCATGAACTTTTTAATTTGCCAATTGAGTCCTAAACTTTTTCAAGTTTTGCAATTGAGTCCACCCGGCTAAACCCTTTCAAGTTTTGCCAATTAAGCTCATTCGATTAATTTTGGCCAAAAATCGCTAACGATGATGCCGGCCATGTGAGGTAGCCTCGCCCAAGAGGGCTTCGCGACTGGCAAGCTCCGACGACCCTCGTTGGCCACTATGGGAAACAAAAAATGAAAAAATGTCTCGTACGGCCGATATTAATGTCATCGATTTTCGGCTAAAATTGATCGGATGGATTCAATTGATAAAACTTGACAAGGTTTAAGAGAACTTAAGCCTGATAAAATTAAAAAAGTTTATGACTGAATTGGCAAAAACGCAATAAATTTAGGATTTTTTTAAACAAATTTCCATAATTAAATGGCAAGGGCGTAGCAATGATCTTCACACCATCGCTGTGCCCATCATTGAGATTGGACCTTACCACTTAGTGATCAAGAGCTGATGTCGAAAATGATCAACCTTCATGCCTTTATCAACAGGTGGATTCCGTCTTCGCCTCACAAGAAATTTTCAGTGATCTTGGATCTTTGTTGAGAGTGCGAGACATAATCATTGGAGTTCAACCCTAGAAACATTGGTCGATGTATACACGAAGCGTTCAAATCGAACGAGAAGAAAAAGCAATTTCCACAAACTTTTTTGAATTGCGAATGCTGACTACCTTTTTCTACTTTTTCTTCCTCTTTTTTGGCCCCAATTTACTAATTAAATATATCATTGTACGATCGATCATTATTGGCCAAATGGGTCTTAATCGCACGCCCTTTAGTGCTAATGTGAGTGAACTGCATTTGTCAAATATAAACCTTAAAAGGTGTCAATCTCTTTCAATAAAAAGGGTTTTTAGATGCGTTGCAAAGTTACAAAAGCTACAATTATTTAATGGCGCTTTATTATTGTGGAGGACAGGATCACTAAAGCTCTTACATCATAACTCTTTTGACACCCACTATTTGTTTGCATGCGAATTCGTATTATACTCATACATTTTAATGTATAGTTGCCTTTTTTTTGTTGGGTCGACATAGGGGAAATTATTCAATCAGTTTTGAACATATTATACGGATGTCAATTCAGTTTTTGACTTTTAAATTTTGTCAATTTAATCCCAAATATTTGTGCGAAATTCCAACGTGTAGATCTTTCGGTGAATTTTCAACGAAAATGGCCAATGTGGTGGTGTGCCACGTAGAATGACCGGCGATAACTGGACCACCAAAACAATAATATTAGGTGAAAATTAACCGAAATGATTATAATAGAATTTAGCGTCAAGGTTTATGACTAAATTGACAAAATTGAAAAGTTCAAGGATGAATTGGCCTCCGCATAATAAATTTAGAACTGATTGTGTAATTTTCTCGTCAATATGTATATATATATATATATATATATATTGCAAAAAAATCCATATGTACATACATATAATTACATGTAGTGCACTTTTCTTATTGCCTACTTTCTAGGGTTTTTCCACGTTTTTTTTTTTTTTGCATATATTCCTCCATATGAATGAACTATCTCAAAGAGCTGTCGTTTACTGCTCAAGAATAATTTGCTTAAAATGGTGCGCCGACATAATATGCTCATAAGTGGGTAGGTAAAGAGAAAAAGTGGCTATCTTGATGAATCATGAAGGATAAATTAAGAATACAGAATACCATGTCGACTAAACTAATCTTCATTCGTGAAGGTTGTTGAAGTAATAGGAGAGAAATTATACATGTGGGGTAGCAGCTCTCTTTCTAAATTAAAGATTCAAAAGGGGCTAAGTGCAAATTCACTTGTCAAGCAACTGAATAAGGAATGTTGCAATTTCGATGACAAGAACGAGATCAAATGTTGTAAGATATACAAAACTTGCAAACAAGATGGAAATGAGACATGTTTTAGGTACCATGATTGATTGCTTCACTGAGTATAGCTTTTGGAGCAAATCTATACTTCTGTATCAATTCATAAGCCTTTTCTTTGCTCTAGTGTGTTGGAAACGCGTTATGTATAAAAGACAATGTAGCATGTCCTAAGCCCATCATGCTGGCTTCCGTCCGTCTTGAGCTAAAGCTTCAACAACTCCCATCGGTTTATGCGCAAGGCACATGTTTATGTGATCCCAAACGCGCAATAATCAAGACTAAAATTTCATCACCCTGATAAAAGTAGTATTCAAGTGGTAATCACTTAAAGGATACTAATCCATGTAACCTCATTCACTTTAGGTTGGACTTAGTATGGCTATCAATATTTCAATATTGCTACTAAAGAAATACATATAAGTCACTTTATTAGGCATGGAGGTTGTTGTTAATGGGATTGTTAATCAATCAAAGAGGAAATCCACTTGGGGAATGAGAGGGACGTGAGGATTGACACGACCAACCCAAGATCCATACATAGAATTTGTTAGCCACTTCCAACAAGTTAATCCACAACGGGCCAACTAATGCGTACGGATGGCCCAATCGATATGCATCAAGAAGCCTCATCAATTTAAGACCCAGATGCCCAAACAGTCAAAATGATATTATATATCAAGAAAAAAGGGTATTATTCATCATCTCCCGATCGTAGAGCAAGGTGGAGAGGGCGGCCGGCAGAGGCTACAGCCTCTCTGGGTACGATTATAAGAGTCTCGCACCCAATTTAGATCATTCGGATCGAGCTATAACTTTCCTTGCACCCGGAGCAAGAGAGATGCCATTTCAACAAGTTGTCCACTTTACCATAAGTGCTGTCTTTTGAATTTAGTATCCAAAGGATAGAATTTGCGAAGTCCTATGTCGATACTTTGTCCAGATGATCGTTTCTTTTTGCATTTTAAATGAGTTTTTCAATGATTTTTTTCGAAATTCCCCTTCTGACAGCAGATCACTTTCACGCTGCTAAGCTCATAATCAAGAAGGGAGCTCCGGTCTGGCAATCCTGATTGGCTGCTCTTTCGGGTTTTACAGTAGCAGAAGGATCCTCTTCTCGACTGTCGTTAATATGCCACAAATCCCATGACGCCGAACTCAGTTCGAGCCGAGTACATCATCAACCATCAAGATGTCATTGCATCAAGAACCCGAAAACCCTAAAAAGCTGATTCCCAATCGCTTGAGTTTTCTTAAATCACACAACAGTAAAGTAATTTTTTGAAAAGAAGCTCAGTGTCGGTGATGGTAATTCTTTTTGCACATTTATCGTTAGATAGATGATGCACGAACTTAAAACAATCATGTAACATAATTTACCTTTGTGTTTTCCATCTCATGATCAATGTGTAAATAAATTTTTTCGCTAGCAATAAATCGGTAAAAGTCCGTGTCGATGAGACCGACATCCACGAGAGCAGTAGACGATTCCAGAAATTCACCCCACCAAAAAGAGTCTCGACGGTAAATTTGACGGTGACTTGCCATGAATATCCCACCACGGACGGTGGACATGAATCAGCAGAACACCCCTCTCTCTCTCTCTCTCTCTTAATTTTGGCCTTAGGAATATGCCACTGAATCATACATCTAGAAAAGGGTGGCCCGCTAATTATGAGCTCATTTTTCTTCTAATCAAAGCAAACTCAACCCACCTCTTAAAATAAAAATAAAAAAACCCTTTTTGAACGAATAGACTTAGAGAAAGGAGTTGTATCATCATGGGATGAGAATCTCGAGTGAGGTGGCATAACGAGTTGTTTAGTTTTGCGTCTACAATAATGCATGCTAGTGTCTAACAGTATATTCATCACATACACACACACACACACACACATATATATATATATATATATATATTATGTAGTGGGAAAATTCAAACGGGGGGTCCGACCATATACGTTTTGGCACAAAATTCATTAAAGTATGCCCTCGATGGTGCATTAGGGATCGTGGTCATTTCGATGCATAGAAACAGGGAAAATAATTGAAGATAGGACCTCAAAAATGAACCAATCGGAGACGAGAATTAGGTCAATCAGTTTCAGCTTCACGCAAGCCCAACTGTTGAGGAGTCCCACGTTTTGCGACATCTGAGACTACGTTATGTAGCGCATGGTTCGGTCCTACCCATATGCATGCCCCAACTAGATGATTTTATTTTTATTTTCGTAATTTAGGGATATCAGCGTAGAGATCCGGCTACTTGAAGGTCCAAGAACCTCTTGCAAGCTCTACGAGAAAGTGGATCATGGATGGTTGGTGAGACTCCTATGATAAATGCGATGTCGGAATAAGTAATTTAAGGATACGGGCATGGACATCCGGCTACTTGAAGGTCCCAAGAACCTCTTGAAAGCCCTACGAGAAAGTGTATCATGGACGGTTGGTGAGACTGCTATGATGCATGCAATGCCGGAATAAGTAATTGAGGGATACGGGTGTGGAGATTCAACTACTTGAAGGTCCAAATAACCTCTTGAAATCCCTACGAGAAAGTGTATCATGGACGGTTGGTGAGACTCCTATGACGAATGCAATGCCGGAATAAATGTAGCCCTATTCTTTAAAGAGGCTAACTTTTCTTCTTGAGGTCTTTATTTTCTCTATTTTGATTAGCTCGAATGTAGAATCACTCACTATTTGTCTTTAATTGTATTGATACTTTTTTTGAGAATGTTAAGCTGCAAATGCATTCCCAACCTATTTCACATAATCCGCTCCGACATCACTCGTATCCTTTTAATCGTTGCCATTCGAACCCAACACCTTTTCGGTTCCTATTCTTGCAGATTCACATGTGACTAATAGTTTCTACCGAAAAGTCGAAATGTTGATAGGTTAACGTAGAAATTAAAAGGACATGCTGGATAACATTGCAATTGAAATCATAAGCTGAGGGTGTATTTGTAATAAATTCTTGCTGAAATAAGCTGGCTAACTCAGTTCTCTTGAAGGTTTAATTTATGTATTTCTGTTTATTTTTTTAGGTCACCGAGGTCTGTTGTTAAGCACTTCTTTATGCATTTGGACTGGCTCCAAAACTTTCTATCTCCATGCACGTCATGATACGAAAATGGACCGACTTATGATTTTTGTATCTTTTCTGTGACTTATCTTGTTGAATATTAAATTAAGTTTCACTCAACTTGTGGCTTCTTGACATAAGGTAAGTACAGTATTCTCTCTCTCTCTCAATACATTGAACATTTTTCAAGAAAAAATCGGACTAAAAAAAATAAATAATTCACTTATAAAGTCAAAGGGCAGGTTTAATGAGGACAAGCTACATAAATATGTATCATGTCAACCACTGTCTGCTGAACTGTCTCACGAAAAAGCTAAATTAATAAAAGGAAGGATAATAATTGTAAGCCCGCCCATCTTGATGCATGTCCCTAAATTAATGCCATGTTGACATATGAAAAATTCACTCTTGTTCATTTTCTTCTTCTTCTTTTTTTCAACCAAATTATTTTCTATGCGTTCAATGAACATAAAATAATAGTAAAGAGAATTATTGGTTTTTTTTATATGAATGTTGTGTCCAATGAAAGTCTAGTGTGAAAGCAAGGTGGCCAATTAATGGGGGGGTGGGGGGAGATTCATACATATTTTAAGGTATCTGCTTCATCAGCATTGCTAAGCAACGTTTACTTTCTCCTTTACAGAGATGTGTTGTCAAGGCTCCCTTCAATCTCTCTTTTGACCTGCAGTGCCTTGCTCCGCACCAATATCTACCTCCCTTTTTTTTGGCTTTTTATGAAACGCAAAAACGCTTTCGGAGCTTATATAATTGAGTCATTTTGCTCTCTTCTCTTTACAGGCAGTTCAGATCAGCAGTACACACAAATCACTTTGTTTGTGACCCTTTTGTGTGTGCACTGAATCTTGCATGCTGGTTTCTCTGAAATATTCCTGCATGAACTTTTTTTACTAGCTCGTGAGTGTCTGAACCTATCTCAGAGTCTTGTATAGTTTTGCTCCAGTTGAAGTTATGGAGGTTTTCCCATAATCTGAACCTTGATTTCATCAAAATGGGTAGGCGTTGACGGTTTGCGATGATCAAGTTATTCCTCTAGAAGGCATTAAGTTGTGAAAAGATTGTATCAGTTGGTGAAACTTTTTTCTTGTTCCTGAGAGAGAACTATGGAGGAGACATTTGTTCCCTTCGAGGGAATCAAGAATGACCTTAGAGGAAGGCTTATGTGTTATCGGCAAGACTGGAGTGGCGGCTTCCGAGCAGGAATCAGGTTCTGATTCACATTTTCGTTTTCGCGACATTTGGTTTCTAGTAATTGTAGCTAAGCTGCCAAGTATTTGTACTACTGGGTTGTATCATTCTGATGGCTAACTGTTGTTCATTTTCAGGATTTTGGCTCCGACGACTTACATATTCTTTGCTTCGGCGATTCCGGTCATTTCATTCGGGGAACAACTGGAGAGAAACACTGGTAATGAAGATTGCATTGTATTTGTGATATGGAGGATTCACTTTCTTGTTATTTGATTTTGTTGGCTTTCAATTCGCTTAATTTATGGCGGAACTTACTTCAAATGAGAGAAGAAAAATGAATAGCAAGACAGTGAAACAAGGGGAAATGTTATCCAATTATGCTTCTGTTTCTGACATCCACCCGGTATATGCAGAGGGAGTTTTGACGGCAGTTCAGACCTTAGCGTCCACCGCACTATGCGGCATCATCCACTCGATCATCGGTGGCCAACCTTTGCTGATCCTGGGAGTTGCAGAGCCTACTGTTATCATGTACACATTCATGTTCAACTTTGCCAAGGAAAGATCGGATCTGGGTCGGAACCTGTTCCTCCCCTGGGCAGCTTGGTAAATTTGTTCTGCCATTGAGAAAAAAAAAATCTTCAGTTTCTTATGCCATTTTTTTGTTTGACCTTCGTACTTTTGGGAAATTGTGCAGGGTCTGTGTGTGGACAGCTGCTTTGCTGTTTCTGATGGCCATACTAGGAGCTTGCTCTATTATCAACCGATTTACGCGTGTGGCTGGAGAGCTGTTCGGTCTGCTCATAGCAATGCTCTTTATGCAGCAAGCTATTAAAGTAAGAGGGAGCAACAATCTAAATTCAGTTTCTTATAAACAAAACAATCAACTTAATCAATAGTAAGATGCATGCAAGCTGTAGGAGCATGAGACCATGTGCGGTATATCCTCGCTGTAATATTTTATACACGGTGACTAAGTTGTGCGACACAAGTAAATGAGTGGAAGAGGCAAGATTAGTTTCTCATACGTTGTGTGTTTGATTGTCAGGGGCTAGTGGAAGAGTTCCGAATACCACAACAGGAAAACCCGAAGTTGGCTGAGTTTTTACCTTCATGGAGATTCGCCAATGGGATGTTCGCGGTAGTTCTCTCGTTTGGACTCCTCCTCACTGCATTGAGAAGTCGGAAAGCCCGATCGTGGCGGTACGGAACAGGCAAGTTGACAAAGTTTCAAAATCCTATTCTTCTCTCGTGAAGAGTCGATTCTGATTGTATATGATTCCATATGAAATCTCAGGTTGATATTGCTATATGATTTGTGATTTCCATAGGATGGCTTCGAAGCTTCATCGCAGACTATGGAGTGCCACTCATGGTCCTAGTTTGGACGGCGGTTTCCTACATACCGGCAAGAAGTGTCCCCGATGGAATCCCACGGCGCCTTTTCAGCCCAAACCCATGGTCCCCTGGCGCATCTGAGAACTGGACTGTTGTTAAGGCACGCTTATTCAATTTCCTTGCTAAAGAGTTAATTTAAGCTCCCCTGAGAAAAAAAAATTATCGCTGATTCGTATCTCGAAATGACAGGACATGTTGAACGTTCCCTTTTTCTACATAATTGGAGCTTTTATTCCGGCAACGATGATTGCCGTTCTCTATTACTTTGATCATAGCGTAGCATCTCAACTTGCTCAACAGAAAGAGTACAATCTGAGAAAGCCTGCTTCTTATCACTACGACCTGCTTCTTTTGGGGTTCTTGGTATGCGGATATTCCGTTTAAAATTTCTGCATCTAGTCACCTTTTCCTTTTAGCAGCATTTCTGCATGTGATTCTTCAATTCCTGGTTTTAAGAGTTTGAAGGACAATGTTCTCTATATTGCAGACATTGATGTGTGGCCTTATTGGAGTTCCCCCCGCAAATGGAGTGATACCACAATCCCCGATGCATACGAAGAGCCTTGCAACACTCAAACACCAGGTAATTGTCCAAATGTTTAATTCTTCGTTGTGTGCTTAAAAAGATAAGAGTCATGTATGTTTGCTATATTGCTAGAAAGATCTAAGCACTAAATTCTCTGTCTGACGCGCAGCTGCTTCGGAACCGACTCGTTACTACAGCTAGAAGAAGCATACGAAACAATGCGAGCTTAGGGCAATTGTATGGGAATATGCAAGAGGCTTATCGACAAATGCAGACCCCATTAGTCTACCAGGGAACCTCTTCTCGAGTAAGAACAAAACCAAAATTCGTTTTTCTTTCGTTCTTGCATGAAATATTATAAATCGGATCTAATGTTGTGATACTTTAGTTAATAACTGCTAATAGTGTCCACTTTGGAACTCGACACTGGAAACAAAAGGGCTGCAATAAACATTCCAATAAGTGTTCAAAATCTGCGACTCAAATCATCTGATGACGTTTCATATTGTGTTAGCAGGGACTTAATGAACTGAAGGAGACGACAATACAAGCCGCTTCAAGCATGGGCTGTCTCAATGCCCCGGTGGATAAAACGGTGTTTGATGTTGAGAAGGACATTGATGATCTGTTACCTGTCGAGGTCAAAGAACAACGCGTCAGTAACTTACTTCAGGCAATGATGGTCGGAGGGTGTGTTGCAGCCATGCCTATCCTCAAAATGATTCCGACCTCAGTGCTTTGGGGATACTTCGCTTTTATGGCAATCGAAAGTTTACCGGGTAACCAATTCTGGGAAAGGATCTTGTTGCTTTTTACTGCACCAAGCAGAAGATTCAAGTAATTTTTCCTATCCTTAACCCGTCGACTAGACAAAGTTTAGTTGGTCCCATTTTCTTGAACATGCTTACTTTTTTGAACTCTCCATCTCATCATACCAAATAAATTTCCTTCAGGGTTCTTGAGGAGTACCATGCAACTTTTGTGGAGACAGTGCCTTTCAAGGCGATCGTCATTTTCACACTGTTTCAGACAATGTACCTGCTTATTTGCTTTGGACTCACTTGGGTTCCGATCGCTGGAGTTATGTTTCCCTTGATGATCATGCTTTTGGTGCCAGTAAGACAATATATCTTGCCAAAGTTTTTCAAAGGAGTACATCTTCAGGATTTGGATGCTGCAGAGTATGAAGAAGCACCGGCTTTGCCATTCAATATTGCAGCAGTAAGTTGCGCTCTACCCATCTTCCCTAAGAACGATCTGATCAGAAAATTCTAATAAGCATTGTAATTTTCCTTGATTTCGATTGCCAAACTCAAACTCGTGTTTTGCATATTCAACCAGGAGACGGAGATTGGTGCTGGAGCTTCTTATGGTGGGGCTGGAGAGATCTTAGATGAGGTTATCACTCGAAGCCGCGGTGAGGTTCGGCATGTGTCTAGTCCGAAAATCACAAGCTCCACCACAACACCGGCACATGATTCTAAGAGCACCCTCCAGAGCCCTCGACCCAGTTTCAGCCCTCGACCCAGTTCCAGTCCTCGTGTGAGTGAGTTAAGAGGTGAGAAGAGTCCTTACGGTGGAAGAGGACCTCATAGTCCAAGGGCCGGAGAGAAGCAGCTCTCTTATCTGGGGAAGAGTCCGAGTAATTCGGCTTCTGGATAGCTGACGAAGGTCTCTAGTTGTTTAAAATTAATGTCTGATGCAAGAACTTGTACTGTTACGTGTCCTGCCTGCACAGAGGAATCAGTGTAAAATATTTCTCGCAAGTCACAACCTTTTGTAACAATAGATTTGTATGCTTTTATTTGAACAGTTTAGTGGTGAATTTTGAACTTCCATTTCCTCCTGTCCGTAATGAAGTTTTGCTTTAATAATTGTCTGTACTATGGATTTCATTGAACAAGTAAACACCCTTAAAAGTTTATCCCCCACTTGTCCATCGCGTTTCTATTTTGCATATACACGCTGTCCGGAGGCTCTGGCTGGAATCTTTAAGACGGTTTCCTAGAGTTTCCCATCCTCTACATACCAGTTAATCAATCAGACATCATCTGCAGATTTGAGATCAAATTTGAGATTCAGAGAGAGTCAAGGGGGAAAAAGATAATATGAAGGAAACAGAGAATACTTCAGAAACAGTGTTAAGCCATTTCGCAATAGGAACTAACATCTGGGTCTTTGATTTAGCCGAGCCTGACCATAACAACAATCTCCGCTAAGAGATATGCACCGCCTTCTGGGATCTGAAGTCACAATGACCACATGAAGCGATTTTGAGCGGAGGAACAGCTTTATGGGCAAGGGAGCAAGTGAGACATGAAAGTGCAAGCCTCCTAGAAAGTCATGTCTCGAGGTCTCCTTGCTTTAGATCACCATGATGGCAGAGACCAAACCACCTCTCACTCACTACTCACCACCACAATCCATCCCGAAAGCCAAATGACACTGCATAATCAAGCAGACCCGGAAAGGAGTACTCCACATACATGATTATGTCGGTCTTGAGACTAAAGTAGTGGTAGGAATCTCGGAGCTGTAATCATAGCGGACCGGGAAAAGAAACGGGCAGGGTCCTACATTATTCATGGCACTGAGGGAATGGGGATGAAGGGACAAGGGAATAAGAAAAAGAAAAGGTCGGTTTCATCTAATTTCGTCAGGCTTATCCCTTGCGTCTTTCAACAAAGTCAGGTCGCTACCGGACAATTCCCGGATCAGAAGTAGAAGCTCTTCGGCCCCGTTTGGTTCAACATTTTTCCAAATGGACAAATTTAGCTAGATCTGTCTCACCAAGGGTCGCCCAACCTTAGGCGATGGCCGTCGGCGCCAGATCTAGCTCGCCGGCGGCTGTAGCCCTTCGCCGGCGGCTGTAGCCCTTCGCCGGCTCCAATGAGTAGGGTAAGCTTTTTTTTTAATAAAAAAGAAAAATTTCCAAAGCCCTTTCAAATACTACTTGGGCCAAAACAACTTCATAAAGGATTTTTTTACCAAATGACATTTGCATTTTTTCAAGGGGTATTAATTTAAAGGTATTTGCATTCTCCCTAAATTCATTTGCAAAGTTGAACCAAAGGGGTCCGCCGTCCATAATCCATCCATACAAAGCAAGACGCAACATCGTTTTTTCATTCCCACCACAACGACAAAGTTGTTTTGACAACATCCGATTGGGTGATGAAACCAGGATCAGCAAGAATTGACAGGTAAGTTGACCTAAACAAAGGTGAACAACACAGTACACAAAATGCAATCAATATGCTGGGAATGAGTGAGCGAGTGACAATGAGAAAGATAAATCTTCTTGCGCATGACTTTTTGCCAGAATCACCAGTTTTACCCAGGAAAAGAAAATGATGGATGGTTCTCCTCCTTCCACTGCTGGGAAAGAGAAGGAATGCATTTGACCACTCACGCCCACACGCGCGCACACGAGCCCGTGTCGAGATCCAAAAGGAGCTCGAAAACATTGACAAGACAGATTGAAGATACTGACAATTTAGTAATCAAACAATATATGAAATGAATGCGAGCACTAAGATGGAAAGCTAAGTGCACATATTTTAAGTACACAAGAAGCACTCATGTCTGGAGTGATAGCCTTAATAAACTGTTCAAGCTTCATAATGACAAAGCCTTTTTTTTTCTCGGCCCCTAGGACCAAATTAACCCAACAAACATGGAAGATGACAAGGCCAAAGAGAAAAGAAAACCAGGGAAAGATGAGTCTCACCAAAATAAGCAAAATTTGAATACTGCTAAGTGCTATCATAAGCTACAAATTCGAAGTTAATATAGAAAATACCAGTACACTACATGCTTAAAAGATAATAAGGGGAGGAAATTTTAGCAAGCTGGACATTACTATTTCCGCTGTGAGCCTGTGATGAACTTGAAAACCCTTTTCATTCCACCAATTGGACTTAGATTAATGCCGATAGAGAAAAATGAAATCGAAATTTAGGTCAATACAAAAGAAAAAGAAGAGCCTTAATCAGGACATATGAATGAATATCTCTATTTCCCACAAGTTTTAATGATAAATTTGTGTTCATCTAAGAAAGTGCCTGTTGATTGGAAGCAGAATGATCCATACGAGCAAAGCATATCAAGAACCAACTCTATCTTTTTCTATGATCAAGATAGAAGCCAAATGTAAAATTTAGTGCCATGTCAAATTCTTCTTTCATTTTTGCACAGTTGACTCTCTATTCTGATGGTAAAGGGTGATGCATCTGAATAATCTCTTTGGTCAAAGTCTAGGAAAAATGTGGGTCATGTTTGCTTTACTATCATCAACCCTGTTTTCAGTGGTTTCTTTCATTGGCCCCACAAAATTGCTCTTTCTTGGCACGCTTACAAGGTTAATCATTGATTCATTTATGTAAAAAAAACAAACGATTAGGAAAAAAAGTAAGAGGTCTTAGGGTTTTAGGTGCAACAAATTCATTGAGGTGACATAAGCTAGACTCTCCATGTTCTTTTTCTATTATTCATGAGCAAGCATTATTAAAGAGATAGAGGTCCAATGGTCGATGGTCCACTTGCTTCTCCTAATTCCCTGTGACCAACAAGAGGAGGTGACGGCAAAGGTAGGCAATTTGTTTTTGATCACCAATTTATGGTATATTTAGTTCGGGAGAAATTTTATTATAAGAGAAAGTTTTTTTCGGAAAATCATTTTTCAGAAAAATATTTTCTTCTTATCAGGTTAGGGAATTCATTTTCCTGACTTTAAGTATGCATACTTTCTTTGACCATAATTGGTTACGTTTTTCGTTGACTGATCATTTCAACTAACCAAACGCGTAAAAGTCTAGAAAATTAATTATTGGAGAATTCCTTTACTCAAATTAATACACCGTTAAATTGATGACATTAGTGGCTGCATCTTCCAAGAATACCAAGCTAGATGCTTAATTGTACTGAACCATCAAAGACGCCAAATTGGGCCTGGAGAGTAAATACATGAACATTCAAAAACCAGCTTGGCCCATTTTTTCATGACCAAAAACCAAATTTCAGTCCTTTTTAACAAGATATTTTCTATAGTTTCATCAAAATTATCAACATAACTAGATTTTGATGGAGTAGCTAATCAACTAGAAACACCTTTAATACGAAACTATGGCTTGATTTGCAGTTACTGTATTACACATATTAATCACACGTGAAATAGCTGGCGGGATTACTCTAAAGAACTCAGAGCAATGCCGGCATATTAGCGTTGATTTGGTCAATAATTACTCTTATATTCAAATATTAGCGAAGAATGCAGCTCAAAATGTATGGTCTCAAGTATTTATTCATATGGGCTAGTATAAGCAAAACACCTCCATGAGTCTATGGACCTGGTTGATGATGAAGATGGAAGCAAGTTCAATACAGAATCTTAAGTTGCGAATAACACGATAGAATTAGCGAAATAAATCCGAATTTGAGACAACATTAAGATGAGTACGATTGGACACATTTGTGATTCGATCCTTCTTTCAACGAAAGCCAATCTCTTATTCTACATGTTACATCCTTCGCTTGTTAAAATGAAGAAATTCGCACATCAAGCATGGAAGGACCTAACACCTTACATCTTGTTAGAGTACAAGAAACTAGAAAAGAAAACAGAGAATGCAAAAATGTATATTTTCTTAGATCTCGCCATGGCATACATAGGATTTTGAAACTATGGAATGTATATATACGTATATTCTAAGGGAAAAGTTCTGAAAATGCCCCTAAAGTGCTGCTCGTTTCTCAAAGTTTCCTCTGTGAATTGGGTCGCTTTGACTCAATAACCCCCGCGTGGCGCTTGTTTCTTGAAATCCTCTTGACTTGATTTTGTTCCAAAATACCCCCATTAATTTGATCACTTTGACACTATAATCTCTCCAGCTCATTGCCGCTCAGAACAACGGCCGGTCGATGAACATGTGCTCCCGTTGCGTGCCCCTTTGCGCCTCTCGCACGGGCAATTTGGTCCAAAAACCACCGTAATCATAAAGCCCTTAGATCGAGATTTAAAAATCGTCAATTGACCTCATCGCGTACTTCTCACAGGCAAGAAAGCACTTACTGGGTTCGCTTCATTCAATAAAGTTCTCATTACAGCCGTCCTCCCATATTTATAGTGATTTTCTATCTCCACTTTTTCGATTTATGCTTGAGAAACCCTTTTCTTTCTAATCAATATAGTTGGGGCAAATTTGGGATTTTTTTTAACGCTCTGAATGTGCATGTGAGTGGCATATGAGATATGTGTTTCTTTTGAACTAGGAAAAATTTCCCAATCAGTCTTAAACCTATTGTATGTACGTTAATTCAGTTTTAAATTTTTCAATTCCGCCAATTTAGTCTTAAACTATTTGTGAAAAATTCCAATGTAGTTCTTTCCATCAGTTTTTACTAGTTTGATCAATTTTCACTGGAAATAGTTGATGTGACGATCCTGTCATCGTCGACCGTCCTATATGGCAACCGCCACGCCAGCAATTTTCGATAAAGATTGGACACAATGACTGCATTAGAACTTCATGCAAAAGTTAAGGATTGAGTTGGCTAAATTGAAAATTTTAAAACTTAATTATCATCTGTACAATAAGTTTGGAATGATTGGACATTTTCCCGTCCAGACTAAAATGTCCCTTGGGAAAGGGGTGGGGCGTACACGTGTTAACTAGCTGACCTTTATTTTCAATGACGATGAGCTCAAGGGGGGTTGGTCAAAGTAATCAAGTTTGTGGGGTATATCTAGAACAAAGTCACGTGTACGAGCAATTTTGAGAAACGGACACCACTTTAATAGATTTATTGAATCAAATTGATTGGGGGTATTTTGGAAAAAGGTCGACTTTGGAGAAGCTTTAAAGAATCGAGCTCACTTTAGATGGATTTTTGGAATTTCTTCTGTCTGTGATAACACGGGATATCTAAATCCTTGACTTGATCAATATCCATCCGATGCATGAAAACAAGCATCAAGACAAGGCTCCACTCATAGAATGGCAAGCGTGTCCAACCATCCAAATCATTCATTATGTAGGTTTCGCTATAAGATTTATTTTTTTTAAAAGATAGTTAATATGAATTTGGCCTACATGAGTCAGTGGACCATCAAACCTTCTTTTTGTTGGTGATGCAGAAGGTGATTATGCATTCAGTGGAGATAGGAGAGGAAGCCATCATCTTTTGAGGTTACTTCTAGTGTTATGTACTTCTGCTTTTTAAGGCAGCCTTTCTCTGAGGGCACGGCGAGCAGTTGGTGAAGAGGGAAGCCTCTTTGCGTTGGTAGGCTTTCAGCCTTCTCCTTTTTCTCTGTGATGAAGATTCCAGCCTGACATATTCCCACACTTTTCAGGAATTATTATACGAGTGTTAGGTCTTGTGCATGTGTGCGTGGGGGCGTATCATCGGTTTCCTTGAAATGTACATCTATAATGCAACGCAAGCATGTGTATGAGGGAAGTGAAAATTGCAGGCCTCTGCTTGCCTGTCTCTTGCTGCTGTCAGAAACGTACGTATTCATGCGACGATACCTTTCCTCAAAGAATCAATGATGCCCGCCATTCATGAGAACTGAGAAGAGAGGGCGTGAGTGTTTGGATCCTGGAACATTCGATGAGATTTGAGGGTGGCGTGGGCATGGAAGTTTCTTTGTAAGATGATGTGGAGAAAAGATTCAGAGGGCCGTGGCGGGTAACGACCTAGCACTTAAATGTCCTCGTCGGTGCAATCCGATGACCCTCGTAATCTTTTGGCATTCGCCACGGCAAAAGTAGTTTGAAGTTTCAAAATTGAATTAGCCTTAAGTCGAACTTAATTAAAATTTTGTCGCCATTGATTCAATCAAAGATGAGACAATTTTGAGCTTAGAGCGACAAATATGTAATTTTATCGCCGTGGGATAAACCCAAAGTGACAAAAATCATCTGACAGATGATTTTTGTCACTTTGGGTTTATCCTACGGTGAAAAAAGTCGGAAAAAACAAAATAAGCAAAGCATGACCAACAAGCAACAACCATATCAGCATTTTCTCGGAGCGAATGTATTGGGAAATGTACCCATAAACAGATAATGACAAAAAGTTCAATGATAATGAAATTATGAGAGGTCTGCTCGAAAATTTAAAGCAAATTCAAATCAAAATATACCATCATATAATAGTTCTTTCATTCTATTGGATTGTGATGATTCAATATATCTGGAAACTTGTGCAAAGTATGGATAAAAAAACTAATTTAAAGTAATCTCAAGGGTCACGTCTTCTATTTTGTAAGTGGTACTTTATCCAATGTATGCGCCTAGGACGCTCTACACGTATTTATAGAGATCAACTGAGTTGCAAAGTTCAGATACCGTATTAAAAATTATATATTAATTGCCGCCTTTTTAGAAAGGAGCGTACAAAAGTTTATATACAGATCAAATCCGCAATGATAGAATAGGGCCTTGGTGTGCGAGAGACAAAAGCCAAAAAGGGAGTGTGATTATTCGACTTTCGATACATCATCTCTTCTTGAATTCAGAGAAATACAGATTCTATTTGTTTCCTACCAACTGATTCTCTCCTTGTTTATTCACGAATTCTCTTTAAATTTGCCTTCTTTCGCAAATTATTCTCGAACATAGTGATTAAGGCTCGGAGCACGGTGTCCTGTATGAATTGCTAACAAGCACCCCATATTTTTTTCATGTGTATTGAATGGCATGGAGGCGTCAATCTGCGATGAATGCAAAAACACTGTTTGCTGCATCGTATAAAATACTTCCTTGAACCCATTACAGATTCAGCTCAATTGCTTCGCGAGAGGAATGAGACAAGTATGCGATCGAGAGACAATGAGTCGACAGAAAGGAGTGTGTGGTTTCATATCTCACTGGGTATACAGAAATAGTATTCATAATACAAGTTAATCATCCTTTGCCAATTAACAACCGATCAGCCAAGTCGCTAAGACGTATGCTTGATATGTTTTTTGTGGAACAAGCAATTAGATTATAGAATTTACAATGGTAGGGAGATAAGACTATGCTGATCAACCACCCGCTTGGGTGGCGCTGCTGGAACGCGCACTCTTCCTCTCGCAAAAGGTCGAGTGTTCGAATCCCGGGCGCCGCAGGGTGACTTAACCGGTGGCACGTGTGTGGTGGCTAGCACGTGTCGCCCCCAGGGTTTACTCCCCGGCTGTCGACCGTGCGGGAGTTCCCTGGGTTATCAAAAAAAAAAAAAAAAGACTATGCTGATCGGAACATGAAGTAGATAGTAAACTAAAGCTATTGCACAGGCGTGTCCTACCGTTGATGCGGTGCCCAGCCTATGATTTAACAGTAGTAAATCATGTACCTAGTGTTTGTGTCTCTTTCAATAGTTCGATAGGGGAAGAACGTGTTTGCTTTGGACAATGATCAGCTTAATCTATCGAAATATGTCCACCCTTTGATGGTTTCTTGACAATCAATCACGAAAGAAAGTCAATTGCTCACAAATACAGCATAAAGATAAGTGCAGCATCTTGACAATAATATTAACATTATATTCACCACATATTCTGATTATCGACGATGTACATCATAATTAATGCTCTACAGAAGATCAATTGTGCCCCTAGGGTATTAACAGGAACCCAACTCATTGTCCAAGATACCAGGAGGAGTGCCCTCCAGCAAGCAGGAAACTGGAGGAATAGTCAGTGTCTCCGTATCCCCATAAGCATTCCAACATGAAATTCCCTTGTGCTGGAAGAAGCTTGATGTCTGTTATCGTTATGTTTGTGCACAGGACCAAGTCTCTGCATGCGAAGTGCATCGGTGGGCTGCGCACATCGTACGTGCCCTTTATGTTCGTGTAGAGCACGTCCGACACTAGCACTGCCGAAGTTTGGTTGGTGCACTGCTTGGCAAGGCAGTAGAAACTGATCGATTATGATGGGGTTCCGAACATTGTCCATGTGGATGTTACCGAATGTCACTCCAGAAACGGCCCCAGACCCTCCTTGCCATGTCTTGATACGGACCCCATTGTCTGATGATTTGATTGCTGAGTCTCGGACCGTGATGTTGGAGACGCAAGCCTGTGAGTTGAGATTGCCTAGGCTTCCGATGCTGACCAATCAAAGAAAAAATTGGAAAGAAGCGAGCAGTGTGGGATTTGTGAAAGTACTATGTATGCATTTAACTGATGCCATTTCTAAATGTTTAAACTTGTCTTCAATTGGTATATATATTGATGATATACCAATTGGAGCAGAAGATGAACATCAATATATATTTTAGAATCACATTATTTGGATCGAACCCGATTCCATGACTAGGTCCACAGGTTATGCTCTGTATATAGACATCGTAACAGTCTGACCAATTGAAGCACAATCCTCGCCTTCACAAGAAATAACACGCAAGAAGTTGTCATGCAGTTATGGAGGAGGATGCATAATTTAAGGTGTATTTATATGAATTTGGGGGCTCACCATTGGAGATGACTGAATTGTAAATCTCAACACCGATAGTGTTCTCAATGTGAATGCCATTGGTGTTAGGGCTCAGAGGAGCACTTGTGACGATGCAGTCAATGTGAACATTTCTGCAATTATCAAATCTGAAGTGGAACTGAGGGCTTTTCCTTATTTTGAGCCCTTGCAGAGTTAAGTTGGAGCTCATGAAGAACCTTATAGCCTACATTAGTTTGAAAAAGAAGGGAAAAAAGGCACAAGATTAATGGCATTTAGCTTCTTTATCTGAAGATTTTAATATCCACACAGTTGGACACATACAATGGGGCTATCGCATGGACCAAACAATGTAGTTCCGTTTCCTCCCTGCAAAACTTGAATTCACAAATTATGCATAAGTGGTACAAAATTAGAGAAATATAGTGTGTATTCTTCATGAAGAGTCCTATTAAGAGTATCTTATGAGGTTTGCAAGGAAGATCCCACCATTTCTCTCCTTTCCCGTCTATTAGACCATCTCCTTGCAGCGACATGCTGTTAACCCGGTAAAAGACCAGCCACTGCTGCCCGCTGAGCCCCTTTGGCCACGATTCTGGTCCATCAGGAGGCAAGAGCTTGCCATTGACCTTCCCAAGTAATTAAAAGACATCATTTTGGTGTTTTCAGAAAGAAACTTGTTTTCAGGATGACTTCTAAACATAGACTTGATGACAAACAAGTCTAGTGTTATGTACTATGAAATTTCAACACTGTTTTGAGGACCATTTTTCTGGGTATACCTGGAAGACGATGCCTCCTTCACAAGGGCCGGTGAAGATTGTGGATTGGACCATGAAGGAGTAACCAGATGGCACATAGAGAACTGGAGACTCTACTCGGCTGTTGCATGCCTCGTCCCATGCCATCTTGAATGCCTCCGTGTTGTCGGCCCCTCCATCACCCACTGCACCAAACATTCTCACATCGTAAACATTTGTTGAGTGATTACGGTCACTAGGTGGCTCTGCCGGTGAAGGAGGAGGAGGAAGTGGAATGGTGGGTGTCTTATGGTGGTGGTGGTGGTGGTGGCGGTGAGTGTGCTTGTGCTTCGTGTGATTGTGCCATCCCGTGCGAGCGGGAGCGAAGAGGAATATGAAAACAATGCACAACAAAATTCTAGGAATCGTAATGCACGACATTGTAACTTCGACTTAGTGTAAGTCAGAACCTGAAGCAAGATGGCTCTATATTGGCTCTTAGTTCCTAGGAAAAGCTTATGTAACTTGCAGGTGAAGACAGTCTACGATTATAGGAACACAACTTGCCAAAACAATAGAGCAGAATTTGCTCCTTTAGAATGCATGAAGAAACAGAAAGCAGGATTTATAAATAAAAAACACCAGAAGTGGGAATGGTTTTCTGCAAAGTCTACAGAGCCTCATAACCGATCTTTTTGAGCTAAAATAATGGCGTGAACCAACCATTTCTAAGTAAGACGATGACACTTTTAGAGTGTGGAGTGTTGCAGTAGCAGCACCATTTCCAGAAAAGAGGAACAAAATAGGATTACACGACACTCTCATATGTGGCACATAGCTGATCTGACCCCATGTTCTCTCCCATTAGTTTTACTTTCATCCCTCCCAAGTTTCATATTTCTGAAGACTTTCACGGCCTCGAGGCGAGTTTGTTTGGAAAGAGAGATGTTAGGTTGACTGAACTTTGTCCTTTGTTTGTTCTTGTTACCACTAACGAATTTCTCAAGAAAGACTTGTTAAGCAGAAGAGCAGACAAGGCACATTATCCATCTACAACCACTAAGATTCACTTTTGAGCTCAAGAATAATTTGCACGGGTGATTGTGTCGTGGCCTGGCTAAATGTTATCAACTTTAATGATTGGTATTCTGTCCAATCGTTTTCGTTTTAGTTCATCGAACGAGTCGATTCTATTGAACTCGATAAGCCTTTTCAACTACTTCTGGGACGATAACCAATTATTTCCCCGCTATTCCTAACCTCCTTCACTGAACATGGATTCTCTCTAGTTTATGAAAAGCAAGAAAGTGAAGATTGAATATTCTGCACACGCCGAAGTGGATATTATATCGGCAGTGTTCACAAATAAGAAAATACAATTCTTTTAAAGATTCCCTTTGATCAAAAGCTTAATAAAAGTGTCTGGATTCATGCAGCAAAGGGCACCAGCTATGATAATTTACTTCTCCGGCGGCTGTCATGTACATATTCAGACACAAAACGTCGACAAAATAATACCTGTATTTGAAACAATGCCATGAAGCATTTGAACTTGGCTAGACTAATCCACTGTTTATGCCCGCTAGAAATGCCAGTCACACGCTTGTTCAGCCAATTAGACTCAACCTAAAGTTTAGATAAAAGTATGACTTTATGCTTGACGATAATTATGTATAAGCTCGAGAACTTAAAGTAACTCTTCGATTTATGCACCATCAATAGATGTTTGAGTACTCCTGCTCGACGTTTCTTAGTTGATTTGAGCTTGGGAAGTGGGTGACTATTTGTTAAAGTGGTCAAAGTTCCAAAGCAAAACAAACCACTAGATCTATATGAATATCCTAATTCACATATTGAAAGAATGGAAGTATAACACTTTAACAGTTGGGTGAAAGAATGTAGTTCATGCCGGCACAGATACACATGATTTCCATTAAGAATGGTTCGGATGCTCCTATATGGAAACGATCCAGCATCCGGAATGTTACATCCTGCAAATCTTTGTTAGATAATTGGGTATTTTCGGTCTTCTTAGTTGCTCTTAGCGAACACTGCAAAGCGTTCCAAACCACGTCGCAGTAAACTCTCCAGAAATGGTTGCAGTGCCTGCATAAAACTAAGATCAGCAGTCTAATAAAAGAAGTTTCATTATTTTCTGGCAAATATAGCTTCTAAAACAATGAATATAAAACACTTTCTCCAGAAGCAAAAAAGTACTGATTTCTCAAAAGAGAGAATAGCAGCAGAAGTTTTTTACTTTCCTAGTTCCATCATTAGACTTATCAATCAGTATAATTGACTTGACAACAGGTAATTAGGTAGCTATTTAAATGCGGCGAGTTCATTGACATATACAAGCTTCAATAACTACGCAAGGGACAGAGAGAATGCTTACAGATGCTACAGGAACCAAAAGTTGAGGCACCTCATAAGAAACCGTCAGCTGGAAAAAAAATGAAACACTTGTCAGGGAGGGGAGCTACACTACTTAAGCCATGAAACAGAACTGTATATTTTTTTATCTAGTGTATAGTATTACCACTCCTATCTTCTTCATCCATTTAGACATGTTAGAGACAAACGCATACATTGAAAACAGCCGTTTTGATTTATATCCTTAATGCAGCATTAATACACGGTAGGAATTCAAATTTTGCCAGTCAATTGAAAGTAAGAGAATGTTCATAGCATTCATAGCAAACCACACATCAGCAGTAAGACATCAAAAACAGTATAATGCTTTGTGCATCTTACTTCTACTAAGCAGGAAGATGGACCTTTTGGATAAAACCGAACAGCTCCTCTGCCATATGAGAAATCAGGTGTCACCCACTTTTAAATACAGTGTAATCAATCAATTTTTACGAATATTTAGAACAATTGGGTGTTACTAAAATAAATGTTTTACATTAAAAGAACAAGCACATGGAATATGTGATCAATGAGCATAGTATGTGATAGAATCTTGACAATCCAAGGCATGCAAGTACATAGAAAACAAAGAACAATAGGATACCAGCCATTAAGATCCAACACAGAAAGTTTAAGTAATAGGTGGAGGAACTAACTGCCATAACTAGATGGCACTGTATGAGGGACCGGAACTAGATCAGTAAGAACCCACTCACAAAACCAAATACATGGGCCATGGAGAAAAGAGAAACTTGGCTGCGACAAGTAAACCGTATAAACGAGCAATGACAGTTCTGACATCAACAAATGAAAATTTTATGCAACTTCAAGAAAGGAGAAAAAAAGCTGCGATGATGTTCAAAGAGACTGGTCACGTATCATGAGGTTTCAACAGGGTCACACAGAAAATTTGCATGAATGGTTTCAGTTTACCAATAGGACTTTACCATTGTTTTTACATTTCCTTAAAGGGGAATAAGCTTTCATCTAGATTTAGCAGATTTACTTTTGCCTAACGTAGTAGCTACTAAAAACCTAATCAAAATTTGTGAGTCCTTTCGCATCATTATGAGTTCATTATTCAGATTATAGAAAAGTCATGATGGGATCAAATACTGTTTAAACGTTCTTTTTTTTTTTTTTCACGGCATGAGGGCATTTTAATCTACAAGTAACTTGGCTGTAGCGTTTGATTCAGTTAGGCACATTCCAGAAGATGGCCTCTCTATAAATATGTCATTTTCGTACAGTTTTCCCTTAGAAAACCATGATTATTCAATCCGATAGCAGTCTCATTTTTGTCGTGTCAATCAAATACTTAATGTTCTTCCCTCAAGTGAGAAAGAGCCATTTAATTCCTATCAGCATGGGAATAACAATTTGCTCAATACCTGAGAAGCACAGCCTATAACAATTGCGACAAAGCCTAAAGGAGCATATGCAGATTCATCCCCAATGTGAATCTTGCTTAAATCAAGTTCATGTCATACAAGCATATTGGTAGTGGTTACTGTGCCAACATGATTAATATTCCCGTAGAGGATACCCTATAACAGCAGAAGCTTATTGTTTTAGTAGCCTCATCAGAATTTGTATAATGAAAAATACAGGACATTTTTCTGTAACATTTTACCTGTTCGGAAGACCTTCTAGAGATCTCCAGTGGATTTTCTGGTTTGGGGTTGGCTGCACAAAGTGTCCAAATTATGGCCTCAGCAAGAATGACAAAAATAAGATCACCAATGTAAAACTATGTAACGAAACGTGGGTAACTCTGTGTTTCATCACCTGCATATTTCGAGCAAGCCAAGAGTATTCAATGTCCTGACCAAAGGCTTTATACTTTAGAGACCACCTTGATAAATCGGGCTTATCCTCCAAGATCTGTATATTGAAATCAACCATCAAAATTTCAAAAGCAAAGAAGCAAGCCACTCAACTAGAATAGTTTTCCTGGTCAGTTTGGAAAGTGGAATGGATACCACAAGTATGCTGCCGAGCAATTAAAATTAGTGACTCCAGTGGCCATGATAATCTGCTAAGCTTACATCCACATGTTATATATTCATGTAGCTTTCTTAAGGTTAGAGATATAGTAAGGCAAACTACTGGGGATTCTCTCAGCATGTCTTTCTAATGGAAGCATAGCCAAAATTGGACACTCATAAGCCCACACCACACAATTAAGGGAGGACAAAAAAACTCAACCTGATAACTCAAGACAGTTCTTTTATTTATTCCGGGAATATGGTGTTATTAGTGGATCTGACAGCTTTTTGGCCGATTCAAATGCAGGTGCTTTTTCTTATTGAGCAAGAAGCACATACATGCTTTTTGAAGCTTACAGTAGAACACAGCATGTGTCCACAATTACCAAACCGAATCAGATGCAGAAGGGAGCTACGTATGGCACCTCAGCACATACCATCCAGAGTTTACAGTTCACTTCTCCAACATTTTGATGGGCAAAATTTGAAATAGTACTTCCCAAATTGATAAACCCAAGTCCTTGCTCATCAATCCTCAAATCAGAAATCCACCAATATCCAAGATAGGCATAAGCAAGGATGTCTGCGTATATGTGAGATTAAAGGAACATCAACCAATACCAGAAATCAGAGCATCCCAAGATACAATGTCTTTATGTAGACACGGATTAGCATCTATTCTCTTCAACAATCTAATATGTCAGGGCTTCAACAAGCGGTGGTGGTGTGAAACCACAAACTATGAAGTTGAAGAACACCCAGACCTCCATCCCTTGATTTGACATCCAAAGAAAGAATAAAAGGAAATGGTGAATAGAACAAGCTATTTCTTCGAAATTTTAGTTGTACTAAGGCAATAGATTGATATCCCTAAACCACATTATGCGCAACTAAAAGAATTCTACTGAGGAAATGCATCTCCTTGCAAACCTTTACGGATGAAATAAAAGGCATCCAACGAGGAATTGATTCACGATCGGAGTAACATTCATATGCCACTGAAATAGGCACGTCCATCTCCATCTTAACCCTGCATTTGAACAAAGTGCCCGGTCAGCCCGGGAAAGTCGCATTTACACATTCGAATCTCAAAAGCAAGCAGAACGGTTGACCCATCGTCACCTGAAGACACCAGAAAAGAAATATACATCCAATCAACCAGAAAAATGCCCGTTTCAAAATGGGTTGGGCGGAAAAAGCCAGAAAATTGACCTGAATGAAACCCAACAAACTCCATGCAATACTAAGTAATTATCCAAGAGGTATAAATGACGAATCGATCAAATTATGCTGAAGCAATTTGCCCACTTTAAAGATGGAGTGAGCGAAACACTACAGAATTTCCCCCTTTAAAGGCACAAGCAATCGATTAACGAACATGGGTACTCAACAATTTCACCCAAGAAGAATAAAGGGACACTCACGTGCAGTCCTGCCATTCCATGACAGGAGAGAAAGGTCTAATGCCTGTGGTGGAGAGCGAGCTTCGCCTGGTGGTGGACCCATGGACCGATCGGCTCGTGATGAAGAATGCGCGACCGAAAAGAGACGACGATCTCGAACTCGGAGAAGAAGCGAAGCAGTGCCCGCGGAAGATTGGGTTTCTGGGTTTTCTTGTTGGCAGGTGACCGGGACCGCGAGTGGCAGGACTCGACGCGGAAACGGCGGCGGCCGTTGCGGTTGCAGACATGGCTGCTGATTGTCTGTCCAATACACGGCCCGACCCGAGGATGCAACGGAGGCGACCACCTTTGTTTTGATTAATATCACCAAATCCTCACGCACTTGTCATGACTTTGGAATGAGTTCTCCGGGATTTTTCGCAATCTCGTGCAGAGGGGACGGACAACGTATTCACGTCATATGCTCATATGCTGTTTACGTATTGAATGTGGACAGACCAGTTCGTTCATGCTCCTGTTTTGATAAACGAATCGAGTTTGATTGAATGTCAAAGTTCGAGCCCAGCACGATTTGCTCATTCGGTGCTTGAAAGTTAACTTTAGCTTGATTAGGGGTGTGCAACGGGCTTACCAGGAAACCGGACCGGATCACCCAAAAAGATTCGGAACCAGTTGAAACAAGAACCGGTTCTCAGTGAAGATCTACTCGGGGAACCGGATTGGTTTTGAAAACCGGTTTTTAGCTTATGTTAAAAAATGCCATGATCATATTATTATTATATTTTGGATTATTGTTTTTTGTGGATAGTAATTTTTATTGCTCATCTTAGGGATTATAGTTTTTAGCGGATAGGGATTTTTATTATTTCTCTTTTATTCTGAATCGTTTTATTGCTATTCATACTATTTTGCTAGAAAAAATGAAATCAGAAAAAGGAACAAAAGAAAAACAGGTTCTCAAGTAGACTTTGGAATCGATCATAGTAATTCTTAGGGATGAAACAGATTAATGGACTCGGCTAAACGACTCCTTGAAATTGACTCGTCTTATTTTGAGTCGAGCTCGAGTTGGAGCCAGTCAAATATCTTATTGAGTCGAGCTTGAGCTTGTTAATACTCAATTAGATAAGTTCACAATTCCAATCGAGCATAATTAAGTATTATCAAGTTTTCATTACCTATTTTGAAAAAAATAATAATATTTATACAGATAGACAAAAGCTACTCAAAATTACGCGACATTTGAGCTTATTAAACTCGAGCTTGAGTTTTATTTATGAGTAAATTGTATTTGAGTCGAGTTGAGTAATTTGATTTTTAAATCAAGCCAAGCTCGAATAGGAAAATGATATACGAGTCAGTGTTTATACTAGTCGTGTGATATCCGGAATTTTCACAATAAAATAATTTTTAAATTACTCATTTTTTGAGAAACAAACGCACATGTAATTTGATGTTGGCATTCAAAAAATGATAGGGACAGTAAATTCGTTCTATATGTCATGGTCCACCAAGTAATGCTGATCGTTTAGGATTCCCATCTCATGAAAAACGATTCGCTTGAAAATGTCGTGACCTATTTGCTCTTGTTTCTATTGATGATGTGACAATGGAGGACCGAATTGTACAATCTGAGTTTTGAGTCATTTGAGTTAATTTGAAAGGACAAAAAAGGAAGAAAAGGAGGAAGACGGAACCTAGAAAGCATGGCAAATTGAAGGACAAAGATTCCGATTTCATTAAACTAATTTGAGAACCATGCAAACATCCACATTTTTTTTATCTACCGTTCAAAACACCTTAATTCGAAGATGGGAGGCGACAAACGATCCAAATATCGTTGATCTCGAATCATCGCCAATTGCATGTCAAGAGATAATGATACTCATATAAAATAAAAGCACATGGATCTAAATATGTCCTTAAAATGGTTCGTCTGAATTCTGGGACTTTGAACTCGAGAGTATTTTTCTGAGGTGAGAGAAGAAAAATTATCCCCTAACTTGGAAGGTTAGGCGTGCGGGCACCGACACGTTAAAATAAGGAGCGCATTCCTACCAGCACGTTAGGTGAATACACCTGAATAGGCGACGCGGTCCTAGTCGGGAGCTTCTGCTTCTCTTGCTTTGGTGAGGTACCCTCGGTAACCACGGCCAAGAATTCAAGGCAATCAATAGATATCCACGTTTTTTTTTATCCACCATTCAAAACACCCTAGTTCGACCCTAATCCGAAGATGGCGTGACGAACGATCCGAATATCCTCGATCCCGGATCATCCGAACGCATTTTTCAGTAACGAAGCCAATCGCATGTCGAGAGACAACGATGCTCAAGGCACAAAAACACAAAAAAGGCACGCTAAGTCTAGCTCATACTTCTAGTTTGCCTTTGCGCTTTTTCCAAGCTCCCATTGACGTTTTTGGCGCACACCAGATGCCAAACTTGGGGAGGGAGCTAATCCAACTTCTGATTGGAACTCAGCTTCCAACCCTTTTGCCCTTTATCCCTTTCGAAGACCTTTCCGTGGTCGCTCACTGCGCAAAATAAGATTTTACTTAGCCATTCAAAACTCCCCCAAGTGATTCTCCAAGACCGAAACCAGACGGTCAAATCTACCATTCCCTCCTCCATCAGGACGACCGCTCACTAAAATCCCCAACTCTACATAAAAGCCCCTCTGGACCTCTGCCCCCCGCCACCGCCAATGCGCACCCATATTCGGTACCCTCCCCTCTGGCGCATTCCGTCGAACACCTCGCGGGCATGGCGCTGGAGGTCGCCTGGTACGACTTCGTCTGCTTCGGCATTGTGGGCGTCGCCGTCCTCGGGTCCCTGTGGCTGATCTGGAGGAGAGAGGGCGCTTGCCGGCGCGGCGAGGGCGAGGGCGAGGGCGAGGGCGACAGCTTGTACGAGAGGTTGCTGGCGGGCCGGCCCGAGAGCAATGGGTCGATGCAGGGGTCGGTCCCGAAGGGCCACGTGGGCTCGTCGCTGCTCTGGACCAGCTGCTGGCGCGGTGTTCACCCGGGATGGCTGCTGGGGACGCGGCTCTGCTCGCTCCTGGTCATGTTGGGGTTCATGTTCATGGATATCGATGAGTGGGGCGCGAGCGTGTACATCTACTACACCGAGTAAGTCCTCCTCCTCCTCCTTGACGACGAGGGCGGCGTCACGATGATATCGGTAATTCTAACTTAACTGGTTTAGTTGCTTCGGCATGGGCCCATGAAAGCAAAAATCGTATCTTTAGCGGGTAACGATCACAACAGAGCGAGAATTTTCAGTCGCTCGGTGAACCCAGATTCAGATATTCACTTTCAGCTCAGTGAAGAAGTTCAACTTGATTACGTCGCCATGTAAATATGCCAAGAGCGGCAGCTACACCAAAATTAAATTCTTTACCTTTTTTAGTTGCGTATCGCCCGTTGCCAAATGGACGGTTGTGATCGATCAAGTCGGCTGCACACAGGCCACGTGTAGCCTGAGCACAGTTGATTGTATTTGTCATTGTCAGTGCAATTAAAACTTTGACATAATTTGGTAGATTTGGGGCCACTAGGACGGCTGGTTGGTGTATTTTCTTTTTGACTTTAGCCAAGTATTAGGCATTATGGTTTAGCCCATCAGCATGTCCTGGATCTTATGAGCTTGCAAATGGCTGGTGTGATTCTTGGGGTTAGTGAGTTCTTAGAGGACCAATTTTGATGGAGAAAGTTCAATAAACTAAACAGAAAAATTTGATGGCAGGAAGTTAGACGTTGCTTGGCTCCATTGCTGGTTGACATTATTGTTGCTTGACATTCTTTCCGCGTGTACCTTCTTTGGTAGTGAAATGGAGCTTGCCAATATGTGAAAAATGTGATAGTCGCTTCATATTTAATGCGGTATCTCGATGTGCTAAGGGTTTACTCTGCTCGTGCTTGGACTTTGTTGTTGTATCAGCTTGAACTTGCTGCTCAATTAGTAAAGACCATTTAGCTATAAAGTCACATGTAATGTAAGATTTCAAGATTGACAAATATGGATCTCAGACTGGCTCTAATGGCCAAATTCATATATTTCTTTTTCGTTTTTACGAGTTTCTAGTTGAATTTTTCCATTACCAATGCGTTGTCGACAATGTTTGCTCGTTGATTTTCTGTGACTCTGGCTTCAACCTTTTCAGGTGGACTTTTGCTCTAGTTATGATCTATTTTGCGGTAAGCCAAATATCATCATTTTTATTTTAATTTCTCGTAAATCAGATTGGTGCTTTGTGCAATAAATTGTTAAATCCTCCAGATCCTGGTACTTTAAGACTATCCATTGCGAAGTGCATACTTATCTACTTTATAGAGTATCTTACATCTCACAAGTGAAAATGAAATGTTTGCAATAGGTAGGGTCTGTGGTGTCTGCTTATGGGTGCTGGTTGTATCACATGCCATCTCCTTCTACAAATGGAGCTAGGGGTGAGTTCAAGAGGGATTTGGAAGAGAGTAGACCAACCTCTTCTAACTTGAACAGAGAACAAGAAATCAGGGGATCCAAGCTGAGACGTGGCTACACTGAAGAGGAGATCCTGCAAAGAGCGGGATTTTGGGGATATCTTATGCAAGTTGTATATCAGGTGGGATCAACTAAATCAACTTCATCAAACAGATTTTAGATTTTTGTTCTATGAATTGGCGACCTTCTTTTGTCAGTTTTCTTGGGCTATCTTGTTTTGTTCCGAGTTAAATTGGTCAGTCATTTTTCCTTCTGAATCTGTTCTTCTTTAGCACGACCTACGTATCTTAGCCATTTAATTTGTGGTAATTTCCCCGACTCCTACCACTTTGTCGACGAGAAAATATCGAGATTGATGATATCATACATTCTGCTTTTCTTGCGGCTTAAACCAATGTTATCTAGTGTGATAGCAAATGATTCTTCAGGCCCTTTATTTTGATATATGTGACTTACAGTTGCATCATAAACTGATACTGATTTTCCTTGAAATTCAGACTTGTGCAGGAGCTGTAGTTATGACAGATGTTGTCTTTTGGTGCGTGATAGTCCCATTCTTGTCTACAGAACGTCTTGGCCTGAATATGGTGAGTGCATTCTTCATGTACACTATGCCCGACGATAAAGGAACGAGAAATCAAGTAATTTCATTTGAATCTCTCAAGTTTTTCGCACTGCAGTTCTTTCTACCTCCTATCGAGCGAGGCCTTAATGTGTTTAAGTACAAGGTGCTCAAATTGTGTTTTGGATGTTCTGCTGGTTTCAAAAACTTTTGTTTACCTGCCTTTTAACTTGTACATCGCAAGTTTAGTCCATGACCAAAAATACTGCAATTTGTTGTAGTTGCAATGTGGGTGTTATTGATATCTCCACACCAAGTGGGATACAATTGTTTGTTTGGTTCCCGTGCACTGATCTTCCGAGCATCTTGCACCTCAGCAGTCGAGATTCTTTTAGGGCTGGCTCTTAACTGAACTTCATGGCCGGATGAAAATATCTCTTCTAACACATGCAATGTCTTCGTGACAGGTGATGGGATGCATGCACACACTGAATGCCTTCTTCCTCCTAGTTGATGCCGCGCTCAACAGCCTTGTAAGTCTTGCATACCAGAAGCATATCCCTGACATATCTTAGCTTGTTATACACTCTGGAGCTGCTTCTTTCCTCTTTCACCAGCTTTATAATCCTTGTTTGCATCTAATGTTCCAGCCATTCCCATGGTTCCGGTTCGCATACTTCACGCTCTGGAGCTCTATCTATGTCATTTTTCAATGGGTCATCCATGCCTGTGGTTTTTCATGGTAAAGCTAGTTCTCTACAGCTTCTTCCTTGCTTCTCTCCATAGACTTCGATTTTTTTTTTTTTTGATTCAAATCTTCATAAATTTCTATTCGACGATGATTCTCTAACATAAATTGAGGCTCTACAGGTGGCCATATCCTTTTCTTGTTCTATCAGTACCGTGGGCTCCTCTATGGTACAGTTATTTTCTCTCGACTCTGTCGCTTCTTTTTTCCTGGAATAGATCAATGGACATGTTCTTACTAATTCTGTTTATATCTGTAGGTATTTTGTCCTTGCAGTGCTTCACATTCCTTGCTACTGTGTGTACGCTCTGATCATAAAGGCGAAAAATTCTTTTCTTCCCAGATTGTTTCCCCATTGTTTTGTGAGGTCGTGTTAGCTTCATTCTCTGCATCGCGACTATTTCTTCGTCGAGAGTTGGGTCTCCTTTTTACAATTCCTACTCTTTTAGTTTCATCCTTTTCGGCTCAATGGCCTTACTTACAACACGCAAGGAGGATCGAGTCTCGAATCCTTTTCCTCCTGATTTGTGATTCGCACTCCTTGGGGACAGTTTAGAGATAATCAAGTGCTCAAGCTTACATTGTATCAGGAATACTAGTGTTTAACTATCATTTTCTATTCTAAATAACAAAATGTCAGTTCAATTATTTTCTTTTCATTCGCGTTCGTTCTTTCAACCTCATGACCCCATAGCCCGTCGACCGCTGCCTCATCGCTTTCTTGTTCCCGAGAGCTTCGAACAGTTTCGATCGGACCGGCATTTCCCGACAACACCACTGATCCCTGACTCCACTATTTACATTCCCATGCAACACCAATATTCATTAACTAAATTGCAGGTGCGCGTGCCCGCAATAGAGAGAGAGAGAGGCGGCGAAAACTGTACTTCAATTTGAATTATAGAATTAATTTAGAGAAGGCGACGTTAAGTTAGATGTCAAGATCATCGCTTCGAAAGAATGGAGAAATCGAGAATGCATATACAGCATTGCATTGTTGTAAACAATGATTACTGGTAAGGACAAAAGAGTAGAACCAGTTAGAAGGATCTTGCAACAGCGTAAGTACTAGAATCAGACACAAGTAAATCATTGCAGAAGAAACAGCAAAGAAACATACAAAAAGAGTCCCTTTAAATACCCCAAACATTCTGAGTTTCTGAGCCACAGTTGAAGAGGGAGAGCAAGAGAAGAGAAACAGATACAGAGAGCCATGGCCATTTCCCAGAGGATTGCAGGTCTCATGTTTGCACTCCTTTGGATCGGCAAAGTCGCGAGAGGCGCTCCCGACACGAGTCAAATATCCGCAGCCTGTAACCAAGCTACATACCAGGCTGGTGATCCTTTCGCCTATAGCTTAGCATATGTCCTTTCGGCTTTAGAGACCGTGACACCCAACCACCCAGGTTACGATTATTACGCAACGTCTCCTTATCCGGTAGCGGTCGCCTATGGCCACGCAGCCTGCAATCCAGCGCTTTCCTATCCTGACTGCGTCACATGCATCAGTTATGTGAAAGTACACTTGCTCAATAATTGTCCTAGCAGCGTCGGAGCGCAATTAGTTCTCCACGATTGCAGAATGAGGTACGAACAGTACTCGTTCACCTGACTGATCGACCAGCGGCTCGTAACAAGCTACTCGGATCTTCATTTTCTTTGTGCCAAAGCAAACCGTTTTGCTCCAACAATAACGAAAGTCTAATGTTTCTATGTGAAAATTAAGATGGGAAAGTTGGCAACGTCCTCAATCATTGTAGCTTGAGTTACATCTTGGAGTTTGACTATGATCGGTTTGCTTTTTGTAATTTGGTGAAACGTGTGAGGTGTGACCTTACAATATCTTCTTCTCATGTTCTGCTTACAATGTCGGAAAAACTTTCCATCAGCTTTGCTATCAAGACTCGAGGACATGCTTGGTTTACTTCTTTTTGTTATTACTATTTTTGTTTTTTTTGGGGTAAACCTTGGTTTACCTTATGATGTCAAAAATTAGCCCACTGAGTAACTTCAACCTACCCTTTCGTAATTTGATGCCCCTCTCATAATTTCTTTATGTGCTTAGTAATTTGATATCAAGACAAAACGGGAAATCTTTCTCCAATTTGGACTCTTACATCGCAAAGGGTATATGGATTTCCGTCGCAAAGGATGTTTGGTTCGGTTTCATTTACGGGCTCAAATTTTAGTCATATTTTCAACAGGTAATAAGTAGCTTCTTTGTGTGGCTAGCAATTATTTTGAAGGGAAAAGTAACATTCAAATTTAGGGAAGTTTAGTGTATTTTGTTAATGGTGACTGATTACGACGGAAATGCTAATTCCACAGCTACATTTGCTTGGGCCACGGTTTTTACTCTTGAGAAACTATATGATACAACCGTCGGTGAATTGTGCCAAGTTCCGAACAAAAAAAAAAAGAAAGAAATGGTGGCTAATTGTGCATTTGGTAACCGGCCAAACAGTAAATATTTCTATTCTTTTATTCACAGAATCAGTTTTGGAACAGAAATCTGTTTGGTAAATTTTTTGTTCCTGAGCACGAATTTGCAAAAATTTATTCCTAGAATCAGTTTTGTAATATAATCAAGAAGCAAAAAAAATTGCTTCTTGATTCTGGGAACAAGAATCAGAAATGGAGAAGAAAAAATTTCTTTTTCTTCTTGGTTCTTCATCTTCTTCTTCTCGGCTTGTGGCCGACGAGGGCGAGGGCCGCTCTCGTCGGATTTGGCATGGGCGACCCTCGCTAGATTCGGCAAGGGCGGCACTCACCCACGCCGCGAGTCGCCCTTATCGAATCTGGCGAGGGCGGCGGCAAGGGCAGCCCTCGCCGAAGTAGATGAGGGTTGTGATGCCCTCGCCGACCTTGGCCTGTGGCCGGTTGCCAGCGCCGACGACTTGGCCATGGCCAAGGAAGGGGAAGATGAAGGAAAAAAAAGAAAGAAATATTAAAAAATTCAAAATATTATTAATAAAAAGAAATTTTATGCAGTTACCAAATGCATTTATGTTCTTTTTTCATTTTAAGAGAATAGAAATTTTGGGCAGTTACCAAACACTTTTAAATACTTAGAAATTGTTCCTGGGTACAGAATAAAACAAATCATTTATGAACAGAAATTATTTTTGTGACCAAAATGGTTGCCAAACACACTTTAAGTTAAACTTTGTTTTGTAAAAATCACCTCTCCTATTCCTTCTTTTGTGTGTTCACTGATAAATTACAGTTCTCAGCACCACAAAATTTCAAGAACCGAGTTAGATGAATGAAAACAAATTCAGCATGAATTATCAGACTAATCTCATTCACTTGACCTGCTCATGCTCTTCTGCGTTTACTGTTGTAACCAATCACAAACTCTTATACACAGAATTTAAGGAACTATTTGCTTCACGTCCTCTAAATTTTTTAGGGGATACGTGCATGAATAATGCTTCAGAAGCCAAATAACTATATTAGGCAAAGGGTTGCGCTGCTGATGCGGTGCATCAACGATTCATAAGGCCACACATCTGACTACTGATAAAGCCTGCATAACATGTGTCCCATAAACTTTTGTCGCTTTAACTTTTGCGAACCCGCCAAGGCAGTTCAGTTCCCAGTATGTACGGATCGATCTGGTCACACCTGAAAAAAAATCATGGTAGCAACGGTTCTGAAAGAACCGGTAGGCCCCAAAAATGAGCCAACAAATGCTTCAACGTGCACCAAAATGTGTGTGTGTGTGTGTGAGAGAGAGAGAGTATTGTATCCAAATAGACGTGATCACGAGGCGGCAGATAATTAAGAGAAGGCGACACGAGGGAAGACATAAATGGTAAATGCCATGGTGCAGATGCAAAATAACTAATGGAGAACGCAGATTGCTTTGAATTCTTGCCTGTTTGCAAGGTGCAGTTAGTTTCTGTCAATTGCAATGGCTTTGAAATATTTTGAACAAATTGATGAGGCTAGTCCTGCATTGGAGTGTTGGTAAACAATGGCCAAACAAGTAGAGAACAAAGGAATACAACCCAAAAGGAAGATCCATCCCACCAGATAAACACTAGAATCAGACAACCAATCATTGTTCAAATAGCGAAGAAATAGAAACCCAATCCCTTTAAATGCCCACACAAACTTGAATTTCACAGACACAGTTGAAGAGAGCAAGAGAATAACAAGAAGAGATAGCCATGGCAACTTCACAGGGCGTTCTAGGTTTTCTACTTGTGTTCCTTTGCAGTTGCAATGCCGTGAGAGGCGATCCGGACACAAGCGAAAGGTTCAGAGCCTGTAATCTAGCGACTTTACCAAGGCGATGACCCTGTCGCTTATAGTTTAGCACGTGTTGTCAGATTTAGACACCGTGACACCCAACCACCCCGGCTTCAATTATTACACCACGTCTCCTTATCCGGAAGCAATCGCGTATGGCCACGCCGCTTGCGATCCAGAACTTTCCTCTCCCGATTGCGTCACGTGTGTGAGCTATGTGAAAGCAAAGTTGCTCGATATTTGCCCCAACAGTATTGGGGCGCAGTTACTTCTCGAGGATTGCAGAATGAGGTACAAGCAATGCTCGTTTATCGACTGATCAATCGGCTGCCCATCAAGAAGCAATCAGATCTCAGCATAGTGCTCAGTTCTTTATTTATTACAACAGAGCAAATTGTTTGCTCTACCGATAATCAATATGAGAATGTATTGCAGTCGGAGCGTTTGTGCTCCCGAGTCCTGACCGAAGAACTCGTGTTTGAACATGACAGGAGCATTATTGTTAGGTCAGTTTCATCGTTGGATAATTGTTCAAAAAATCCTAACCTATGATATGGAGATCAATTCAGGCATAAAATTTTCAATTATGTCAATTTAATTCTAAACATTTTGATAGATTTTCTAATTTAGTCATAAATTTTTTTTTGTATCAATTTAGTACTAAATCTTTTGAAGGTTTGCAAATTTAGTCATAAACCTATTATTTGAATATTTCCGGAAGGACTACATTGATAAATCGTCAAAAAATTTAGGATTAAATTGATAAATCGTAAGAAAATTTAGGACTAAATTAGCACAATCGAAAAGTTTAGGACTAAATTAGCAAATCGTCAAAAGGTTTATAATTAAATCGGCACAATTGAAAGGTTTAAGACTGAATTAGCCTCCATATAAAAAGTTTATGATTTTTTGGACAATTTTCCCGTTTCATCCTAGAGTAAATTGTCATTGGTTGATTTTTTTTGTAACAGATGAGTTCCGTCACTTTTTTTTTTGTCTATCCTACTCTAACTCCCAATTCACTTTCAGACTTTTATTTTGCTTCTTGCAGGATGTGAGAGTCGAAATTTATATCTGAAATTACACGTCCCCACTCCTAACCCCCCATATGAAGGTGGGGATTCGAATTCCCCACCTCCCCTTTCCTAAGTAGGAAGGGTGTCCACTGAGACACACTCTAGCGGTTGAGTTGCGTCACCTTAATCACCCTTTTAGAGATGAAAGAACTCCTTAGCAACGATTCGTTGTTGTTGTGTTTAGTTCTACGTTATTGGCGAATCCATCAACTTGCTATCAAAGCCATTTTGCACTTGTTTGGTTGGCTTAGGGGTCTTAGAAAGCTTATATATATGTAGCAATCACATCACGTTGCAATTCATTCGTCTCAGATTTCGAAATGCACAACTCATGTCACTCAATTAAGAGGGATCTTCTTGTGACAAAATATAGGTAAAATAAACAAACAAATCCGACCATTTTACGTGACATAACCGATGTCCACCTTAGCGATTTCTAGCCAAAAGAAGCCAGATGACTCAATTGACAACACGTGAAATTATTCAAGACTCAATTGACACAATTAAAAAGTACAATAGATTTATGACTTTTTTGGATAATTTTCCCTATTTTGTCACGATGATAGCACTTTTCTCTATACTTTGAAATGTTGTGTTAAATTTGACATAATTGTAAAAAGGCTGCTGTTCGTTTGTACAATTGAAAGGTCGCGTTAAAAACCGTCGCGGTAGTAAAACGTGGAAATTCTTTTTGTAATTAGCCCAACATTAATTACGGCGCATCATCAACCAACTATCGGCAGTCGGACGATACTCGCTCGACAGACGGATGAAAGCCAACATATCGAACATTGTTGTACACCTCAGAAAATTCCCTGGAAATTATGTACCACATCCTGTACAGTAGTTAGCAGCCACAAGAGAGCCACGACCTAACTACATCTGATCAATTCTCAAGCTACCAAAAAGGCATCTTTACAGGTCCACAAGCTCTTGCATTCAGGATGCTAGGGCTTACCAAAGATTTGACCACGTCTGATGTCGAGAAAACCATTTAGATCCTTGAGTAAGATGAATTATAAATTTGGGACTACTTCTATCCAGCCTCATTGGCGATCTTACGCAGTGTATGCCAATCGATTCACATCCTAATACCAATATTTGCTTAGCCTCCTGTAAGCCAATGAGTTCTGCAGATGTCGGTCTCTTACAGCTAATTCATAAGAGCTAATCAAAGATGATTTCAAAAACCAAAGTCCAGAACAGATTCATACAAGAGAGATGCCTGCCTACAACAAAGAAGGGCTAAATCCTAGTACCGAACAACAAAGGCAGCTCCATCTAAAATGAAGCAACTTTCATGAACTATACCAAGCGATCGCCTTGCGATCACCAAGCGACATCGAAGAGGAGATTATATGCGATTGCTGCGATCCATCGCTGGACCGGAGAAACGGAGACAAACACCTACACCTAGTGCTCATAGTTCAGTGCTTGTCCAGATATGCTCATAGTATCAATCTAAATCAAATTCGGGAATCGAATTTCCCCTCGAGGCCACAAATTTCACTATGAAGGGCAAGGGCGAGTGATTGAGTACCATATAGGCAATTCACAGAGTGCGAAAAGCTCGAAAACGATCACATCGAAAACCCTTTACTACTGCCTCGCAAGTCTGGAATTTGAATGTATCCTTATTCAAGATCTTCCGGCCGAGACTGGAAGATGATATTGCAGAAGGCAACCGCGGGAGTGATCAGAAGAAGCACATTCACTCATCAAGGCATCAGAACCATATTCCAAACGAGAGAAGCGAGTCAAGCTTTAGAGCAAAATGGTTCGGGAGTCATTCAAAAAGCTAACTTTGAGCTCCAAAATCCAAACTTCAATCCCACAATCAACATCCAAAAGCAACACAAACTAAAACCAGTACCGCTACACAGTCCATAATTGAATCTGCTATCTCTGTATCTCAATCACCGCCGGCCTTCTGGTAGACATAGGTGAGGCCGCACTTACCGCAGTAGTGTCGGTCGAAGTGGTTGGCCATGAAGGTGCCGGCGCCGCACTCGCCGTTCGGGCACTCCTTCCGGAGCCGCTGCACCTTGCCGGAGTCGTCGACCTTGTAGAACTGGAGGACGGCGAGCTTGACCTTCTTCTTCTTGTGCTTGATCTTCTTGGGCTTGGTGTAGGTCTTCTTCTTCCGCTTCTTGGCGCCGCCGCGGAGGCGGAGGACGAGGTGGAGGGTGGACTCCTTCTGGATGTTGTAGTCGGCGAGGGTGCGGCCGTCCTCGAGCTGCTTGCCGGCGAAGATGAGGCGCTGCTGGTCGGGGGGGATGCCCTCCTTGTCCTGGATCTTGGCCTTGACGTTGTCGATGGTGTCGGAGGACTCCACCTCCAGGGTGATCGTCTTCCCCGTCAGCGTCTTCACGAAGATCTGCATCTTCGCCGGCCCGATGCAGACCGCGGATGGGAGAAGGAGAGGAAAAGGGGGAGAATGCGATGGAGGTGGTGATGTGCTAGGGTTAGGGTTTTTATGGAGAGGAGGACCACGTGGGCTTTGCTGGTTGCTTGGGCTTTTTTGGGCTTGGGCTTGTTGTGTTATAATTGGGCCCATGGGCTCATCAGAACAGAGATGGGCCGGGCAAGCCCGTATTGCATTAATTCGCCCAATGTAGTATTCGAGGCCATGACATGATGGCATCCATCCCATCCACTCGAGAGTCACATTGTGGGTAGGGGTGTAAATGGTTCGGTTTGGTTCGATTTTTCGAAAAAATCGAACCGAACCAAACCATTAAGGGTGCCCTCTTGAACTGAACCAAATTTGAACAGAACCAAAAACTCGATTTGGTTCAGTTTGGTTCGGCTTGGTTCAGATCAATTTTCGGTTTCAAGTTCATTAAGCAAAGAGAGAGAGGAGAGAGGAGAGAGGAGAGAGAAGGAGAGAGAGAGGGAAAAATAGCCATAAACTGAAGTGTTTATTTTAGTTCGGTTCTATCTGAACCGAACCGAAATAAACTAAACCGAAAAGAAAAATTGATTTATTTTGATGATCCGAACCGAAACCGAAACCGAAACCGAACCGAAATGCACGAAATTTTCGGTTCGGTTCGTATCTCGGTTCGATTTTTCGGTTCGGTTCTGACACCCCTAATTGTGGGATGCACGATTGCGTCCTAAGGACTCCTCCATTGAGAAAGTAAACTTGGGGGGGCTCCACGCGGTTATAGAGGTTAATTGAGCCGAAAGTTCGAATAAATCGTATGATTCGTCACAGATAAAGAAGGGATGATGGCATGAATGATTTTTCGAACTTTTGACTCAATGTACGGTGTGGTTCCTGAAGTTTCGGCTTTTTTTATTGTGGTTCCTGAACTTTGGCATGATGTACAGTGTCGTCCCTGAACTTTTAATTTGCTCAATGTGGTCCATAGACTTTTGGTACGTGTTTAATTTAGTCCAATGCTCAATGTTGTCTTTCCGTTAATTCAAGTTCATGGATAACATTGAGTATTTTCATGTAACTTAGGTACTATATTGAATAAATTAAAAGTTCAGGAATGACATGTCTTCAATATACATGCACCGAAAGGCATATGAAAAAATTGTCCATCACATAACAAAGAGGATCACATACGTGGTGTATTTTTCCAAATTATCTTATGCAGTATTGGAAAGCTTTCTCTCGGTGCCCCACTCTTTCAACAAAGTGAGCAATTGTTCCTGTAGAATGGCACCACTATATGGAGGCAGCACATAGAAGAAACACGAGATTTGCATGCAATTCCCAATCCTCATTTACATAATGGGCATTGACATTCATGTAATGATCGGTTGTGACCAAAATCCATAAATCAGAAGTCAAATAAATTAGGCTTGAAAGTGACACTAAATTTGTTTTGAAATTTCCCGTCTCTTTCTAACAAACTTATAGCCCATCATTTATTGTTGTATTCCTTGATTTGTCCTTTGCATTGAGGTTGAGGTAATTAAGCAACTTTTTAGTAGCCTCAAGTTCCACAAAAAAGTATGTGTACTTACGTTTAATTATGGATAGTGCTAGGATGTCTCTAAACACAACTTGGTCCAATTGTACCATGGAATCATCAACGTTGGCTCTCGATTGGGACAAAGAGTTAAATGATGCAAAAAGTTTTTTATCCCATGGTTAGCCATATAAATTAGTGCGCACGACTTACATTTGGCCCTATTCTTGCCATCATCATCTATGAGATTTTCAAATTCGCATCATACAATCGAAGTGCATCCTTTCAATCGTTTAGAACAAGTAGAGTTATTTTTCGCGTCTTCATGAACGAAGAATGCAACTCTACGTCTCTCGGATTGTTCAATAATTGAACTTTCTTCTTGACTTTTGTTAGATCTTTACATGTCAACTAATTAGGTAGAAAAATAGTCGATACCCACAACCTGCCTCAAATCAGCCATAGCAATTTTTTTATTTTAAAAAGGTCACTAGATTATAGTTGATTTTGTGTTCAAGGACTTGCAAAATTAAAAACCAAAATTTTTTGTTGAAAGACTAAGGTGCGTTTGTAAGAGCAGGGAAAGCCTTTGGAGAAATGGAAAGAACTTTAGATTAAATGGTTTTTTTTCGAAATATAGAAGGTGTTTCATAAATTGTAATTGAAGCAACTTTGGTTTAAATGCGTTTGGAAAAAAACTACACTTAATAAATGAATTTAGTTATATTTTTTCAATAAAAAAAATGAAGCTCAGCAACTGGCAACTCAAGCGAAGGGCTCGAACAGGGGCCAAACGTCGGTGAGCCAAATCTAGCATTAGTGGCCCTCACCGAGGTCATGTTGAACACCAGCAAGCCAGATCTAGCACTGACGGCCATCATTAAGGTTGAATGAACCTAGTGACCCCAATGCGAGGTATTATGACCCCGGCGAAATCGAGCTGAGGTCAAGGACCCCAGGCGAGGGCCGCCAATGCCAGATTTCGCTTGTTGGCATTCGATTTAGCTCTCTGGCGAATAAATCTGGCCTTGCTGTTGTACATTGGTGAGGGTAAAACTGGAAATTCGAAAGTTTAATGAGGTCAAAGTTGGAAGAAAAAAGTTCATTAGTATTATGGAAATACTTTAAGCCTAGGCTAGGTAAGATTTGCATTGGCTTAATGGACTTTGAAAATGCTAGCTTTGACTCAAAATCTTTTGGGATAAGTGTAAGTAAATCATAAACCAATTTCACAAGTTTTATGACTTAATTGCATCTTTTGAAAGTTTTAAGACTCTAAAACACTTTCGTGATAAATTTTAAGACTTCCAGTATGCTTATCCCAAGGCTTTTAGAGATCCAAAACTCATTTAAAATGCCGCACCAAACGCAACCTAAAACGAATTATTGCATATGGGATTCCAAGCTTCCCCAGAAATTTAAAATCCATTCAAGACCGTTTTAGTTCGAGATAGGTGGGAAACCCAGTCAAAATTAGTTTGCAGAAGTGATTTTCCAAAATGATATGACAAAATATGACACAGTCCGATTCTATAGACCATCTCTTCTTTGGTTATGTTGTTACCGGATCCCTTGCTGCTTTTTGGGCAAATAACTGCAATATTATGTGGCGTAATTGTACTTGGCAAGAAAACCTCCATTGGGCTGTCCGTACCATTGGGGGGCAGAATTTTCATCATAAAATTGCTGGTTTTGCACTTGGTGCAATGTGCTATATAATTTGGTTGGTGAGAAACAACATCCTATTTAGGGACCATTCCCTCTTCGTGCCAACTCTTCGCAATCATCTCACCAAACTAGTAAGGGACAAAGGCTTTTCCATTAAGCCTGTTGTAGACAATGAACACAACAGAAGAATTCAACAAAAAATGGGGCATCTCTTCTTCCATTTTTGATTAATACTTTGTCTTCTGTGTTTGTAATCTGGTGGTCCCTATTTTGGTTGGCCTTTTCTATGGGATTACTGTATGTAATCTGTTGATCCCCCCTTCGGTTGGCCTATTCTGTGGCTTTTCTATTGCTTGTAGCCAGTTTTTGCGTCGTTACACCTTTGCACCTGTTGGGACATTTTTTATATTGCCTCAAGTGCGAGGTTTTTGTGTACGACAAGTTTTCTTGTATATTTCGTTGTGAAAAGTTTATATAATATCTTACCTTATCAAAAAAAAAAATGTATGACACAGTCCTCCGTTTGACACAACAATTTACTTGCCAGTTTCGTATCATTGCCTCTTGTATACTAAAATGAAGAAACTAAGGAAAAATAAATCTTATTAATGAACTATCGCTTTCGTCTCAAATGATAATAAAAGATTGGGATCTCCTTGACAATAATACAACTTATTCAAACTTTGAACTAGTCTTGATGCAGCACGGGCACGTTGAAGATAGAGGGACAGCGAAGGAGCTTCGTTTTGCTATATCATCTCAAATGATTTTGTTGAGTATAAAATTTAAATCACATCCTCATAACCCTAACAAAAGAAGAAGTGTCGGATCTTCGACCAGGTTGTGATTTGCCGTACCTTATCCCTGTTAAGCTTGTTTAAGACCCGCGTGCTGCTCGAGGACAATAATGATAATTAGCAAAGTCAAAAGGAGCAAGACGTGGATGCTTGTACGGTTGTGTTCCCACATCAACCAATTTTAAGTTGCTCCAAATGACTAAAAAAATGTTCTCACTGCATTGTGGGCAGCAATCTTGCATTAGTCATTTGATGACAGCCTTCTCAACTCATACCAAAATTAGAACGCGTTTGCATGCAGTAATAGCTTCTGTTGTAGTATTTACTTACACTAATAGCTACTAGGACGTGATTTCTATAATATGGGATACATGTGATAGCCATTCGAGCTTTGATTGTCACAGAAATTACGTTGTAGTTGTTATTACCGTAAGTGTATAGTTATTTAGCTATCATAACCTGATCGTAATAGTTATTTCCAAGATACCCACGTCTATTTTCTCCTACTCACTCTTACAATGTTACAGTAATTATATCTAATAGAAATAATGATAACACCAATTACAATTTTTTTTTGACATTATCACTACACGATTGGTGTAATATTAATTATGTTGTCTTGGTAATACATATATCAGAAAGAAATCACAATACAATATTAGCATATAATTGCTTACATTAGCCATGATTATCCAAATCCTCATAATTGAATATGAAACTACTCATGATACAATGATAACGTGAATTGCCAATTCTATTGATGAATACTTGAAATGTTATGTAACTATTGTTTTAATCATAGTGTAAATAATCTAATGAATAGTATTTATGCAATACAATGAGATGTTATACAATTAAATTTATATCGTAGTCATAAATTATATTATAAATATTTGTTCATTGTAATGTCTTGATTATATAAATGGGGTGTTACATTCTTGATTGGCTATTGATAATTACTATAATAAAATTATCTATTATAGTATTATCACATGTTATGTCCTTATATTTTAGTCCCAATCAAGAATAACTTATTACAATACAAGTAAATATGTGATACGATATCTTATATATTTGATAATATATGGGGTATAAAACTAATGGATCAGGGTTGACTGTGAACATGATAATGATCATATCCCCTCTAATTCTGATTTTAAGGGCAATTTGAAAATTTTGATGCTATTTTCTCTCATAGTCATTACATGTGTCATTACAAAACCAAATGATGTAAAAAAATAGAGTAAGAGTTATCACAATACTATTACATTACAGAATGTTCTTATTATTATTTCGACAAATCTCAATTGTTAATGCTTTCAATTATAAATTACATAGGTACTCTCATTCACGCATGAAAAATTAATAGTCACCAATTTGAAGCATTAATCATATTCTTGAAATTTCAAAATCCATCCCTTCTTCTCATTGGATAGTCCCCGGTTTCTCGTGTGAAGTTAGAGCTTGCAAAATTGTATATATCATTTGGATTAGTTGCCGAAAAAGTTGAATGAGGCTCGAATTACAATATCCCTCACTCAATATAATCTGATCACGTAGACCTGCCAACCTGTGAATATAGTCTAGTATTATGCACATGCAAGGGGTAGATTTTATTTGTATCCATGAATATTAGCCGAGCCCAAAGGATTGATTACTCCCTCTTATCAGGACAAATGAAACTAAAACAGAAGCGTACCCATTTCTTACAAGAAATGGACCAAATAGAATAGACACTGTCGATGCCTACAAAGTTAATTATTCGGTTAATTGTGACATGTTGTTTTCTTAAACACATTCTCAACACCTGACCTTTATCTTTCGACAAATTCATATCATTAGCTTCTGACTTGGCAAAAGCTGACCCTCCGAGAAAAATCAAAGAACGATGGAAGAATTAGGAAGGAAGTTAGCTGGAAAAAGAGATGAAAAAGAGAAACTACAAATGGAAGGAGGGAAACAACGTGGAAGGAGCAAAGAAAGAACTATTCCTATATGAACTGTTCAACCTAATCTTGTCACAAAATTATATGTTAATATTGTTTAGAGATATATCGCATCTCTTTATAGAAATAAACGAAAAAAGAAGAACATGTTGTGTTCCATAGTGCAGCGCCACACGTTCCTTTGTCTTCGGAACAACAACAATCAACCTTTTGCTTACACACACTCCATTATCTCATCTATAAATGCTTGCATAGAGCTATATGGATTCTCATCATCTCTGCATATCTCTCTCCTTTTCAACTTTGCCTTTCTCCAGCAGCATGGCTTCCATTGCGGTGGGGTTTCATGGGCTCGCGTTGATTCTCTTTGTATCGGTTTCTGCAATGGCGGCTCCGCCCCTAAAGGTGGGATACTACCTAGATACTTGCCCGTTGGCAGAACTTATCATCAGCAAAACCGTGTCCGATGCAGTCTCGAGGAACCCTGGAATGGCGGCCGGTCTGGTTCGCATGCATTTTCACGACTGCTTTGTTAGGGTACGACAAAGTATTTATGCTCAAAAGTTTAGGCTTGATCAACTTATTTCGATTTCTTTAAATTTCCAGCTCTTCTCTTTTCAGTAATTCCCTTTGCTTCCTACTTGCAATGATCAGAAGGAAAATGTTAAAGGTGTGCTAAGAGAATTTGCTAAGGCGCACAAAATATGTATTGGAAATGCAAGTTTTCTATAATGAGGCTTATAGTTTCTTTGTATTTGTTCGAGCATTCAAATATTATCCCAAGTAACAAATATAGGGTTTTGCTTTTAGGTAAGTTGATAGTTGTTTTGTGATACCACCCGCCTGGGTGGCGCTGCTGGAACGCGCACTCTTCCTTTCGCAAAAGATTGAGTGTTCGAATCCCGGGTGCCGCAGGGTGACTTAACCGGTGGCACGTGTGTGGTGGCTAGCACGTGTCGCCCCCAGGGTTTACTCCCCGGCTGTCGGCCGTGCGGGGGTTCCCTGGGTTATAAAAAAAAAAAAATAGTTGTTTTGTGATTACTATACTATCACTGACTCATTAGACGTATCTCAGGGCTGTGATGCTTCAGTGCTCTTAAAATCAACCCCAGGAAACCCGGCAGAAAGAGATCATCCCGCAAACAACCCCAGTCTCCGAGGGTTTGAAATCATCGATCAGGCCAAGGCCCAGCTTGAAGCCTTGTGCCCCATGACCGTCTCGTGCGCTGACATCATCGCTTTCGCCGCCCGTGACAGTGCCCACAAGACTGGGGGTATATACTACAACGTCCCCGCTGGCCGCCGCGACGGCCGCGTCTCTCGCCTCGCGGAAGTTCCACAGAACCTCCCGCCGCCAACCTTCAATGCCCAACAGCTCATTGCCAACTTTGCTAGGAAAGGGCTCTCGGTGGATGAGATGGTGACCCTCTCAGGAGCGCACTCGATCGGAGTCTCCCACTGCTCTTCCTTCTCAAGCCGCCTCTACGCGTTCAACGCCACCTTCGCCCAAGATCCTTCCTTGGACCCTGCGTATGCCGCTTATTTGAAGACCAAGTGCCCGCCACCGAGCAATGCGAACCAGGCAAACCCGACCGTGCCACTTGATAGTATCACAGCCAACACTTTGGACAACAGCTACTACTTTCAGTTGTTGAAGCTCCGCGGCTTGTTGACTTCAGACGAGACGTTGTACACGAGTCCCTCAACTTCGGCGATGGTCGTGAACAATGTGAAGAACGGCTTTGGTTGGAGCATGAAGTTCGCCAACGCAATGGTGAAGATGGGCTCGATCGACGTGCTCGCTGGTAATCAAGGAGAGATCAGGAAGCTGTGCAGTGTTGTGAATTGAGGACGTGCCAGAGAGCTTTGATTTTTGCACGATGGAGTTTGGGAAAGTGATTTCTTGTCCTTAATATTTATTCTCGGCTTGACTTTATTTGTTTCGACGTGTCCTTTTAAATTGTTGCGTTATTTTCAAAATATAAAGTTTTTTGTAACGTTTGATTTTCGAATGTAAGTCTTTCTTATTTTGCAAAAATCTGATTGAAATTCTTACTATGCAAGTCTTTCGATTATGTTCGTCCTCACTTTGATTTGACCAAAACAATCATATATATTGTCTTTATTAGGATTAGGCACACAAACACAATGAAATAGAGAACACAAGGCGAGAAAAAGAAATCAAGACACAAGATTTATTCTTGTTCACCCTTAAACTAGGGCTACATTTGCAGATAATCCCGCTATAATTAGCATCTCCCACCTGGTTTACCACGTGCTTTCCTATCGATAGAGAGTATGGACGTCTACACACACACTAGATAATAATTGGCGTCTCCACCATTTCTCATCCACTCTCTTTGGAAGTTTTACATCACGACTATCGTGAAATCTAGTCGAGGACCGAGATGGGGCCTTTTAAGGACCTACTTAGATCCGAATTTGTACATACCAATGAAGTAATTGGTACAAATCAATGAAGTAAGCATCGACCACACAAAGGTATAAAATTATTTCAAAGAGCAGACTATCCATTCAATCGTGAAAAACAACTAATCATTAATTAAAAAAATCGCGGGCCAATTAAATAAGTTCGATAGAAATCATTCAACTTTCTTCTTGTGGTTGATGCTAATAGGGATCAAACGTAGATAGTATAAAGCAGAAGAATTAATTTTACCCTTTGAAAATTCGAGCTTTTGTTTTCCCTTAATTATCAAGCACATTGATCGATTTCATCGGTCACCTCTTGAAGCGTTAAAGTTCACTTGCTTCCCCTAAAGCGTTCAATTTAGCATTTTCATATTCTATTCAACGAACACGTTTTTCAACAAATAATGTCTTAGGTGCATCTGTGTTCTCTTTTCTAAGTTTCCCCAGGAATTGTTTTCTTGGCTGAAACCCTAGCTGAAAAATTAAAAGAAATAATCCACTTGGAACACCCTTCAAATCAAATTCCTCCGCTCCATATTTTTCAGTTCACTCAAGCATTTGCATCCCTTCGGATGCAAACCGTGCATCGCAAATTCAAACCGAACCGGAAAAGAAATATCACAACATAAGCTACACAAGTTTGCCAAACCTCAAAGACATACGAAAGAATCGAAACAAAGAATCGTCTCACTATGGAAAGGCACCCTTCTGACTGATTATAGTGCACAAGGAAAGATATTAAACTTACTCATTTGCAATATCCTTAAGTTAAAGTATGTTACATCGCTTGTTGTTTAAGGGGTGTATATGGCATTATATATCTCCATTCAATGTCTCACCTACTGGTTTGAACTATTGGGTTCTTCAGCATACTTACTTCCGACCTACATTAAAGGGGAATATTGTCCAAAAACTTGTTGCACTTTGACCAATTTAGCCCTAGACCTTTTGATACTTTGCAAATTTAGTCTATTCAGCCAATTTAACCGGAAATCGTTGACGTGGATACTAGTGGTGCCACGTAGGATAGTTGGTATGACATGACCAATTTTTAACCGGAAATCGTTAATACGGCCAATTTTATTTTCTTCTTTCTTTTTCGTCTGGCCGGCGAGGTTAACTTCACCCTTCCACTATGGCTCGACCCTGACAAGATCCGACAAGGGTAAGCCTCAACCTCGCCATCGCTAGGTGAGGTTGGCCTTGCCCTGCCAATGGTGACGGTCACCAATGATGACGAGATCAAGGCTCGCCCTGCCACTGGCAAGGCTCGACCTTGTTGGCCCTTGCCTCTGGTCAGTCTCTAGTCATTGTTGAGGCCGAGCGAACCAAGAGTACCAGCCTAATCAATCAGAACCAGAGCCGCCAGTTCCGCCGGTGGATCGTGCCCAAAGGCTTCAAGAAGTGTACGAAGTTTTCGTATGGTTGATTCGGAGAGCGCACACACCCAACATAGAAGGATGTCTATGTTAGAATTAATTCCTTTAATTTAGAAAACTTGTTTTTGGACTCTCACTAATATTATTTTTTCTTCAGGGTAATAAAATGACAAAATGCCACCGCGAAGCCAACTGCAGCAAAAATTAATATCAATCAAATTGTCCATTTGATTAAGAAACATCAAGTCCTTGTTTTGAATACTATTCACGAAACGAGGTTCCTCACACAGTTCATGTCACCGATCTCGACAAGTTGAAGATCACCGCGATTGGCAAAATTGCTCCGACAATAACCGCATGAAGACACTCGTTTCATCAATTGTATTCAAAACAAGGACTTGTTGCTTAATCAACTAGACAATTTGATTGAGATTGGTTCGGCTCAACCGGCCATATAAAATACAAGGGGGTCACATATCTTCCATTGGTCACATACTCCGGTCATGCAGCGGTGACTTGTCATGCAAGGGAAGCCACCGTTGCGATTGCATGCTTTTCACCGGTAGAAGAAGAGAAACAACTAATCGTTAATAAAAAAATTGCATGCTACTTAATAAGTTCGATAGAAACCCATTCGACTTTGTTCTTGTGGTTGATGTTGATAGGGCTGAAATGTAAATAGCATATAGTGTAAGAATTTTTTTGTCGTGGGCTACATTAATTGAGATCGATTTGGCAAGTTGCCCTCACCCGAGGCCGACGAGGGCAGCCCGAGGCCGACGAGGGCAGCCCTCGCCTGAGGCCAGCGACCTCTGCCGACTGAGGCCTAGCTAAGGGAGAAAGGGAAAAAGAGAAAAGAAAACAAAAAGAAAATAAGGGAAAAGGGAAAAAAAAAAGAAAAAATAAAAGAGGGAAAAGAAAAAAAGGAAAATAAATAAATAATTCAAAAAATTATTTTAAATTTTTTTTTAGCTAATAGATGATTGGACATTGTCATTTAAGAAGATTATTTGTGCAAAAAATTCATCAAATATGTTAACAAAAGTTGTCACCACTGAGAAATTGAGGTTGTGCATTGCCTCAGTTGGCCTCCATGGTTAATGATAAGGGGGCCACCGCATTAGGATAATTTGGGTTAAAAAGACAAGTGAAGACTGTGATAAACTATTGCTGTTTTGAACGTCAGCCTCAAAGTGAGAGATTGATGGAGTTGTAGAGTCTAATAGAGAAAAGTAATATTCACTTTTACTACTAATGGCATATATGTAATGTTTATGTTCAAGTAAATTCCAAAGTTTTTTCTCCTACTAATGACATACGTTTAATTTCTATTAAAACTATATGTCCCATAAACTCCTCCTATATATTGGGGCAATTTTTTTTTTTTTTTGTGTTTGTAATACTAATACTGATAGTAGAGAGATTACCTAGCATGGCACGGTAGTTTTTTCTTTTTGATTTTAAAAGTGTTTTCCATGTAAATATTCGCTTGTTGTGTTTTCTATTTTTTCTCTTCAAATTTCGCGTTCCTAACAACTTCATGTTCTTTTGGACGATGGATTTGATTCGTTCTAGTCAATCAAGTCAAGACAGTCACATGCATCACCATTATACGGCTGTGTTCTTGAATCGATCATAAATCAATCGTCGAAATGGCAAGAATGGCTCTTTTGGCTTTGTCTCGGTCAATTGCTCATTCCCCACGTTGTTCTGAGCGCAACCCTGTCGCCATTTTTGAAGGATGATTAGCCGATTGCCTTGTGAATTCTGTCTATAAGAAGTCGTCAACAATTACATAATTCGATTCCACTAGTCATTCTCTTTTGCGCCAATACAGAATTCAACGATTACGACATTCAACAAAAGTAAAAAAGAAAAGAGAGAGAGAGAGAGAGAGAAAGAAGAATAGGCGTGGGCAGCACATAACCAACCACATGCTAATCTCAGCTAAGACTTTTGGTGTTAATTAGATGGTATTGACTTTTTGATCGTGTCCCTCACAAACTATTGATTAAATAACTTAAAATCCTCTACCCAATCATATCGTCGATGCAACATTCTATTGTTTAATGTCCCAAATTTGGTATAAACAAATTAACGAAAAATTGGGTAATCGGTAATTTTTTTACTGACAATTTTTTTTGACATATATCAATTTTTTCACGAATCCACCAATTTTGAGAAAATTTCGTCCTTTATAGAAGGAATGTAGAATTCTCCTCAAGTGATATATTCGCGTGATATATTTATTTCGGAAAAAATGTTTTTTAAGAAAGGTATGGTATTATGCACTCAAATGAGAACCATACATAAGGAATTAATTGTGCAATGTTTGTAGCGAGCATATAATTTCCAAGACGAGATGTAGTTGCCCTTATACCAAACTGATAACGTGTAATTTCACAAATTGAGATGAAATGAACCGATCACAACATCGTAATATTTTTGCCAAATTAACTATAGTGTAGGGTCCTATTATCCCACTATGCTTTATTTTTATCTGCCCCTACGCCTTAGACCATGTCTCTTGACTCAAATGTATAAGTCTGAGAACAACTTCGATTTCATACTATATCGAAGCTCTTTCTTTATTTGAAAAAAAATGGTCAACCTTTAATTATCTTGGTCAACTAGCTCAAGATATAAGGTAGGACAGAAGGCATCAATAGTCAAAAGAGAAAATCTTACAGAAATGGCTGTACAGTTGTTAATCGTGCTGAATAAATTTCCCCTTTTATTAATTTATAATGATAATATTATTAGAAATCCTCCACTATAAATTAAAGTTTGGAACCATCCTCCTTTTAATGTCAACCACGACTAGAATGTGGCTAGTTCCTACTGGGAGTAATCTTTTATCCTCGTCGTGATGTAGTATGCATTTGCAAATCGTCATTCCAATCAACTAGGAATTAATATCCATAATGATTCTATTGATATCTCAGTATTTAGACTCCATGTAATTTCATTTTGTATATCTTTCCACGTTGATATTTATCAACTCGACTTACTGCAGATGGAGAAGTGCTAAATGTGCTAAAACTTGCATGCGTCGATGCATGAAATGAATAGTTCTACCGATCAGAAACAAGAAATTCTCAATATCAAAGATAGAGGAGAATTCTTCACGAGCCCCCTCGTCTCACTGTGGAAAGGCGCTCTCATGACCGATTATAGTGCACAAGAATGGATATTAAACTTACTCATTTGCAATATCCTTAAGTTAACGAATCTCGTATCTCTTGTTTAAGGGGTGTATATGGCGTTACATATCTCCCTTCAACGTCTCACCTACTGGTTTGAACTGTCGGGTTCTTTAGCATACTTACTTCCGGCCTACATCGAAAGGGAAAATTGTCCAAAAAGTTTTAAACTTGTTGCACTTTAGCCAATTTAATCCTAAACCTTTTGACACTTTGCAAATTAAGTTCATCGGATCAATTTTAATCGGAAGTTGTTAACATGGATGCCGGCGATGCCACGTAAAACGGCAAGCGCTAACGTAGACAATTATAAAATATTAAAAAAAATGAAAAAAAAATTAATTTTATAATTTTTTTTATTTCCTTTTGTCTTTCCTTCTTCCTCTAGCCGGCAAGGTCGACCTCAACCAGCCATTAGTGAGGCTCAACCTAGCCGTCACTGGATAAGGTTGACCTCACCCTACCACCGAGGCTTGACCCTCACCATATCCGGTGAGGGCGAGCCTCGACCTCACCTAGTGACGGTGAGATGAAGGGTCGCTAGAAAGAAGAAGAAGGATAGAAAAAAGAAAGAAAAGAAAAAGAAAAAAAAATTATAATATATAAATTATAAAAAAAATTAATTTTTTTTTTAAAAATGTATTGACGTCGGTACCGCCCATCCTACATGACATTTGCAACATCCACGTTTGTGATTTCTAGTTAAAATTAGTCGGTGGACTCAATTGGTAAAGCGTTAAAAAGTTTATGATTCAATTAGCAAAATTAAAAGGTTTAAAATTGCATTGGAAAAAGTGCAATAAGTTTATGACTTTTTGAACAATTTTCCTTACATTGAAGCTTCCAAAATATGTTCCTGTTGGATTTCGTCCTAACCTTGCACTCCTCGGAGAGGCCACAACCTTAGGGAATAAAATGATTTAGAGGAAGAAATGAACGGGCAAAAAGGAACGCGAAGAAAAAAAAACATAAAACTAAAGATGTTTAAATGCAAATGGCATAAAACAAAACATCCGTTCTAAAACGAGTGACAGCTTCTCCAACACACGACTCTAGTTACAGCCATGCACGTTCATAGATGATACTATCATCCCCAAATAAAACCTAAGTCCACCCTTGTTCTCACGACTTTCCACACCACGCCTCCATATAAATGCCCAAGCCCAACGCACTCTCTCCACCTCCATCTCCAACAACACAAAATAAACTTCATATACTCATCGAATTCTCACTTTCCTTTAAGCAATAACGGCTATGGCTTCCATTCAAGCCCTAGCTGCTTTCTTCTTCCTAGTTCTTGCCGTATCTGCAACAGCTCAGCCTATGTCATCGTCCCTCCGGGTTGGATTCTACAAATATACATGTCCTTCTGCCGAAGCCATCGTCAGAGACACCGTTTACAAGGCCTTTTCCAGTGATCCGGGGTTGGCAGCTGATTTCATCCGGATGATTTTCCACGACTGCTTCGTTAGGGTAATATGCTCGATATGAACATATCCATTGAAAGATTTGTGCTTAGGTTTTACTTGGTTATTCTTTTTCTTGATTTTCTTATAATATGTCGGTGCATACTCAAATATCAGTTAAAATACATAGTTGCCAATTTAACACAGAGATATTCTAGAGATGGTATGGTACACAAAACCAATCTCAGAGTACAAGAAATGCATGAAAACATATGTATTTTTAGTGATGTTTAGTGTAAAATCTTACCTTTCCACGGTTGCTATTTTTACAGTGAAATGAATCTAAAGAATGATTTCTCGATGCTCATGCATAGGCAGCAATCCGTCACTAAGTTGCGCTTAGTTGCATAACTTCCCTACTTGAGCAAAGCTAGGTTTGCGAAGATTAGTATACAAAATTTGTATAGTAAGCCAGAAAGTAGAAGGATTCCAAGTGAAAACTAAAACAAGTGGCTAATAATCATATCTAACTCGAGTCTATCACGTCATGAAGGATATTGTATTATCTGATTTGTTATCTCTTCCCCATTGGTTTTAGGGCTGTGATGCATCCATCCTCCTAAATTCAACCAAGGGAAACATTGCCGAAAGAGATAGCCCAGTGAACAACCCTAGTTTAGAAGGTTTCGATGTCATTGACCAAGCGAAGGCCCGGCTCGAAGCCACATGCCCACAAACTGTCTCGTGCGCCGACATCATCGCATTTGCAGCCAGAGACAGCGTTGTCAAGGCCGGCAGAATCTACTACGACATCCCCTCGGGCCGTCGTGACGGTCTCATCTCTCGCGCCTCCGAGGTGATCCAGAACCTCCCTCCCCCTAGCTTCACCGTGCCACAACTCATCGCCAACTTCGCCAGAAAAGGGTTCTCGGTGGACGAGATGGTGACCCTCTCGGGAGCACACTCCATCGGCGTCTCTCACTGCACGTCCTTCTCGAACCGTCTCTACTCGTTCAACGCGACGTACAAGCAAGACCCGTTGTTGGACCCTAAGTATGCGGCCTTCTTGAAGACAAAGTGTCCCCAGAGCAATTCCAAGACGAACCCGACGGTGGCGCTCGACAGCATCACGCCCAACATTCTGGACAACAAGTACTATCAACAACTAATGACTTATCGTGGGTTGCTCTCTTCCGATGAGGCACTGTACACCAACATGTTGACGAAAGGGATGGTGTTGAACAACGCAAAATACGGCTCCGTGTGGGGGGCTAAGTTCGTGAAGGCAATGGTGAAGCTGGGCTCGGTCGACGTGCTCACAGGTATGCAGGGCGAGATTCGGAAAGTTTGCAGCGCCGTCAATTGAGCGTACTAACCATGCTGATGCGTTGCTTTATGCTTTTCTTCGGAAAAAAGAGATCGTCAGTTGTTCTTCATTCTCTACGCATTATTTGTTTCGATTCTTTCATTTGTCTTTGAGGTTTGGCAAACTTGTGTTGCTTATGTTGTTATGTTTCTTTTGCGGTTCTGTTTGAATTTGTGATGCATGGTTTGCATTCGAAGGGATGCAAATGCTTGAGTGAACTGAAAAATATGGAGCGCAGGAATTTGATTTGAAGGGTGTTCCAAGTGGATTGTTTCGTTTATTTTCTTGGCATGATGGGATTGGAAAAAACAAGATGAAAGAAGCAACATTGATACATTGTTCTAGCTCTCTGTCAATTATTCAGCTGGGGTTTCAGCCAAGAAAACAATTCCTGCGGAAACTTAGAAAAGAGAACACAATTGCACCAACGACATTAATTGTTAAAAAACGAGTTCGTTGAATAGAAAATGAAAATGCTAAATTGAACGGTTTAGTGGAAGCAAGCGAACGAACTTTAACGATTCAAGAGGTGACTGATGTAATCGATCAACTTGCTTGATAACCAAGGGAAAAGCAAAAGCTCGAAATTTTCAACGGGTAAAATCTTGATAATCAAGGGAATAACAAAAGCTCGAATTTTCAAAGGGTAAAATTAATTCTTCTACTTTATACTATCAACGTTTGATCTCTATTAACATCAACCAGAAGAAGAAAGTTGAATCAGTTTTTATCGAACTTATTTACTTGGCCCGTGATTTATTTTATTAATGATTAGCTGTTTCTCATAATTGAATAGATAGTTTACGGTTTGAAATACTTTTATACCTTTGTGCAGTTGATGCTTACCTCATTGGTATGTACGAATTTGGACCCGAGCATGTCCTTACAAGGCTCAATCTCGATTCTCGTCCGGATCTCGAAATCACCAAGATGCTTCCAGAGGGAACAGATGAAAAACGGTGGAGACGCCAATTAATATATAGTGCACGGGTAGAGGATCTATGTAAAAAAAAGAGTCATTGTTGAGGTTGTGATGTCAAGAGGGTATTTTGAACTTAGCTTTGACACACCAAAACTATAAATACATTCAGTTCTTTAATATGCTCGGACACGTACGTATTCCGTCTATGTTGGCATCAGCGAATTTACTTCCTCGTGATGTGACAAAATTATGCCAACTAAGAGTTTCGCATTCCTTGAATCATAGACTATTAGGTTTTGTTAGACCCATCAAATTGTTGGATCAACTTGGGTCTGGGTTGGGTCGAAAATGGTCCAACCCAAATAGACTTATTTAACATGTTTTGATATATTTTTATGTAATGCAAATCTAGTGACCCATATTCAACTCATATATGACTTGACCAATATTGTTGAAACTTGAGAGAGAGTGGATTCAAACTTGACATTTATTCCGATACCATGTTAGATTAACTGTTTTTCAAAAACCTAAGTTGGGAGGAAACAAGCCAATATTATACATATAAATCGAACACTTTTGATCTCAGAAAGACTTAAATAGTGAGAATTTCAATCAGATTTTTGCCAAGTAGGAAAGACATTCGTTCGAAAATGAAACGTTGCAAAACCTTTGTAAATGGAAAATAAGGTAACAATTGAAAAGGACACGTCGAAACAAATAGAGTCAATCAAAGAACAAATATTAAGGACAAGAAATCACTTTCTCAATCTCCATCCTTCAAAAATCAAAGCTCTCTGGCACGTCCTCAATTCACAACACTGCACAGCTTCCTGATCTCTCCTTGATTACCAGTGAGCACGTCGATCGAACCCATCTTCACCATTGCGTTGGCGAACTTCACGCTCCACGCAAGTCCGTTCTTCGCATTGTTAACGACCATCCCCGAAGTTGAGGGACTCGTGTACAAAGTCTCGTCTGAAGTCAACAAGCCGCGGAGCTCCAGCAACTGAAGGTAGTAGCTGTTGTCCAAAGTGTTGGCTGTGATGCTATCAAGAGGCACGGTCGGGTTTGCTTGGGTCGCATTGCTCGGGGGCGGGCACTTGGTCTTCAAATAAGCGGTGTATGCAGGGTCCAAGGAAGGATCTTGGGCGAAGGTTGCATTGAACGCGTAGAGGCGGCTTGAGAAGGAAGAGCAGTGGGAGACTCCGATCGAGTGCGCTCCTGAGAGGATCACCATCTCATCCACCGAGAGCCCTTTCCTCTCGAAGTTGGCAATGAGCTGTTGGGCATTGAAGGTTGGCGGTGGGAGGTTCTGTGTAACTTCCGCGAGGCGAGAGACGCGGCCATCGCGGCGTCCAGCGGGGACTTTGTAGAATATGGCCCCAGTCATGAGGGCACTGTCACGGGCTGCAAAAGCGATGATGTCGGCGCACGAGACGGTCATGGGGCACAGGACTTCGAGCTGGGCCTTGGCCTGATCGATGATTTCAAACCCTCGGAGGCTAGGGTTGTTTGCGGGGTGATCTCTTTCCGCCGGGTTTCCCGGGGTTGATTTTAGGAGCACTGAAGCATCACAGCCCTGAGATAAGTCTAATGAGTCAGTAATAGTATAGAAATCACAAAATGACTATCAACTTACCTAAAAGCAAAAACCTAGCTATATATGTCACTTGGTATAATATTCGAATGCTCGAACAAATAGAAAGATAAGTTCAAAAAAGAACAAATACAAAGAAAATAAACTAAAGCATGAATTTCGGATTTTAAAAGCCAAATCAATAAGACTAATTGTGTAGCTAACAGCTCTTATTACGTATACACAATACAAAAGAAACTATAAGCCTCATTATAGAAAACTTACATTTCCAATACATATTTTATGAGCCTTAGCAAATTCTCTTAGCACACCTTTAGCATTTTCCTTCTAATCATTGCAAGTAGGAAGCAAAGGGAATTACTGAAAAGAGAAGAGCTGGAAATTTAAAGAAAGCGAAATAAGTTGATCAAACCTAAACTTTTGAGCATAAGCACTTCGTCGTACCCTAACGAAGCAGTCGTGAAAATGCATGCGAACGAGACCGGCTGCCATCCCAGGGTTCCACGAGACGGCATCGGCCACAGTTTTTCTGATGATAAGTTCTGCCAACGGGCAAGTATATAGGTAGTATCCCACCATTAGGGGCGGAGCCGCCATTGCAGAAACCGATACAAAGAGAACCAACGCGAGTGCATGAAACCCCGCCGCAACGGAAGCCATGTTGCTGGAGAGGGGCAGAGTTGAAGCAGTTTAATTGAAATGGAGATGTTTCTGACGGAGTACTTAATATGATGAGGGGGAGAAGGAAAGATATGCAGAGACGATGAGAATCCGTATAGTTCTGTGCCAGTATTTATAGATGAGATGACGGAGTGTGTGTAAGCAAAAGGTTTGACTTCTGTTATTCTGAAGACAAAGGAATGTGTGGCGCTGGACTATGGAAGACTACACGTTCTTTTTTGTTTTCTCGTTTATTTCTATAAAGAGATGCGTATATATTGTGACAAGATTATGCTGAACAGTTCATACAGGAATAGTTCTTTCTTTGCTCCGCCCACGCTGTTTCCCCCCTTCCATTTGTAGTTTCTCTTTTCCCAGCTCACTTCCTTCCTAATTCTTCCGTCGTTCTTCGACTTTTCTCGGAGGGTCAGCTTTTGCCAAGTCAGAAGCTAATAATAACAAATCTACCACTATCTTTTCTTTTCTTTTTCACATTAAACACGATAATAATGCTCACTGTCACATATTTACCCTAAATTTTTTTTGTGATATAAAAAATCTCAAACTTATACCTATGTGGCACATTTATCTTCCGTCAAGATTCTATTAGATGATTTTTCAACCGAAATAACGTCGTTTTTATTTCATTTAAGCTACGTAAGCGTTATATCAATGTTGTTTGCTCTTTAGTTTTCATGTAGGCAGATTTTTAACAATTCTCATTAATAGAACTTTGATGTGGGATAAAGTGTCACACAAGTATAAGTTGGGAACTTTTAGTATCACAAAAAAAATTAGGATAAATGTATTATAGTGGGTATAATTTGAAGTGTTTTGTGGCTTTTTCCCCTTTAATAATTTGGAGAAAATTTAATTGGTTGATGTGGGAACACAACCGTCCAAGCATCCTCGTCTTGCTCCTGTTTGTCCTTGAGCAGCACATGGGCTTAAACAAGCTTAATAGGGACATGGTACGGCAAATCAAAGCCTGGTAAAAGATCCGATACTTTGTTATTTTGTTAATGATTTGACAACTAAATCAAATTTTATGCGCAACAAAATCGTTGAGATAATATAGCAAAATGAAGCCCCTTCGCGGTGTCTCTTCTTCCGCGTACCATTCATCAAGACTAGTTCAAAGTTTGAATAAGCTCGATTATTGTCAAGGAGATGCCAATTTTTTATTATCATTTAAGACGAAAGCGATAGCTCACTGATAAAAGTTAATTACTTTTCCTTAAACTCTGCTTGCTTCACCAAAAACATTTTTCAAAAAAACGTTTTCCTCGTTTTCTGGTATTTGCTTCGCTTAGGAAAATAAGTTAATGAAAAATATTTTTCTAATCAACGGAAAAATTATACTTAAGTTCAGGAAAATGATTTTCTCTTTAAAAAATCGGAAATCATTTTCTAAAATATGACTAGGTATCGCCTTAGACCCGAAACTTTACGCTTAAGCACAGAAACCTCAACGATGGTTCCCGGGTCCTTGGCGTCCAGGACTAGGTTTCCAGCACTTGAGCTCGGGTCCATCGAAATTGGGCCCATGACCCCAATGCCCATGCCCAAACCACGGCGCCCGTGCTTGAGTCCACCGAGGTTGACCCCGATGCCCATGCCCGGGCCCTCGACACTAGCGCTTGGGTCCATCGAGGCTGAACCCAATACCTCGATATTGTGCCTGACGCCCTGACGCCCGAGCCCGGGTCTACAAAGGCCAAGTGCAGAATTCCGGTACTCAAGTTTGGATCCCCAACATTCGGGACTAGGTTCATAAAGGCTATGCCTGGGTCATTGATGCTCAAGCTCTCGTCCTCGACACTTGGGCTTGGGTCCACAAAGGCCTTGTCCTAAGTCCTTGGCGTTTGAGCTTGGGTCCTTAGTGCTTGAGCCAAGGTCTATAGAGGCTGAGGCTAAGACCTCGGTGCCCGTGCTCAAGCCCATCAAGGCCGAGCTCAGGACCTCGATACCCATGCTCAAGTCATCAAAGTTGGGCTCGAAATCCCGGCACTCACTCCTTAGTCCATCAAGGCCGAGCCCGTGACCCAAGTGGCCGTGCCTTAATCCCTGGTGCTTAGGTCAAGGTTCAACAAGGCTGGACTCGGTGCCCTTACCCAGTTCCCTAACTACCATGCACAAATTGCTAGCACCCGAATAGTATATGTCTATTACAGAAAATCAAATTGGATTTTCCATATTAAACGACATAATACCATACAAGCTGCATGTCTTGAACATGTTTGTAAATCAGTATATAGTCACTTGTCCTTTTTAAATACCTCAAAATCTTCTTGGCAGCAATCCAGTAATCGCGTCCTGGATTTGACTGATATATACCTAGAAGTCATGTTGCAAAAGCCATGTCTGGTCTGGTGCAAATATGAGCATACATGATACTTCCAAGTGCACTAGCATAAGGTATATCTTTCATTTGAGCTTTCTCAATATCTTAATGAAGACACCGTGATAGACTCAATTTATCACCTTCATGACAGGTGCAATTCGTGCCTTGCAATGCTGCATACTGAATCTTTCAAAATACGATCAATACATGCCCTTTGAGACAAACCCAATACACAGCGATAACGATCTCTATGGATCTCAATGCCAATGACAAAAGGCGCCTCACTAAGGTCCTTCATGTCAAAATTCTTTGACAACATCCGCTTTGTCTTACGTAGTAATCCAAGATCACTGCTTGCAAGCAAGATATCATCTACCTAGAGAACAAGAAAAATAAATTTCCTCCCACTGACCTTGCCATATATATATCTTAATCGACTTTGCTCTTAACAAAATTGAATGAAGTGACAACACTATAAAACTTCAAGTACCATCATTTATGTAACATTCGGAAATTCCATAATAATATGTATGTGACGTTAGAAGTTTTTCGTGTTCAAAAATGATACCAAGATAATAAAGCTAAGTATTATTTAAGTTAGTATTCATGCGGATGCGTACAAATCGTTGTTGAATCATAAATTGTGAGACGCGAATTCAGGAACGTAATCGTTTCGAGCTCGACGTGTTTAAAATTTTAAATGCTGCTGTGTACATTAATAGTAGTGTGGTATTAATTAATTTACCGTTGTCTCGGTAATTAGTGGGTAATATTATTGGTTAATTTTTGGTTAAGTAGTGTTAATTATTTTGTTAATTTCTGATTTGTGTTAAAAAGGGGGGAGATATTCTCATCAAAATATCTCTTTAGACTCTCCTCTCACGCGGCTTATGAAGGAGTAAGGTTGGCCGCATGCCACTTGTCCTCATAAGCCAAGCTTCTTGTTCTAGTTTGACACTTAGCTTTAAGCAATTATTTTCCTTGGCCATCACTCCTTCCGATTAAGCTCTTGATTTCTTACACCTGGCCGTGATGGAAAGAGTAAGTGCCACCTATGAGTGCAATGTATTTGTTCACCTCAACGTCTACTCATCTGGCTCATTTTCATCTTAGTAAATACCGAAGGGAATTTTCATGAAAACCCAAACTGTAATTCCCTTCTTCACTTTTTACTTTCACCATCATCGATCCAAAATCTACGGAAGAGCTTTAATTTTTAGGTGTTCAGATTTTGTACAAGGTAAGTGAATACTTTAGAGTTAAGCTAATTAAATCTATTTGACACTTTTTAACTTGGTTGCTTGAGAAATGCTTTTTCTGACGTGTGATAATAGTGTAGATATGATGATGGTTGGATCTGCTTTACTAGTTCTGTACATGTTTAAATGGATGTGATTTGTTTTCTTAAAGTGTGTTGAAAATTGGCAAGTGCAATGGTTAAATCTGAAGGTATAAATGTCATCTTTGTGGTGATTGTGGAAATTGTCTTGCTAATTTTATGTATATTTAAAAGGGTAGAAGATCGTTTTACTCAAAGTGGAGTCTATTAGGTGAGTGTAAATGATGATTCTGTTTACTTCTAAGCTGAACAGATTTTAAACTCAAATTCTGATTCTATTTACTTCTGAATTGAGCAGATTTTAGTCTCAAATTCTGGTTCTGACTAATTTTAAAACTACACAGATTTTATAGTTAGAATTTGGACAAGTCTATTTTTAAAACTATTCAGAACTTACTTTCAAAGTCCGAACATATGTATTTTGAACCCGAGTAGTCTTTATTTCCAAAGTCTGAACGTATAGATTTCTAAATCCGAGTAGACTCTATTTTCAAAGTCTGAACGTATGTATTCCTGAACCCAAGTAGACTTTATTTTCAAAGTCTGAATATATGTGTACTTTCTGAACTTGAGTAGACTTTGGCCTTTTGAATCAAAATCCGTATTGCTTCATACTTAGTTGCTTGAATGATGTCTTTCATTACTGTAAAGGATATGTGATGTAAAAAGCATGTGAATATATGTATGCAAACACTTGGTTGTCATGGCTTGCATGAGAATAATAAAAATTCCGTCACCCACAATTCAACGGTAATAATGCCCCGTGTGTCGGGATTCCTTGGGAGTCGAGATGTCCCGTTGATCAGGATGTCTTAAAGGGTGTATCGGGATGCCTCCGAGTTGGGATGTCTCGTTGGTCGAGATGCTCCAGGAGTGTTCGGGAGGAAGAAGTAATGAACCTAACGCATAAGCATGAATGTTTTACATCATATGCTTGCATATGAGTAAAGTATTGTGAAATGTTGAATTGCTCGGATTTTGTGGCACATCCAGATGGAGAAAGGTATAACATTTACTCAAGTTCTATGCATATTGTTTGTTATGCATGTATGTTGTTTGTACCAAGTGAAGTGGTAAGCTGATTTTCCTAACTTAAAACTAGAGATTTCATTTACTGAGCCTCGGCTCATTCTTTTATTTTCCAGACATGTAGGATGGATGTTCCACAGCCTCTGCACTTTGGAGTTCCCGTATATCATGAAACTATCTATGAAAATGTGTTTGTGCCTGAGTCTGAAACAATATATACTAAATGTAGCTCTATAGTCTGGGTTAACGTGGGTTTGGCATAATGAGTTCCTTATCTTTTTGTTGCATGGTACTTTAATCTTGAAGGCGAGTTAGTTGGCCTGTTGAGGGGCTTCGACTTAGATGGTGGTGGTTCCGCAATGGAGGGTGAAGTCATCGATCCATGACGTCACCAAACTTTTGTTCAGACAGACTTTTGGGGTATAGTCTAGTATGGAGATAGGCAACCTTGACTTACTCGAACTTTTATTTTGTGTACTTATATGATGTTTTGTCTGGGCTTGTAAATCTAACAAGTGTTGTTAACAATAAGCATAAGTTTGTTGAAAACTTGTTCAGACTTTAACTTTCGCTGGCCAAATTATTAATAAAGATTAGTAACAATAAAAGACTCATGTTGTGCGTGACATTCTGAGGCGTCACAGTCTAAAACCTTGCTTGAGGCCATAAATTAACTTTTTTAGTCTATACACAAGCTTACCTAAATCATCTGTTGTAAGGCCTTCGAGTTTCACCATATAGACATCTTCATCAAGGTCTTCATTTAAAAAGGCAGTTTTAACATCCATCTACTACAACTCCATATCAAAATGAGCTATTTATGCCATGATCACTCTGAAAGAATCTTTAGAATAGACTGGGGAAAATATTGGTTCATAGTTTACTCATTCTTTCTGAGTGAAACCATTGGCTATCGGTCTAGTTTGAAACTTCTCAATCTTTCATTTGGAGTCTTTTTTAGTCTTATAAATCAATTTGCAGCTGATGGGCTTGTAATCTTCAGGCAATTCAACAATCTCCCTAACATCATTATGTTTCGTAGACTGCATCTCGTCTTTCATTACATCCAACCACATATCTAATTGAGGACAAGAACAACATTTGCAAAAGTTGCTGGATCAACCACACAGCTGATATCGTAATCATGCTGGTCCAGATAGACTATATAGTCCGGTGGTACAGCTAATCGTTTCTCTCTAATGGATATCCTGAGTGGAGCTTCTACAACCGCATCATTCAATTGAGGGGCTTGAGGAACTTCATCAGGAACTACCTCAACAGTAAGATCCTAGACCTCAACAGGCTTTGTCTGTGGTGTAGGAAACACCACAATCGTTTGTATAGGTAGAGAAAAAGACATAGTGGTCCCCATCGTGCCGTTATTCTCAATAGTTTGTGCATAGCTACCCTTTTCAGCCACATTAAACTTCAGAAACTTCGCTATGTGTGATTCCACAATTCATGTTCCTTCATTGGGATTATAAAACCGATACCCCTTCGAATGATTTGGGTAAGATACGGAGTAATACCGAGTAGTTCTTGAGTCCAACTTACTTAATGTTGGAAAGATTTAGGACTCGGTTAGCAAAATTGAAATGTATAGAGCTAAATTAGCAAACGTACAATAGGTTTAAGACTTTTTAAGCAATTTTTCCCTGCAATTCTTCCCCATTGTCAGGTCCTTGTATCTCTCCATCGTCGAATTCAGTTTGTTGCGGGGGCAGAGCCGGCATGTATACGTTGTTGTCGGGGAACTCACCGAATAAGACCTATATCAAACGCACGATGAAGTCCAGATTGAATTGGGATGATTGGACATAATAGTCATTACTTTTTTTTCTCTTTTGCGATATTTAGAACTCGATTAAATCATTGTGAGGAGAATGGAAATAATTGAAGCGATTTAGAAGAGTAAGAGCATTTGGAAGCATACGTGAGTGAAGATTAAGATTCGATGAAAAATGAAAGAAGGGGCCTATTTATAGAGGTAAAAAAAAAATGGCCCGGTGATATGTAGTTTTACAGTTAGGGCCCAAAGGTCGACCATTGAGCCGAATTGGATCACTGGATCAGTGAACCACATGGACTCAACCATTGTCTTGTCGGAGTGGATCTATGTCAGAATTGAGAAATTTGACGAGGTTCAACGCAATTGCCAAAGTGGGTCTACTTCCAATGCTTCAAACAAAGCATTCTTGGTGGTTTCGGCCTTGATGCAAAATCTGTATGCGAGTGAACCTGGTGATTCAACCTGCCATGCCGAATTTACCGCGCCCCTACCATTTGGATCTGACCTTCTGTGTTAAGGATGAGTGGGCAATGAAGGGAGGCAATTGCTAGAAGGTGAGGCATTGTTCATCGCGGGAAAAGCTCGCGCAATCGAGTTATTCACCTAATGTGTTGGCCCCGTGTGCAAGTGTCTGGGCAATTCTTGGCCTTGTGCTCGATCCTGATGTGTTCGGACCTGTGCTCGGCTTTGTTATGCCGGAAGAGCTCAGGATTGTTTTTGGAACGAGAAATCTTGTATTGTTTGCTCCTCATAGACACCAGCGCACAAATGCTTACAGGTCACAATACCTTTTCACTCAATTATTTCCGTCCCTTTGGATACATCACAATAAATTACAATCAAGAAACCTTCGAAATCACAAGCACCCGACTCGGAATAACCTCACAAGTTCAGAAACAAATGAAACAACTGACTCTGCGAGACATGGAAAAGTAGGCATGCATGGAGGAAGCCACTTCGCTTGCATTATCTCAGTTCACCACACTACACACCTTCCTGATCTCTCCCTGTGCACCGTGGAGCAAGTCGAGCGAGCCCATCTTCACCATCGCCTTGGCAAACTTCGCTCTCCAAGCGGTGCCATTCACCACATTGTTCACGACCATCCAGGAAGTGGAGGGACTCGTGTACAGCGTCTCATCCGAAGCCAACACACCACGGAGCTTCAACAGCTGAAGGTAGTACTTGTTGTCCAAAGTGTCGGGCGTGATGCTATCAAGCGGCGCCGTTGGGTCTGCTTTAGTCACATTGCTTGGGGGTGGGCATTTAGTCTTCAAGAAGGCGGCATACGCCAGATCCAATGGAGGATCTTGGGCGAGCGTGGCGTTGAACGCGTAGAGTCGGGGCGAGAAGGACGAGCAGTGCGAGATGCCGACCGAGAGGGTCACCGTCTCATCCGCCGATAGCCCTTTCCTGGCAAAATTAGTGATCAATTGTTGGGCGTTGAAGTTCGTTGGCGGGAGGTTTTGGGTTCACTTCGGGGAGGCGAGAGACATGGCTGTCGCGGCGGCCGGCAGGGACGTCGTACTATATGCCTCCGGCTTTGTAGACACTGTCGCGGGCTGCGAAAGCGACAATGTCGGCACACGAGACCTTCTTGGGACACACAGCCTCGAGTCGGGCCTTGGCCTGGTCGATGATCTCGAAGCCACTCAAGCTAGGGTTATTGACCGGATGGTCTCTCTCTGCCGGGTTTTGGGGAGTCCATTTCAATAGCAACGAAGAATCGCAACCATAATCAAAATTCAATGGTTAGAAATAGAAACATTTCTCAATAATATTATAATATCTGAAAAGTTTAGCTTAACGATATCCGACCCGGAATTTCTTCTTCATTTTCAAATTCCGACTTGTTAAATTTACTTAACTAAGTCTCCTGTTTCATTATTTAGTGGTTTTTTTTATAATCTAGGCCATGAGTGCAGAGACCCTGCTGCCTTTGAATGAATGCCCTACAGGCCCAATGAACCTATTAAATCTAGGCATTTGGTCTATGCAGATGATCCTACCCTGAGTAATTTGCACTTAAGTTATAAAGTTTGAATAGATGATCTTCAGTTGTGGACCTGAAAAAACCCCAACGCTCCAACCAATTGTGTCAACCTTGAGGTGTTGAATAATTATGGAGCTTCCAAATGGATGATGAATGACAAAGCATTATACGTGTTGAAGTACGCATGCGCACGTCCACACACACGTATATGTATAGTGAAACAAGCTAGTAAATTAAAGGAGTTGCCAAAAGGAGCTAGAGATGTGTTCATGTACCGGAACAAAGCAATCGTGAAAATGCATGCGGAGGAGTCCTGCCGCCATTGACGGATTCTTGGAGACGGCGTCAAACACAGTCTTCCTAACGATAGACTCAACATCTGGACAGGTGTTCTTGTAGAATCCGACCTTGAACTTGGACGATGTCGAGCACGGCTTCACAGCAGCCGTAGACACGACGCTGCAGGCTAGAGCTAAGACGAAAGCCCATGCGACATCGCGGAACATCGAAGCTGCCATTACCGATTAGTGTCGCACTTTGGCTACTTGATTCGATTTCTATTATGTGCTATTATCCTTGTGGAGTTGAGTTTGAAGTTGGGGATGTAGTTATAGGCAAAGCATGAGCCCGTAGAAAATTGGAAGTGTAATTGTTAGTCTTGTTTTGGAACAAGAACGTGAGTAGATGTAAGAAGAGAACATTGCTGCATCCTTGAAGGTCTCTTAACGTGGAGGAGTTCATTTACTCCAATTCTTTCTTTACATGATTAGCATCTAATTATTTTCTTAAGATCCATAAAAAGACGAGAAAATTAATAAAATTTGGCAGAACTCCTTAACAAAATTTATGCACAAGTCTAATTGGTTGATGGTCAAGCACCACCATCCCATCATGTTGTTTTTTTATCAGGTCAATTTATTCCTTTGGCGGTGGATATGCCCAGAAATTGTCTTCTTGATATGACAAATTGCCATAAAAAGAAAGAAGTGTTTACGAAATCCAATCGTACTCTGCCCATCCGGATGAGCGTACTCTCCACCTGACCTTTTGGTCGTGGGGACAACAAGTACATATCCTATTAGAGGTAAGCATGGTCTAGATAAGCATGGTCTAGATAGACGGTTCTCATCATGAAATCGAGAACCGCCCACTAAAGACCGGTTTCGAAAATTGAAATCGGAAACTGCCAGTTGGTTCCATAGATCCATCCGAAAACTAGACAGCCGGTCTAATTTGATTCCCTGATGGATTTATGGAACCGGTCCCAACAAGTTTTACGCAAATGGAGGTGACTGAGAGCGAGAGAGGGAGGCAATGAACGGCTGGAGGCCCGGTTATGAGTCGATGGTCGTTAAGCTTGAGAGTCGAGACCATGAGTAAGAGATAAAAAAATGACTCAAATAAAGTGAGAGTGAGATGAGACGAGCACTCAGTTGATGAGCGTCGAGCTTGAGATTTTAAGGCTTTTATTTTTCTTAATTTTTTTTATTGGAAGTTTTTCTTAAAAATTATATATATATATATATATATATATATATATATATTACCGATCCGCTCCGGGAGGGTGATTTCACGTCTAGAACTAGGAATTGGACTGATACTCACCAGTTCCACTAAATTGGAATCGAGAACCCCCAATTCCAGACCCGTTCGATTTGGTTCTGAGCGGTTCCCGATTCCTTTACACACTCATATTGTCTATGGCGCTGAAGAAGTCCATCTTTATTATAATCATAATAGGCAAAATAGATTATGTTGAAAGAGTTGTATCAAAGTTGTGATCCTAAGCATGATCTTAAATTGCTTTGTCCAAAGTCTCATTTGGACCTCGGAATACTCCAGATGTAAAGTAATTAAAGGGTATTTTCTTATTCTGAAGAAGACAAAGATACAAAGGAAAATTAAGGGATGCGAGGCGTGTGAATCTCAATACGTTAAAATAAGGTATGCATCTGTAAAGCCCGCCGCTTCTCGAAGAAGTGGACAAGCCGCAGAGGCCCTCGTAGGGAAGCTTGCTTCCCCTCTCTTTGATGAGGAGCCCTGGAAACACCTCCAAGGATCAAAGGACAGTCCTCGATAATTTCTCTCAGTTGATACGAAATTGAGACTCATCTCCACCAAGTGGAGTGCTGTAAAAAGAAATCGATCTTCTGAGAATTACACCGAGTCATCATCGTTTCTTATAATTGAACATTCTCAGTCACGTAGAGATGACTCTTTGTTAATCTATATAAGACTATTCTAATTGTCTGTTTGGTACAAATTTCCCGTTGAAATTTCAGTTATGAGAAGGGGTGTTGCTACTTTTAAAGGGTGTTTAGCGAGTACGTTTTAGGCGCAAAAGATACACTACACAGCAGCTTCATGTCAATTAATTTTAAGAAGCTAGCCATTCCAATTTTTAGGTGATTAGACTTTGAAATATATATTATTAAACACACAACTCACGACACTTTACAATACAGCCACGTCACAACATATTTACAGGTCGGTCACAATGATACCAAATTCGCTCCCAATCTGTATGACATGTCTAGATTGAGGATTTACGCTTAGAGGCGTCAAAATTGCTCTCTTTGAAAGGAATTCCTAGTTGGTATAAAAACTGCCATAATCAGAATAAGTTGTTCTAACAATACCATCAAACAGATCTTGCAAACATATCAGACTGTGACAGTTGATCAGGTGATCTTCCTTGCATCAAGTCATCGAAAGTTTGGCAATGCTGAGGCTTGGAAGCTTGTTTGTAGACAGGGGATTAAGGGTTGTGCTGGCACAAATCGGTGGTGGTTCAACCTCAATGTCCCAAAACTTGCTTTTGTTGTGTGGTTATGTCTTCATTATAGATTGCAGACGTTTGAAAGATCAAAGATATGGTGTGACATTGATACTGCTAGTCTACTGTGTGGTCAACAAGCGGTGTCTCGCAGCCATCTCTTTTTACTTTGGTCATTACCGAGTCAAGTTCGGGCAAGAATTGTTTCAGATTTGCTGCAGCTTGGGATCAAGAATTTTCATGGTGTTTACATAGTCTCAAGGGTTGCAGCTTATGGATAAGAATGATGAGGCTTGCCTAGAATGCCTCCATCTTAGCATATTTGGAAAGAAAGGAATCGAGTTTTGCATGATAATATTCTCCTCTGGCTAATAGAGTTATAGTAGATGTTATGTTTGCTGTTGAGATTGCTTCTGAGGCACTTCTTTACAATGGAAAGAGAGTCCTATCAGCTGAAGTTCAAGCTTCATTTCAGCACATAAATAGCATGAATCTTTATAAAAAAGGTGGCAATGCCATCAAACAGTCAACACCAAATCAAGCATGCCGAATTGGCAAAGCCTCTAAAATCAATTTCAAAGCAATGAAACAATTGGGCTTTGATTCCATGTGATAATGGCAAGGAGAAATAGAGGCCAGCCACTTCTAGGCTTCAAGAGAGGCCAAATTTATCACTTGTGTCTGCATCTCATCGTTCACGACACTGCACAACCTCCTGATCTCTCCCTTGTTTACCAGGGTAGCACGTCCATCGTGCCCGTCTTCACTGTCACCTTAGCGAACTTTGCGTGTTTCATGACCATCTGCGAAATCCTCAGGCTTGTGTACAACGTCCCGTCCGGGGCCAACAAGCCACGGAACCTCAACAACCGGATGCAGTACGGATGCTGTCAAGTGATCCTTTTGGGTCTACTTCAGCAGTCATATTACTTGGTGTAAGGGGGCACTTGACCTGAGATGAATATCTTACTTAGATAATTTAAGGGTAACTTTTTCTTTTGTTGCCCATCATTTAAAGTTAACAAATTGAAAGTCCCATCAGTAGATTCCGTTAACTTAAATTAACATAAATATGGCATTGATCAATTTTATATAATTTAAAAACTAAATTGAACATTTACTAATAGTTCAGAGACGACCTTAAATAAATTAAAAGTTCAAGAAAGACACTGTACATTTTACTAAAGTTCAAAGACTATTTGTATTATTTTTTCAAATTTGAATTATTTTATGTTTTGATTTTGAATTTTTCGAAAAGTAAGATTATGGCATGCCTGATGACATGATTAAGTTGTCGATTGATTTTTTTTTTTCTGAAGTTGTCTATTAATTTATATTACCATTTTGTCCATTATATGGCATTATATGATTATTATTTTTCTTTCACTTTCTAAATTTTTACAAGAATTTTGACAATGCTTATAAGAAAGACACAAGGTTGAAGTGACCAATAAAAATAGGGAAATGACACAAATGGTCCATAATTTTTAATTCAATGTGCAATGTGATACCTGAACTTTTAATTTGTTCAATATGGTCATTGAATTTTTTGTACATGTTCAATTTAATTCTTGGACTATATGATAATAGAAGGACAACATTGAATATTTTCATGCTATATTCAGAACAAGAATTTAACAAATGCAAGTATTCAGTCCCATCGCGGTGCCTCTCTTAGGCCTTACCCTGTAGGGACCGATTTTTAGCATTTAACTAAATCCTTATTTCGAACATAAGGCCTTTTGGTCCTCGGTTTTTTATGCACAAGATCCTCACAGAGGCGAGCGCATGGCGTGCTACTAAGATAAGGCGTTATTTTACCATTCAAAATTCATATATCATATTAAACAAATTAAAAATTTAAAGATCATATTATAGATTTAGCTAAAATTCAGGAATATCATTGAATAAATTAAAAGTTCATGTATCATATTACGTATTGAATAAAGGTTCACGGATCATTTGTGTCGCACACGTAGCGCCAAATAGCATGAAATTTACATAACCCCGCGAAATGGTAATTGAGTGTTTACCTTCGTCATGTAAACTAAAGCGTGTTTTACCCACGGTAGAAGATGCTCCCTTCAAATCGGGAGCTTAAATGACGCAGGGGACTCGCTAAACTACCCCGAGAGTCGCCGAAACCCACCCAGAAAGCTCCGATGGAGGCTCGCTGCAAGTTCTGGCTGCCCAAGAAGAACAGATTCTGCGCCAACTCCCCTCTCCACGATTCACCGTGAGCTCAGAATCTTCCTTTCTTTGTTGGGTTTCTCTTCAATTTGAAGTACTTTTTGTTAGATTGAACTCGCCAAGAAATGCTCGTCACCAGGTTCTGCGGCAATCACACCCCGAGGTCTGATGCTCAGTGGGTACCGTGCCCCCTCGACCCGTCTCAGTAAATCTTCCATACCCTTTTGCCCTTTTGTGTCGTTGCGACGAGTGTATGTGCAAGTTCTCTTTTTTTTTTTTTTTTGTGTTTTCGGCTTTTGATTCTTGTTTGGGTTTGTTTTCGCTTTCTTTCTTGTGTCTGTGCTTGGTTTGAGAAGCTCTGTGCTTCAAGATAACTTGGAAGGGCACGTGAAGAGATGCCCATTTCTCAAACAAACGCAGTCCTTGTCCCTCCAGCCTTTTTACCAGAAGGGTATCAATGCTGGTCACGAGGACGAGGATGGTGTGCCGTTGAGTAATTCGCCGCCGGGGCATCTGGATAATGTTACGTCGGAGATGAAGAGGAATGCGGTGTATGGTCTGAGTGTGCGGGAGTTTTGTAGTCTGATCGACAGGATCAAGTCTGTGCACGAGTCGATGTGCGGGGATATTAGAGACTCATTCAAGGTTACGGATGCTTGCGACATCTGGATTAAGGGACAAGTTGATAGGTATCTTAAGATGTTCCAAGTGATTTTTGTTATCGTGTGTTTGCTCCGTTGGTGATAGGAGTTGTTGTTTGCAGTAAATTGCCATTTCAGGAGAAACATGTGATGCAACAGGCATCGATTCTGGGGAACATGGAAAAACATGGGGTTTTGAAGAGATTAGATATGAGGGAGAAGTGTGATAATGAGGGACAATGTGTGGATGATGGAAATAAGAATGATGTTCCTGCCGTTGTTGAGTTTGGAGCAGGGAGAGGTTATTTGACACAAATGCTTGCGGACTGTTATGGGATCAAGAGAGTCTTCTTGGTGGAGCGGAAGTCTTACAAGCTTAAGGTGAGTATTGAGTTTTAGAGCAATACATTGTCCATTGAAACTTAACTTACTTTTTTCAGATTCTGCCTAGTCTTGAGCTGCATTTTGTTTATTGTTTATGTCATTCAAATGCCACTCCTAGGCTGATCGATCCTTGCGACAAAAAGAGAGCTTGTTATTAGAGCGCTTGAGAATTGACAGTAAGGTTTTCAATTTCTTCAGTATTCTGGATTGAATTATTCAAATTGTGCTTTCATGTTTTGGTCGGGTAGGAATACTGATTCATTAAAAGTGTTATTAAAGTGTAGTGTTTCATATATGTATCGGAGCATCAAATTGTCTCTTGATATACACTTTGCTCGTATAGAAGCCAAAACTTAAAGCATGTAACGTGCAAATCTATTCTTTCATGACAGGAGATGTCTTCATATCGTGAGGGATTGTTTTGCTTCGTTAACGTTTGCTAGCTAGGATATAGCCAATGTTGGTGATGGTGAGATGTCCTCAAATTGTGAGGGACTGTTGTGCTTCTTTAGCCTTTGCTAGTCAGGCTATAGCTATGGAAAGACATGTTCCTGGTGGCGAATGTTAACATCATTGAAGAATTATTGCACTCTAAGGCTACGGGGAAGTTCTTTTGAGAAGGACTTCGAGTTGAAGTTTGCCATATATTTTTCTGCACCTAACTCTAGAGTGGCAGTAGTCCTGGTCCGGGCTGATTTACAAGAGATGATAATTATCTACCAGTCAGAAAGGAGAGGCCTCTACCATTCTGTAGTTCATTTTAGAGAGACAAGGACCAATTCTGAATGCTAATAATGTGACGAGAGTTGTTTCGTTGTTAACTTGCTAAGATTCTGTAACCTAGTATAGGACTCTACAGACATGATGACCATGTAGGCAGTTTCTTAAATTTTCAGTGTGTAGTTTGAGAGAGATGCAAAATTTAGTTTCAATTGTCGTTAATAGTGCTGTGAAATGTGAACTGGAAAAGGCTACATTGGAGTTGCTCCTTTTGCAGTTGAGGATCTAAATTTGCATGCTGTTGAGTCTTTACGAGGATCTCCATTCTTGGCTGTTGGCAAGCATCTCTGCGGTCCGGCAACAGGTGATTAGAACGCTTGTTCAGATTATGCCAGCCCAAGAAACGTGAAGATCTTTACCAAAAAAAAAAAAGAAACGTGAAGATGGATTCACAGTCACTTTTCATCTCTATCAGCTTCTTTCAAAGGAAACAACATTTCTACACAATAAACCCGAGCTAACTCTTGGTGCAGATCTGACTCTAAGATGTTGCTTATCAGAAAGAACTATTGTTGATGATGTTCAGAAATGCCCTATACAAGGCCTAGCCATTGCAACATGTTGCCATCATATTTGCCAGTGGAAACACTACATAAGTAATCTATCATCCTGCTTCAGATCGTTCATTTTTAAGAAGGTTGTTTTTGCACGATGACCAGTTGAAGCTGACCTTGCAATTTTTCTCTCCAGACAAGAAATATTTCTCGAATTTGGGTATCAAGAAGGAAGAATTCCATGCCATCACGTGGTTTACCAGCTGGGCAGTGGATGCTGATCATGGTTCGGATCTTCCTGATGTCAAGGATCCAGGATCGCATCTTCCAACTATGTAATCATCTAAAACTCTTACCTTGCAATTGCTCAATCGTGATTAAAAAAAATCCTTGATTGTGACATTGACCCCATGAATCGATGCTCTCGTTTTGAACATCACTTTACATCTGCCTCAGTGAGAAGGAAGAAGATGGAGAGGATGCGACCCCTGTTAAAGACATTATCGGAAATATGGAAGCAGTAGAAAGGGCTGCGTTGGGCTTTATGTGCAAGCAGATCATCGACATCGGGAGACTAATGTGGCTAAAGGAACACAGACTGGACGCGCAACTTGTCAAATACGTTCCCCAAAGCATCTCGCCAGAAAACCATCTGTTGATTGCCAAGAGGGAATTTCGATTATGATAAATTCCTGTCTGCTTCTCAATTTTGGAAACACGGTAGTATCTTCTACATCTTCATTTTGGTCGAGGGATTTGCGTGGATTTGCCGGGGAACGTGTGAACTTTTGGTCTGAGAATAGATACTGTTAGAGTTTGAAGTTTTGAATGTGAACGCGGTTTCAAGGAGATAGATACCCCCCGTGATACTGAGTGTGATGGACCAGTGTATCTGGGGTTAAGTCCAACTTGAACACCTCAGCTTGGACTAAGTGGAGGGTAATCCTAGGTTTGAGCAACGGGTCTTCAGACACAGAAATGCAAGGAAAAAGAACAGGTGCTCCCTAAGTACGTGATGGGTATCGTGTTTCTCTTTGGTAACAAAGGAGGTTCACTCGGTGCTCAGGATAACTTTCTCAACGTTTTTAACTGCTGGGGATAGTTTTAGGTTCTTCCGGGGACGAATCTTCCGATCATAATTTGTCGTAACTGCCTTACATTTTTTTCGTAAATTCAAAGGCTTTATGATTATCGAGCGAGATTTGCTCTATTTAGCGGTTAGGTGATGCTCAGACCAAGACTTGGGTAGGCTCGTTCCGCCTACCCAAGATTCAAACGACTCCGCTTTCCCAACTTGGGTAGGCCCCAACGCATACCCTGGAGTGTGAACTCGACAAGATTCCTTGGCCAACAGTAGCTCGATCTCTCCCCTCTCTTGTCCGTAAATCTTTCCCAAGAAACGCTTGCGGACAGCAGATGCAGGGTCCGACCATAATCACAACACCATCTGTTCCTTGTATCCTAGTACGATTTTGCTTTCCCTGATCATTAAACTATACGATAAGGTCTTCATTTCTTTTGGATTTGATCAAACCCCAAGGTCTCCCGAGTGACGCAGATCGCGTCAAACAAACCCGTGTCATGATCAAACCTATCCACTATCCTTTCACTGTCGCCACTCCTTCACTGGCCCTCCCCTCCACCACCACCACCACCACCACCATCTTCACTGCTTTCCTTTTTCTTACTCGCTCTCTCGCTCGCTCGCTTGCTCCCTCGTTGATTCCGTCGCTGGCCTTGCCCCGTCAGATGGACGAGCCCAGAGGAACCGTCCTCTTCACCACCGTCGGCCGCCCCTACTACGGCTTCGACGTGTTCTCCCTCGACCTGAGCTCCCGCCGCGAGCGCCGCCTCACCGACGGCCTCTCCATCAACTTCAACGCCCAGTTCGCCTCCTCCGCCGCCGCCGGCGAGGATGGCGATGGCGGCGGCGGCGACCCGGAAGCCGTCGTCTTCGTCTCCGAGCGGACCGGCTGCCCCCGGGTGTACCTCGCCCGGTCCGGCTCCTCCCGGCCCGAGCCGCTGCCTTCCGCCCCGGGCAGCCTCTTCCACGACCGGCCCGTCCTCAGGAACGGCCGGCTCTACTTCGTCTCGGCTCACGAGGAGCCGGGCCGGCCGTTCGCCAGCTGGTCCGCTCTCTACTCGGCCGACCTGGAGGGTAGCGCAGTTGCCAGGTTGACCCCGTACGGCTCCGTCGACTACAGCCCGGCGGTCTCGCCGTCGGGGAAGTTCGTCGCCGTCGCGTCCTACGGGTCGCGCCCTTGGGGCGGCGAGTTCCACGCCCTGAACACGGACATCGTCGTGTTCCGGGAATCCGACCCGAAGGCACGGGTCGTCTTGGCGGAGTCCGGCGGCTGGCCCACCTGGTCCGGCGACTCCGTCGTCTACTTCCACCGGAAGGCGGACGACGGGTGGTGGAGCATCTTCCGGGTCGACGAATTCGAGTTCCCCTCGGGCACGGGCTCCTCCGGGTTCCCTCTGGCTCCGACCCGGGTCACTCCTCCGGGTGTCCACTGCTTCACTCCGGCCGCCATGCCCGGCACCGACAGAATCGCCGTCGCGACTCGGCGGCGGGGCAAGACCTACCGGCAAATCGAGATTTTCGACGCCGGGTCGGAGTCCTTCGTACCCGTCACCGAACCGTTGAACCCGAACTTCCACCACTACAACCCTTTCGTGTCTCCCGGGTCACGGCACATCGGGTACCACCGGTTCCGGGGCGGTTCGACCGGGGTCGGGTCGAGGGTCCCGAATCTCGAACCGGTCGCGTCGCCCGTCAAGGGGCTCCGGATGCTGAGGCTGAACGGATCGTTCCCTTCTTCTTCCCCCGACGGCGAGTTCGTAGCCATCAACCACGACTTCGAGGCCACCGTCAACGGCGGAGTGAAGATCGTCCGGTCGGACGGCTCGAGGCGGTGGACGCTGATCAAGGGTCGGACCGCTTTCTACAACTCGTGGAGCCCCGCCGAGAAGAACGTCATTTACACCTCCATCGGACCGATCTTCGAATCGCCCAAAACGACGGTCCAGATCGCTCGGATCGAGTTCGACTTGTCCGGTCCGGAGGGCGTCGCCACAACCGACGTGAAGGTGCTCACGAGGGAGGACACTGGGAACAACGCCTTCCCCTCGTGCTCTCCCGATGGCAAGTGGCTCGTGTTCCGGTCCGGTCGGACCGGCCACAAGAACCTGTACATCGTGGATGCCGCCAACGGCGAGTTCGGCGGCGGGATCCGCCAACTGACGGACGGGCCGTGGATCGACACGATGCCGTCGTGGTCGCCCAACGGGGACCTCATAGCCTTCTCTTCGAACCGGCACAACCCGGACAATGCGGACGCTTTTAGCATCTATCTCATCAGACCGGACGGGTCCGGTCTGAGGAGGGTGCACGTGGCGGGACCGGAGGGGTCCCCCGAGGTCGACCGGGAGAGGATCAATCACGTGTGCTTCAGCAGGGACGGGGAGTGGCTGCTGTTCACGGCGAACTTGGGCGGCGTGACGGCGGAGCCCGTGTCGTGGCCCAACCAGTTCCAGCCGTACGGGGAGCTGTACGTGGCGAGGCCGGACGGGAGCGGGCTCCGGAGGCTGACGTGGAACGGGTTCGAGAACGGGACGCCCGCGTGGCACTCGACGGACGACGCGGGCCCCGGCGACCCGAGGTCGGGGACGGCCGGCGAGGGTTGGGACGGGGATGAGTTGAGCGGGCAGTTTGAGGAGCCCCGATGGATATCTTGCGATATTTGAAGACAAAAATACTAAAGTGGGCCAAAATGCCATATGGTGCGGAGAAAAATAAAGAAAAGAAAGAGAGAACGAAGAATAAATGGCTTAAATCATAATTTTATCTTCCTTTTGTGGATTTTGGGTTGGGATTGTGAAAGAATAAAAGACTTCAATTTATGAAATTTATATGAGCTTTGATGTGTGATTAATGGCGCTTTAACTTAGGCCCATGCACATCTGAATAATTTTTCTTTGAAGTTAGAACTCAATATTTGCATTTCGAGTTGATTTTGGATAGGAAAGTCGAGGTGTATTGTCGAAATATTCAGCGACTCGATGTAAATTCGAAGATAAGCGGTGCTTTTACAACGTGAAAAAAAGGCAATATTAGTTTAGTCCGTGGGTTTATATGTGGCACGTCCACTACACTAGATATTAGGTCTAGAGGCGCTTATACGGTAGGCTACTTGCATATAAAATAAATATCTTAACGTGTCGTAAAACTATCTTATAACACATAAATCATGCATAGCCGAGTCACGTCGAGTTGCAAGTTGGAAGAGTCGGGATGGGGCTTTTAATTCACAGTAAGTGGCGCCTCCACTAACGTTATGACCTAATGACGAAAACAAAGATTAGACCATGGACTCTACATCTACATAAAGAGAGTTATAGTCTCATTTTTATTAAGATGAGGACCTTGTCAAGAATTGATTTGTGTGGTCACCAGTAACTCGATGGATTCGATTAGCAATTGAAGTTCTAATTGAGAATGATCCATGACCAATTGAAATGACTTCGAATCAAAAGTAGATGCATTCTACCATGCCTTGACGTATTAGGGGCTTTTTTTTTTAATATTCTAAACGGGCCCTTCCATTATGCATTATGATCTTTCTCCCCAAGAATCTCGAACCGTATCTATTGACTTGCACTCTACTTTAAGATGATTCATGATTGCTCCCAATCCCCCAACTACCGCTTGTCCCTCAATTGATGGATCCTCTTCAACCTCCGTGCATGTTTCGAGTTGATTGATGATCGTCACGTGTCACGTGCTTCGCTTCAATTTTGCCCATTTGAAACTCATGATCGATGAACTCACCGAGCATTCCATTGATAGGCCTTGCGAGTCAATCGTATTGCCACGTTAATCACTAAGTCTTATCGGGCGTTTCATCGATTAGGCCTTATGGATTAAATGTATTGCCGTGACCTGATATGGACGGTTAGCTTTTTAACGTTTTGACCCAAGTTTTGGGGCTGGTGTCAACACTTATGCACTTCAATTTCATGAAGAAGTATCATTGCAATTTGTGTTTGGACAGTGATCACCAGCCCCTAAAGTTGGCAACAATTTTGCATGATGTAATTCTTGGTGCTATACACTCTCTTGCGATCATTTGAAGAGAGATACTAAAGTGGGCCAAAATGCCATGTGGTGTGGAGAAAAATCAAGAAAGAAAGATAAAAAAAAAAGGAAAATAAATTTGCTTAATTTTCCTTTATGTATTTTGAGGAATTTGGGTTGGGATTATGAAGGAATAAAGGCGTCGATTTATGAAACTTATATGAACTGCGATGTGTGATTAATGGCGCTTTACTTAGGCCCATGTACATCATAATATATTTCTTTGAGCTTAGAACTTAATTTCCTTTTCGAGTTGATTTTGGATAGAAAAGTTGAAGTGTATTGCCAAAATATTCGGCATTCGATAAAAGTTCGAGGATAAGTAGTACTTTTATCATGCAAAAAAGGCCATAATAGTGTTTTCTTTTTTTGGTCGAAAAATGCAATAATAATTTTGCTTCCTCGTTCCGAGTCGATTTCTAATAAGAAGTAATGTTCCAACGGCCAATTTATTGCGATTTGTTATGTAAAGCTCTTGATTTTCTATATGCCTAAGTTGCGCATGCACCGCACTTAACATTAGGCCCGGAGTCACTGATACACATTAGCTGCACTGTACACTCACAAGACACAGCGCCGCAGATTGCCGTAAAATGGTTTCACGGCACGGAAACCCTGCGTAGCCCTGCGATGCCGGGTCTCACGCCGGAAGAGCCGGGTTTTGGGGTTTTGGGTGGTGCGTGCAGTGAAGTCACATACCACGCATTGTCGTAATCGATAGTGAAAATACCGAAAGAACGTAGCTATACGGGACACCGTTGCTCCTCGGAAGCGTCCTCTCGAGCCGGGGACGGCTGACCCGGGTCCGATTCCAGCAGAACCGCGTGAAATTTGTAGCTAACAAAAGAGAGTTTAGCCCATTGGACTCTCCATAGTACATAGGTCGAGTCATTGACTCGTTCTTTCTACATGTACAACCTCGTCAAAGCATTCATTTCACTTGATGTCTGGGCATCTCCCAAACCGAGAAAGTCGCTCCACAGAAATTTTTTCTTGGTCAATTTTTCAAGAATGGGAATTTCCCACTTTCGATCTCAGAAACCAGCTTCGTGGCGGCCAAATCAACTTTACTGTTTATGGCAAAAAATACGCTTGCATATTTTCTTCTTTATAAATGATTTCGATTAGCAATTAAAAGTCCCATCGAGGACTATTGATGACCGATTCAACCGTCAAAGTCAATTTCGATTTCGAAAGCAAAATGCATTATGACATGGCTTGAATCCCGGCGGACTTTGTAAAATCCAAATTACCAAATAATGCCCTGATATATGATTGAGATCAGCGAGGGAATTGCTCGAAACTTTATTGAATTGGAACGGACAGCTTACGTTCTCGGAGGTCGAAATATTAATGGAGATGACTTGAGTGCGTAGCGGAAGTAAAATCTTACAAGATGCCATGGTCTGATTTGGACCATTAGATTTTAACCAATTTTTTTTTTTTTTTGTGGTTGTTGTTGGGGAATAACAGCCAGAACATGCCGCAAAAATCACGCAATGTTAGATATGTAAAATCAGCTAATCTTCAATTGACCGGTTCTTCTATTTCGCTGTTTTTTCAAGATTGACCTGATGACTTTTGAGTTCTATATAATGCGTCGTCTGGTGCACCCGATGTAATTGTAAGCCAAAAGGCCAGTCACTTTCTGCATCTGCGCTCTCTCTCTCCAATTGGGAAAGTAGCAAATCCAATCCTTCTTCTCATCATGGAGGTTGTGACGCATCGTCACCAAGTTCACAACCCATGTCTGAGCCTGTCCACTGGTTCCAAATTTCAAAGGCGAACCATCCAAATTATAGCCTTAGTCTCGATCTTTTTCGGGATGTTGCTGTTCCGCTTCTCGTCTCTTATCGTCCCTCTTTGCTTCCGCTTCTTCCAGAGCTTTCATTTCTCTGCATATTTCGTGGAGCTGCAGTCTCTCAGCACCAGCAAGACCTATATGTTCTTGCTCTGCAATGGGATCTTGGTGATCCTTGTCGGGAGCTCCGGCCTGATCGAGACTGGACGGTATGGTATCGCTCCTTCTGGTCCGCAGACCGCAGATACCGATCCTCGGTTCGATGGACGTGGTCTTGATTCCTCGAATGAACAGACAGAGAAAAGAAGAGCAACAGATGCTGAAGAAAGGCCTCCGGTGGCTGTTAAAGAAGAGCTCTTGATTCAGAAAGATGAAATTCAAGAACAAGGAAGGGAGCTGGCGATCACTGTGGTGAGTCATCATGATGATGACTTTGAGGATCAGTTGAGCAGAGATGAATGCATGATCACCGAACAGGCAATGCAAGAGCAACCAAGTGAGCTCTGGATGACCATTGATCGAGCAGTTATCGATGACAACAACAATGGTAACGACGACGAAGCAGATGGGGAGTTGAGCATAGAGGAATTGAACAGAAAATGCGATGAATTCATAAAGAAAATGAAAGGAGAACTTTGATGTCGAAGTTTTGTAGCTCCCTAATATCATATATATTTTGGAAGTTCCAACAATACAATAGTTTTTTTGCCTAGATTTTTTTCTTCTAAGAGGACTGAAGCTCGCAAGTATTCTTAGTTATCTTGTAATGCTCCTATCTTGAACCATTGTGGGTCTAAACAGGATATTCTGCAATATATCTACAGAGAAGCTTCTACATTACAACTATGATTTAGCTTTGCTTTGGACTGACATTTTATCTCTTTATCAACATCAAACCATGGCTAACAAGTGATCTTAACCGAGTACTAACATGCACGGTTCGGTTAATCCGGTACTACGATAAGCATCCACGAAAATTTTCCCTCATGCTCGAGATCGTTGAGCACATGTTATACTGTACCATGTAATCTCATTCTTTCTTTCATGAGATATGCTCTAAAGCATTTCTTTTCATTGGTGAATAGGCAGAACACCTTGGAAACCAACTTTGCCGTGTGCTCTTTTTAGACAGTTGTATTTCACCGCTGCTTTAAGAACGTTTCCATAAAGAAAGAAATAATAAAGCGGCAAAGAGAATTATTGAATTCCTATATGTTTCGATGTATATATTAATAAAGAATACTTCAGCCTCTTTATACGCTTTATCATATAACTATTTTATAATAATATCGCAATCAAGATATTATGAACGATTAAAGAAAGATGTACGCACAATCTTAAGAGATGTAGATAATCAACAGAATTATCAAAATATCTCTACCCTTGGAAATCATTTTAGAGAAATTCATAATTGTCTCTAACAAAAATAAACTGTCGAATCTATCCGCGTCCCTCAAAAATTCTTCTTTCTTGTTTTGCGCTTCAGACAAAAAAATTTGTCCTCTTAATATAAGTCTTTTGGTCTTGGTCTCCCCTGAATTATATACGGACTAAGGTCCCCCCCAACTTGCTCTTTTCTGCCGTCTGAACGCAAAGATTTTTCGCTATGCTTACTTTACTCCGCGAAATGACATAGAACCTTCGATGCAATTTCTGTGTTGACTTACAAGTCTTCCGGTTAGCGACAATTTAGATTTCTTTTCAGTCTCTGCTACAATCCAGACCATCTTTCATTCAATGAGCCTGCACTATGATTACTCCGGTTCAAACTCTGCGACTTGACGCGTAATGGGTATGTACGATTTATGCCATACTTATCTCTTTTGATCACCTGAATTTCATGAAACCGTATGTGATAGTCGCCGCCGCCCCCATGAAGCATCCGCGATATGCATCGACGAAAAGGTCTTCAGTAAACTAAGAATTCCGATATATTGTCAAACAAGTATAGTCATGTACAATTCAGCAGGCCGTTTTAGATCCACCGTCTCGCCGCCACTTTCTTTCTCTATTGCCCGCTACGTTCGCAGGTACAATGTACGAGCGCATTTACACCGACTAGTGTAAGACAGTCGCCTCGTCGACCCGGAGATTACCAGTTTTAACTGCACAAAGAGACTTTTCACAGTGGAGGCCACCCTAGAAATTCTCTTTGAATGGTAACTCTGTACAATGATAAAAACTACAATTTGCCAAATCAATTCCTTCAACCAGCCTCAAAAGAGAATGTTGCCCCATCCTTTTCTCTCCTGCGCCTTCACAGCTTTCCGCTTAGAATGTGATTAGGCCTTCGCATGGATTGAGCCGGTAATTTATATCATCAACTGTACAAGGCACGATTTTAACATTGAAAAGACTCGCTCATATTGTTCGGTGCCGTTTTTGCAGCAGAGTCATCAACAGCTGGCACATCCCTAACCCGATCAACCAGACTAGTGAGTTCTTGGTTAACATAATTGAACCGTTCCTTGGATGTTAAGGATTCGGTCAATAAAGACGCAGCTAATGAATGGAAGGCTTGAACGCAGTCATTGCTGCTTCTCGAAACATTGTCATCGTCCAGTGGGACTAAAGAACTCTCCAGTCGCCAACGAAACGGAAAATACTTTTCGGGGAGTTGGAAGAAGTTCTTTGCCACAAGAACTCGAATCGAGTGCCTGCATAGTATTCCAGAGTGCTCGAATTCCTTGCAGGAACAACGTATGAGCTCATCTTCCGGTGTCCAAATAATGAGGGACTCTCTATCCAGTTTTTTGTAGTGCCGCACAAGATATGATCCGTTGGCCATTTCGGTCATCGCGTATTGCAGAGAGAGAACCATTTCATTCTGCAAGACGTTAAATGCGTAAGGAGTGAGAATACTCTGGGCATGTTCTTCGATGGGCAAGCATGTTTTCATATGCACGTACTGCAGATTTTCAGCAGCTTGATTTACGGACCTAGAAGCTACTTCAACCTGAAAAAGTCCACAAATTAGAACAGCCGATTTAAATAAGTAAATTAGAAAGCAAGAAAATAAAAGGACAAAGAGCATGAAACCGTACCTGCTCAAAGAACACATGCAAGCAAGTCTGTGAAGTCAGTATCTCTTTCACGAAAGTATCCACTGATTTTGAATACTCTTCTGTCATTGCACGAGCAACAAAATATCCTCTAATCAACGACAATGGCCATGAAGCCCGACAAGCAAAGAGCAGAGCAATGTGCTTATCAGCAATAAGTCCAAACTGAGATATGACATGATTCCACTTAAGTTCAAATTCATCCATGCTCTCCAGATGGCATAATGTATCCAATTCAGCTTTGAACTCTGCATACTGTGATCCAAGTGTCGTAGAGAACCAACTGGATAATTTGGACTGGACATGCCATATACTTATGACGTGCTTGGTATTGGGTAACTCCCTAGCAATGGCATCCCTGAGCCCAGAATCTAGATCAGTCAAAATTGTTTGCGGACATCTTCCCCTCATAAACTGAACAAATGTCTGCCCAAAACAAGAAATAATGAGGAGACATGCGAAAACAGAGTGATTATGTATCACTAGGATTTATGTTCCACAAACCTGTAAGGCCCATGAATATGAGTTGGCACTTTCCTCCTGCAGCAACACGCACCCCAAGAAAATCGCCTTACCATGATTATCCATACCAAACCAGACACCAAGTAGCAATCCATAGGTAATCGATCGATAAGAGGTATCAAAAGTAATAACATCTCCAAAAGCAGCGAAAGCACATGCAGAATGTCCATATGACCACGCCATATTTTCAACTTTTCCATTCTCATCAGTAGTATAGTCATACACAAAATCGGCATCCTTCTCTGCCATACGTTTGCATGCCTCAAGAAGTTCCATTGCATCACTCTCCCTCTTCTCATTAAGCAAAGCGTCATTTTCTTGGACGGTCTTCTTACAAGTTCGAACAAAATTTCTGACGTCCTTTTCAATAAAGGGTAATTGCCCAGGTTGCAGCCCTTTTTCTATTTCCAGGAGCTTCACTATTCGATTCACAGGAAACCCAGCTTTACATAGAAGGAGTATGCGCTCCTGGTCGGCCTCTTGTATCTTCCGATAAGCTGGAAGCAGACGAACTTGGTCATCCTCCAATAATTCATGATTATGAACATTACTGAACTGTGAAACATACCATTGTGTGGCATTGTTAACAATTTCTTTTGTCAGATACAATTTCGCATCACATCCACACCGTACTGATTTTCTATCCCTGGGGTGCTCGACATTCGCCTTCTTCCTTGGCTGGTTAAACCCAGACCGATAACAAACAAAATCTCGCCTATAAACTCCTAAATTTTGGCTCTCTGTTGAGCGCGCTTTTCTAATTGAAAATCCATTTTTCCGAGCAAAATTACTGTAGTATTCAAACGCTTCATCATCAGTCTTGAAAATTTGGCCTACGTAAGGAGTAAAGACAGCTCCTGATGTTGGCAATGATAGTGTCTTCTCCTTCTTGGCCGGCTGGGGGCTCACCGATGGCTGATCATCTCCATCAGATATGACATAGCACTTCCAATCTCCACATGGACACTGTTGGCGCCGAATCCATATATTACTTGATGGCTTCATTTCCCATCAACTGGGAGGTCTTCCACAACCTCCCAGTTTCACTTCCTTGTGCCTCACTTCCTTTCTCACCTGAAATTAGTCAAACGGGAGAAAAAGAGACAAGGCTTGAAATCACTCGAATGTCTAAAAATATTAGCATTTTGTAATACTTGCACCCGGTTTTGCAACTTCAAAACAGAAACTCTTAATAACAGCTGCCATTACATCTGATCGTTATCACAATTTCACGTCAAGAACAAAAAGTAAACCCTCTATTTAACTGCCAACATATATATATATATCCGTAAACCTCTGCTCTTTTGCACCTTAAATAGTTTATCATTCATTCAGACCAGAATAGCACGATGGAAGTGAGACCGTCTATAAGCACCTCACTCTTAGAAAAAATCCGACCGAAAAACACCATCACTTACACAACATACACTTGGAAAAAAGAAATACAATACGCAAGGAAAATAATTGGTTTTGAAAATCTGGAATTAGTTGCACTTACTACTGGAGACGTACATCACAGACAAGAGCGACGACAGAGTAGGCATTTATTCAGCAAGAAAACAATCGTACAGATTCCAATGCAAAAGAATGAAAAAGAGCACCAGACACAAATGAAGAAGCTAATGGACTTGCTGCACTATGCTCAAGACAAATCATTTACTCTAATGGACTTGCTAAGAAATTGGTTACCGAACAGAAGCTAAAGCCATGGAGAATTGAAATCCGAGAGAGCAAGCCATTCTTGTCCAAACACAATTGAGATGAACAAATTAGTTTCAACAGGGTATGATCGAGCTTGGAAGCAGCTGCCCAATTCCATACATAGAACCCAACATGTTTGGCAAGAATGCGAAACAAAAGTACTCAGTTCCCATCCATATCATAATTCTAACACCAGCATTGAGCGAATTTCCATCCATCATCGACAAACATAATGGAGGGAAAGACACTAACTTTAGCTTCATCAAATCGCTACATTGAACAGTAACGAAGCAGCAGCGATTTCTCTCGAGCTTCCACGTACCGGCGAAAGGGAATTTGCCCAACTCCAATCCTTCAACTCTCCCCTCCTCAGAGTCCGGAATTTGGATGCCACCCGAATCGTCAGAATTCAGAAAGCGGACCCATCACGGGGGCCGATGCAGAATTCAGAGCCAAGTCCTCCGCTTTCGCCCACTCGAGCTCACGAACTCAAGCACCCAGATGAACAAACGAAGGAATCGATTCGGACAACGCCGCCCGGAATCGTTATGCGCGAGGCGTACCGCGGTTCCCAAGGTGGGAACGGACATCAGCTGCTTCCATCACCTGCTCCGCTAATTCGTCGCCTTCCTCGAACAAAAAGGTTGCTTCGGTGGTTGTCGTTCGTCACGCCGTCCCACCCGCCGTGGAAGTACGAGGAGAGACGTCGATGGCGCGCAGGCCCAACTTTGCTTTACCGGCCCAGCCTCAGGCCCAATGGTGAGCTTTGCTCGAGCAGGGCCGACAAGATGACGTGGACAAATATGTGTGTAAATATTTCACTTGTTGGATCCAAAATCTAGCTAAATAAGCAAAAGGGCAACACCATGTTAGCATATTAAGTACACATTTCTGAAGCGTGACGACTGATCAATAGACGGAGAGACACGGTGTCTCGGGAAATGCACCGCGTGAGGGACCCATCGGGCATCCGAGCCTCGAAAAACACCGGTTCCAACCGGGAACTGGACTGGTGCTCCAGAGAACCGGGCAGTTCGGTTCAATTCGGGAGGTTCCTTTTGCACACCCCTAATCCGAAGGGTTCGATCTACTAGATTGTCTAAAATCGGAGATAACAAGGTACGATAATTAAGAATGGATTGTGAAAACAATGGCTGTGATGTAAATGAATTTTTATGTGTTGAGCCTGGTTGCCTATTTCTCACAACTCTGGTTCTCATTGTGGTAAGTACAGGTAGACATCTATCGTTAGTAAGCAGGTCAGAGTTTCACTGGATTTTGCAACATGTATATTCTGAGGAGCATCTTCCATCCCCAGTAAACACTGATCAAGCTGAGAAGAACAACTCCGCTCATTTTGGCTTTGCACACTTCTTCAAATGTTGCATCTTTGCAGTCTATCGTGACCTCTATCTGGGCTCAAGAGGCCAGAGACAATCCGCAATGAACTAATCTTCATTTTTTCTTGAGTCCAGAAAACTCCTGGTAGATTCGTACGACAAGAAGGCTTGCTTCTGTACCGACCTGCGGCTGAATCACCAGTAATCCCTGCATGAGCATGCGCCGTCTTCAAAATGATGGAACCTGTTTGAGTCCCGCAACACTATGATCCGCCCGACTATTTTCGCGATGTATTTGAATGCAGAGTGACAATCACCGCAGACGCGAAGGTTCTTCATGATCCTTATAGGCTTTTCCGATTTTCTCGTGAGGACAAACGCGACTGCGATTTTCTCGCTGTGATGGCTCAACAACTCTTCCTTGTTCTCCACTTCAAGATCGTATAGAGCAAAGCTCGTCTGGGGCACGTAACCATCGTCCCTCATTTTCCTATTAAGTTCAGCGAGCTTCTCATAGATCAGATCTTTCTCTGGGTGCGATCTGTCTCCAGACACAAAGACATGAACACCGTCTTTCATTGTGACCCAACTGCACCCAGCATCCTTTTTCGCTGCAGCTTGCCTCATCGCTCTTCTAGCCTTTGCCATATCATCCCATTTCCCTCCAGAAGCATACATATTCGAGAGGAGGACATAGTTCACAGCATTTTGTGGCTCCATCTCAAAAAGCATATGAGCTGCCCTTTGACCAAGCTCGCTATTACGACCATTGGCTCGGCAACAGGCTCCTAACACTGTTCTCCAAATAAGAATGTTAGGTTCCATAGGCATCTTATTGACAAAATCCTCTATTTTGCCTAGTTCACCTGCCCTGCCGAGCAGATCCACCATACATGAGTAGTGTTCCATCCTAGGAGCCAAACCGAACTCTTCTTGCATGGCTTTGAAATGCGTAAAACCTTCCTCAACCAAACCCACGTGGCTACAAGCTGAAAGTACTCCGACAAAAGTCACATGATCTGGTGGTTGTCCACTTAGCTTCATTTGTCTGAAAAGATTTAGAGCGTCTTCTCCGTGTCCATGGCGTGCAAAGCCAGCTATCATGGAATTCCATGAATAAACATTTCTTACGGGCATGTTTTGGAAAAATCGGGAGGCATAATCTGCTCTTCCACATTTCGAGTACATGTCAAGCAATGCGCTACCTACTACAACATCAGATTGCAAGTGGGCCCTAATCCCACAAGCATGAACTTCCATGCCACGTTCTAGTGTTGCAACAGAAGCACAAGCACTAAGAACGGTGGCAAAGGTGAAAGAGTCCAACCTCTGACCTCTCTGTAACATATACCAAACCATATCCATGGCTTTGGACAAGAACTCATTGTGGATGTACCCAGAGATCATAGCATTCCAACTGACTTCATCCCTTCTTTCAGACATTCTGGAAAAGATTTGTTCACACTCATCCATCTCTCCGCACTTGCCATAGCAGGCCAAAAGTGCATTCTCAATGACAATGTCATTTGCAAGATTGTATTTTAATGCTAGAGCATGAATTTGGTGATTAAATCGCTGAAGTGATAGCAATGAGACAGCTGCAAGAATGTTTATAAAGGTTACTCTGTTCAGACTCCATCCTGCTCGCATCATGCCCAAGAAAAACTTCACTGCCACAGAAACTAATGCTTCTGAATCAGAAAATGCCCCGAGCATCGAATTCCATGAAACTTGATCATACTCCGGCATGAAGGAGAAAACTTTCTCGCATTCAGCAAGACACCCAACTTCAGCATATAAAGCAAGAAGAGCATTTGAAACCGAAACATCTAAATCAAGCCCTAATTTCATCCCTTCGCCATGAATTTGCTGGCCAAGCCGAATCCATCCTAAGCTAGCACATGAACTCAATGTACTTATCAAAGCGAAATTAGAAGGTACCAGTCCACTTCTCCGCATCATTGAGAAGCTAATAACCGTATCCTCAAAACAGCCATTTTGATCTAAGGCTGAAATCAAGGAATTCCATGAAACCAAATCTTTCTCATTCATCAATGCAAAAATTGATTTAGCATCATTAACAGAACCGCATTTAGCATACATAGTTACTAGCCCATTTTCCACAGCAACCTTATTATTAATTAAGCCAGTCCTGATAAGATATGCATGGATTTCTCTTCCACTTCTCTTCCCTTCATCAGGCACAGCGAATTCAGCGACAGCACTTAAAAGAACTATATATGAATCGACATTTATGTCAACTAACTCTCTCGTCTCGCTAAAAATTTTAAAAGCTTCTTCTCCCTTCTTTTGTCTCACTAATCCAACCATCAAACCATTCATGGAGACCACATTCCTCTCAGTCATCTGCCCAAATATATTTCTTGCATGATCAGTCAATCCTAATCTTGCAAATCCACTAACTAGAGCACTACCTACATACAGATCATAAAGAAAGCCAGATTTGGTAACTCTGGCGAACATCTGCTCAAGCAAAGAACTTGAATCACTCGAAGAACAAGTCGCTGTAATTAAGCTCCCGAAAGTATACTCATTAGGTTTTATACTGGACCCCGAACCACCATTCCTTTGCATTCTTGCAAATAATTCAAATGCCAAATCCGCGTTTCCTCTTTGAGAACATACCGACATGATCGAGTTCCATGATATTGAATTTCTCAAATTTATCTCATCAAAAACACCGAAAGCATCGTCAATGGAGCCCAAACAACCCCCATACATCGATATCAGCACATTTGACACCACCACATCCCCAGCATACTTAGTCTTCAAAACCATTCCATGAATTTGCATCCCGAGCCTGAGCCCTGATGGCCCGTACTCTTGGCAAGCCCGGAGAACACTACCAAACACATAGTGATTCGGCATCAACCCTTCCCTGACCATGCGTCTAAAAAGCACCCACGCCTTCTCCGGCATGCCACTCTGCGCGTAGCCGGAAACCAAGCAAGCCCAAGTGACAGAATTCCTGCTCGGCATATCATCAAACAGCTTCTGCGCAGAACCCAGATCGCCAACTCTAGCATAGACACTGACAAGGGTATTGCAAAGAAACAAGTCATTGTCGAACCCGGCTTTGAGCAGCTGCAAATGAAGCTCCTTGGCATCGTTCGGGCAACGAGAGCCGCAGTAACGAGAGACCAAATGGTCGTGGAGTCGGGAGTTTGCAGGGAAAGAAGCGTCCGGTGACGACTGCGGAGGGTGCGGCACGCGGTCCCGAGATGGTTCCGACGGGACGAGAGGTCGATGAGGTGGGCAGGCGAATTGAGCGAAGCTAAAAGAGTCGTCTTTGGGACAAATTGCAGCTGACGTACCGATGTTGCGGGGTGAGGAGATGGTGCCGCGCCGGGAGTTTCTATAGGAGTGAGCTCGTGTCAGCAAACAGCGAAACATGGCATTCTGGATTCAAGAACCGTTCGGTCTTTGTTCATGCACCGCTTTTGGTCATTCACTCTATGTTTTGTCGCGTCGGGTTATTTTAGGAAAAACGACACAAAATGGTTCATGAATTTAGATTCAATGTATAACGTGATTTCCGAACTTTTAAATTTAGCTCCTGAATTTTGGCCCAATGTGTGATGTTGTCCCCGGATTTTCAATTTGTTCGATGTGATCCCTGAACTTTTAAAATATGTTCAATCCAATCCCTGGACTATATATATATATATTGTCCCTCAACTTGAACTAATGGAAGGATAACATTGAACATTTTCATATAATTCGGGAACTAACTTAAATATGTATCAAAAGTTTGGGAACCACATTAAACAAATTAAAAGTTTAGAACATTAGGCTAAAATTCAGGAACTGAATTGAACAAATTAAAAATTCAAACACCACATTGCACATTCCGTTAAATTTTAGGGATTATTTGTGTCATTATCCCTACATTTTATCAAGATTGAAGAGCAGCAATGTTTTCGATTATACTTATGTCAGGTATACAAAGTATCCCCAGCACCAAAATGAGGTCATCTGTATCAAGATTAGAGATTCATTTTAGATAAGTTACTTTGTTAAACTCAAGAAACTACATCAAACAAGTTTTGGAATCAAGATTTCACCTTTACAACACGAAATGGCACCCATTTTACCAACTCGATCGACCCTTAAGATGGACCGATTCGAAATGCATTTCCCTTGACTGATCGCGAGCGTTGTATGCAGCCCTTCGACTGAAGTCATCGATCCATATTCAATAAGTAAAACGAAGTGTGCTTGTACTTAAAACAAGGGATACTTCAAGAACTTATGGAGTGCTCAATGAATTTAGCAACAGGATTCAGCTGTTTGATGAACAAGCACAAGCTTTCTTGTGGGAAAGAAGTTGCAGTTACGACAATGATACGAGGAGCTCAAAATACAATACAAATGGAACAGAATACGAGCAAATATTGAGTTCTGAACCAATAAATCTTTGTCCTGAGAGACAACAACGTGGTGAATCTAGAACAGCATCAGAGTTGCTCGCTCACGATTCGCAAAACCTCACTTGACAGATGAAGCAACGCTGGAGATTCAATATTCACAAAAAGAGGATTAATGGCTCTTTGTAAATCACTTTTCCACTTGATCTATGCTACAAAACAGAGAGCCTCACACAAGCCATCAGCCTGAGAAGTCGAGAGATTTCTTCTGCCGCACAAGAAGATTCCATAGGCCGTCATTCTGGGCATGATCGGTTTGACATATACTCACATCTCCAAAATACAAAACATAATATAGTCATGGCGAATAACAGAGAGCAAAAGACGCTGCAACTGCAATCATGAGCAAAACAAGATGCATGCAAAAGTTTCCACAATCGCCCATATACAACTTCCTCAGCAACATAGACTGATCGTAACAAATTCAGGAAAAGCACATCTTTCTAATTATATAGCCAGAATAAGAACCAACAGTCATAACTTCAGAGCTGTAATGCTCATCAAGACTCGAAATGATCCCGAATAATATGCTTTTCCTCAATAAACCATGGGACAACCTTATTCAGCTCCAATGGCATTATTCCAAGTAACTGACAATGAAGATCAAGCACTGGAACTGATCCAACATACCCTATTTATCCATCATAGTTGGATGCAACAGAAATGCAAGTCCAAGTGAATTTCCCACAGCAAAGTACGAGAGCCACCAAGTTTTCAGTTAAACTTGAACCTCAGAAGTGAAGCTGGAAAAGGAAAATCTGACTTGGATATGGACAAACGTTCAATGCGAATGATCAGGTAAAGCTCTGGATGCAGTAAGCAAAATTTCCTAGAGAACCAAAGAAACATGTTCACAAGTCAACCACTACACGATGAAACAGGCACAATTAGGATATTCCGGTCCATTTCCTGATCACATGGACCACATGAGCCATCCTTGCTTACAGTAGTATTCTTCTGCCTCTATTTAACGCAAATTCCCATAACTACTTTTCCTTTCCCTTTTCTCTGAAAGGAAAAACCTGCATTTATAAGTAATGCATCGCAACAGATCCTTAGAGAAAGAGCCTTCTCTTGAAAGCATTTCTGATGTCCTGGTGACTTATATTGAGATGATAGAGATGAACTTCAAATGCCACGTAGACTGAACATTAGGTACGGACGACCAAAGAAAAGCAAAAGGGACACAAAAGATTGGTACATGCCAAGAAGCTAATACAAAAAGCCGATCAATTTGAGAAAATTTATTACTGAATAATTGAAGTATCTATTAGATACACAGAAATGCTATGTGTATTTCTATTGATAACTCATCTAGAATAATTGGAGCCTCATGCTACAGCAGCAGGAAAAATCAAAAGATTGGCTATTCAGGAGGAAGCTGTCTCTGTGATTTTGTACATGCGAGCAAACTCCAAGCATAACTGACGGTCCCTCTCATCACCCCAGCCTCCCCAACCCTTGAACCCGGCCTTATAACCTGGTTGATGCTTATGGACATGCACATTCCACTCAGATTTGATATTTGCGACCTTATCTTCATCATTTACTTCAATGTTCACAACCCCATTATCAACACAAGCAGTTTGCTCGCCCTGGCCTTGATGTAACCCACACTTCCCAAAGTGAACCGCACTAGTCCTAGGTCCTCGCAATGAATACACTGGAGCCCCGAAGGAGGGATAAACTGTACTCCACATTGTAATGTCCCAGTTGTAATCATCAAAGTAGCAGAACTCTTTAGCCTTTTTATGGATTTTCCTCCAGACAGTTCGGTTAAAGGAATAACCTACATTACCCATCCTCTCAGCGATCAAACTTTCCCCACCTTCCCCCTTCGACTTCACATCAGAAGGTGCTAAGTTTGCAGCATAGCAATCAGGACATTTCTTAGACTTCAGTGACGTGAGGATCTGCAAGTTGCGGTATGCATTTGGGAAAATAAAATGGTCCTCTTCTATGAAAAGAATATGGCCAGAATGCCCCCGAGTTTCCTTCAGTCCATCCCACACCGTGTTCATCATCCACCACCAATGATGCTTCAGTGAGACTACTTTTGGCGATCGGTGATTTCCATACTGATCCGGATTTCCTTCACAATGCTTCTTCGCCGCATCCTTCTTACCCTCACAGTCTTTAGGTGATACACCAGGGAAGCTACTTGAAAAAACGTGAGGCGAATAAGGAGAGAAAATCTGTTTCACTTGGCAAAATTTTATACCTTCCACAATCTTGTTCATCTCGTCAAAGTACCCATCATGACTAACCATCAGCAGAGTCTCACCTATACCTTTTACTTGCGATAAGCTCTTCACGACTACTTGGAGGTACTGAGGCCGATTATGAACATACAACACTATAGTTATGTGATCCTTTGCCAAAGTGGGATACAGATCTCTGTTTCTGGGAGGCAGCCAGTTGCGCATTTCCAATTGAATCGACAGTTCATTTTGCTTAGGGAGGTTGAGATTCCCCCCCAAATGAGAATAATTATAAGTATGATTCGTATCATCGGCAGGCTCCATGGCGATGTTCAAAACCGGATTTGCCCTCAGGCAAAAAACCACAACAGACACAAACATGAACGTAAATACAACTACAAACACAAATCGGCGACGACCCGCCTCCTTGGTGTGGGGTTTCTTGCAAGTGGCCATCAATTCGCGAGCTAATCGAAAACCAAACACCTTGTGGGACAGCTAAAATACAACAACCGTGGTTTCAATCTGTAACCAGAAGCACACTAAATCTTCAAGTCTACAAGTCAATGTCTAATACCAATAATCAGACAAGCATCAGCCCAAAGAATTGCATCTAACCACTGAGCAGCACACTGAAACAGCAATTGGGTCAAGCACCAGAACCTCCCAAAATCATCTTGAACTCAAGATTTGGGGGGGGGGGGGGGTTATCCACACCAACCCCAAGAGCTCCCGAGCCTTCACATGAAGTAAACAAAGACAGCTTTTTGGAGCTCAAACCGGCGAAGACCAGCCACGAGAGTCACAAGCTCACGCGAGAGGAGATCAAAGGGGAAAAGGGTAGTTCAGCCCGAGCGAACCAGATCAGAAATTTCCAACCTTTGAGACGAAACCGAGCTCGGTCGTCAGTTTGACCGACTTGAAAGACACGGGACGAACGCGAGAGGAGATCAGAAGGGAGGGTGGGGGAAGCTGGCGCCCCTGTGGCAAGAGCAGGCGTGGAACGAGGAAAGGTAATGGTGGACAGAAGACAGAAGTGGTTAGCAAAAGTCTTCAATCTTTGCTTCCATTGACGGACACATCAAGGCATAGAGAGAATCCGACCGAGAGAGAAGGAGGGAGAGAACTGCATTGTGTTCCAACTTCCAGCACTTAATTTCCCTTTTGACATTCGTGGATTCTTTTTTTAAATTATTAATAGTAGCTTGGATTTTACATTTCCTTTCGTGACTTTTGTATAGAGGACTTAGGGTGCGCATGGAATGCATTCCGGAAGAAAAATTCTGTTCCGGAATGCATTCCGGAACAGAATGGCGTTTGTTAAAAAATTTCCGGAATGCATTCTGGAGCGATTTTTGCATTCTGGAATAAAAATGCGTTTGTTAAAAATACTTGATTCCAGAATGCATTCTTGATTCCAGAATGCATTTTTGATTCCAGAATGAGTTTTGGCAAGAAAAAGAGAAGCTACTTTTTGTAGCTTCTTGATTCCGGAATGCATTCTCCCTATTTTCTCATAATTTTTTTTTCAGAAAATACATAAAAATTGAAAAATTCTAGAAAAAATTATAAAAATTTCCAGAAAATAAAAAAAGTCAGATTTCGGGAAAATATGGAATTTGGTGAATTTTTTTTAAAAATAAAAAAAATCAAAAATTTCAAAACTTCACAGAATAGCTGAAAATACTCGTGGCTACCCACTTGGAGTGAAATTTAAATTTTTTTAGGTGCCCAAAAAAATAAAAAATAATAATAATTTTCAAAACTTCACAAAATGGCTTAAAATACTTGTGGCCACCCACTTTGAGTGAAATTTAAATTTTTTGAGGTGCCCAAAAAAATAATAAAAAATAATAAAAAATTTCAAAACTTCACAATATGGCTTAGAATACCTGTGGCCACCCACTTTGAGTGAAATTTAAATTTTTTGAGGTGCCCAAAAAAATAAAAAATAATTAAAAATAATTAAAAAATAAAAAATTCAAAACTTCACAAAATGGCTTAGAATACATGTGGCCACCCACTTTGAGTGAAATTTAAATTTTTTTAGGTGCCCAAAAAAATTAAAAAAATCAAAAATTTTAAAACTTTACAGAATAACTTATAATACCTGTGGCCACCCACTTTGAGTAAAATTTAAATTTTTTTAGGTGAAAAAAAATCAACAAATCAAAACATATTTCTGTTCTAGAAATCAATTTCTAGAGCAGAATTAGTCATGTTTTACCAAACAGATTTCTCCTCCAGAAATCAATTTCTGGCAAGAATTCCAGAAATCAATTTCTGGCAAGAATTTGATTTCTGGAGCAGAATGGTTACCATTCGCACCCTTAATTTCCCTTTCCGTCGATCGTAAATTCTTTGGATCTATAACTCGTAATTTCCTTAAAAAGAAAAGGCAAACTATGTAGGCCAATAAGTGATTTTTTTTTCCTAATTTCATTTGGCGTACGTTAATTGTCTTTTCTTATAGTAGCTCACACTGTACAAGTATGGTTCCAAGATAGAACTTAGAACTGGAGAACCGAACCGGTGGGAACCTGTCCGATTTTAGGTTCCAAAGTTTGCAAGGTAAGTTTCAAGTTCCTGGTATCAAAAATTGGGAAACCCGTTTTGACAGATAGGTTTCAGGTTCTAGGTAAGTGGAACATGAAAACTGGAACAAGTTTTTGTGTTTTTCTCGATCTATATCTTCGCAAAATCTCAAGGTATTTCATGGCGCCTGATAGGGGTGTTAATAAAGCCTGGCCTGACCCATACCGGACCGGCCCGACCCGGCCTGGCCCGGAAATGTAGGGCATTTTCGGGGCGGGTCTTTTTTGGGTTGGGTAAGAGCTTTGATATATTAATCCTGTTTCGGGCCGGGCCGGTCCGGATCGGGCTTTTTTTGCAACCGGCCCATGACTTAAAAAAACCCTAGTTGCCTATCACCTCCGTCGTCTTCAAGCTCCCGCTCATCCGCTCTTTGGAAAAGCAGAGCGAAGCACATCGCGTCACCCGGCTCCAGCAGTAGGCGCACGCACCAGAGGTAGAGCGGATAGCGATTCGTCGATCCGTCGTCAGAGTAGATAGCGATTCGGAAGCTATTTGTCGCGCGATTCGTCATCGAGAGCGCTCGCTCACGCGTGAATTTCTTTTGTTGTTTCGCAGTCGAAGAGAAAGGTCAGGGAGCCCAAGGAGGAGAACGTCACGCTCGGGCCGGCGGTGCGCGAGGGCGAGTTCGTCTTCGGAGTCGCCCACATCTTCGCCTCCTTCAACGACACCTTCATCGTAAGCATCCGGCTCGACCGGTTTTCAATCCGCTCTTCTTCGCTTTAATTTTTGGCCTCTTTAGCCTGACGACCCGTGTTTCGCTTTCACTTGCGGCATGTGACCGACCTTTCCGGGAGGGAAACCCTTCTTCACATCACTGGTATGTCTCGTGCTTCCTTCTTTTTACCTTAAGATGCGAATGCGAGTTGGAAGGTTCTGCGAGTTATTGCTGTTGTGTGATATACAACTTTGTCATTGTGAATCTCTGACCACTAGTCAGTGGTTGTTTGAGATTTTGGGCCTGGTCCTTGCTCGCCTTTGCGCTTCGTGGGTATGCGGCAATTCGCTTCCGAGATCAATTCCGTCTTCATCCCATTGTTGTTCTTTTTGTGTTCAATCTCCCCTGTGAACTGCGCATTGATCTTTTTTTCAATGGGTTTTCGAATTTGTGCAGGACGATACTGAGTTGCCTGTGCCTATGCTGCATATGCTTCGCCGGGCTGGCAAGCACGAAAAAAAAAACCCGAAAACCCGGCCCGACCCAGCCCGACCCGGATTTTCACTTTGGGTTCTATGTGTTTTGGGCCGGGCCAAGTCAGAAGGAGCATGTGCTCCTTGTGATTCGGGTCAGGTCGGGTATAATAGAAACCCGACCTGACCCATTGACACCCCTAGTCTTTATCTAAGAATAAGTGGTTATGGTTAGAGAATTTGCATCACATGTCTTACTCCTTGTGCTCCAGTATTAAGACAATAATCATAGTTCTTTTTTGCATTTGCAAGATGACCGGTTTATCTCTTGGAGAAAAGCAATTCATACAAGGGGGCATCGCTCAAGACCTCCGCTCCGATGGTCGTAAACGATTAACTTACCGACCCATATATGTCGAAACTGGCGTCATTCCTCAGGTTTTTTATAGTTGCTGATTTGCAGTACATAGAAACGGCACTTTTGATGTCTTATGTGGTGAGATTTATCCAATGCAATTATTGTTTTGCACATATAACAGGCCAATGGCTCGGCCAGAGTTAGAATGGGTGGAACTGATGTCATTGCCAGTGTGAAGGTAGTTTAAAGCATGATTCTTTCTTTTTTCCTTTTTATAGGACTTAACTGTTTGGTGTTGAGGAGTTTTCTTTCTGTTTCTGCCCAATCTGGGCCCAGATCCTGGTGTTTGTGTTTGTAGTGTGGTACTCATTATTCCCTCATGATGTTTTCAAACGCAGGCCGAAATTGGAAGACCAAGTCCACTACAACCCAACAAAGGGAAGGTTTCCATATATGTTGATTGCAGCCCAACTGCAGCTCCAATGTTTGAGGTCCTATACTTTTAATTCTGCTGCTTCCCGACTTATCTATTCTGGTAATTTTAGTTTGCATAGATCTGCTAGTTCTAATTTTTCTCCCCTTCATGTTTCTTTTGAATGTCCCTGACTATGAAGTTAGCAGAATAAGTGGACTGATAGTGTTTAAAATTGAAAGGGTGGGTTTGAAGCCAAATACTGACATTTTGAAACTTTATTCGTATAAGCTGCACCATGTCTGGTAGAGTATAATTCCAGTACCCAATTAGAGAATAGATATGTATATTAGTTTTAAATTAACTGATATGTGGCTGATTGCTGCCTTCAAACTGAACGTTGACTTGGTTCGTGTGGAGTTGCTTGATGCTTCTAGAAGGTATCTGGTCTCTAAATTAGCTTTCAATTTTCTCCCCGTGAGCAAGATCAACAGAAACCAAAAAAAAAAAACTGACTTTTTGAAACTTTGTTCTTATGAGCTGCATTATGTTTGCTACAATATGCTTTCGGTACACAATCAGAGAATAAGTATCCATATCAGTTTTAAATTAACCGATAGCTGGCCGATTGCCTTCAAAATGAACTTTGACTTGGTTATTATGGAGTTGCTCAACAGAAACCTAAATTTTCCTCTGTGGGCACTCGGTTGAAAATTGGACATTTCACTGTTACTATCCTTCACCATATTGTTCTTAACTTCTGATAGTTACATCAACTTAACGCAGCAGTGCAATTTTATGCGGGGTAGAGGGGATGAGGAGTTGTCAACGGAACTCTCAGTCGCTCTTAAGCGATGTCTTTTGGGTTGGAAAAGTGGAGCAGGTTTGAAATATTTTGTGCAGTGTTTGAAATGCTCTATACATTCTTTCTCTGCATTTTCTTACTGAAAACATGTTCTTTTTTTTTGTCCACATGCTATCAAATGTGTATTAGTGCCTGTCTTTAAATCACAAGCTGTGACTGTTTATATTTCATAGGTGCTGGAATTGATTTGTCATCTCTGATAGTCGTGGAAGGAAAAGTCTGTTGGGATCTGTATATCGATGGTCTTGTCGTCAGTTCAGATGGCAATCTCCTAGATGTTCTTGGTGCTTCGATCAAGGTATACCTTTCTCAAGCATTATGTTCTGTCAAACTTACTCTTAGATGGGTTGGGCTCGATATGTATTGTTCCTTCAACATTGTAATTAATTTTGTCCTGATCTGACATCCCTTCCATTGCTCCTTCTGGATTGGAGGCTGCTCTGAGCAACACAGGCATCCCCAGAGTGCACGTCACTGTTGAAGCATCCGGTGAAGATCAACCTGAACTTGACATTAGTGACGAAGAATTTTTACAATTCGACACATCTGGGGTTCCTGTCATTGTTACATTAACGAAGGTATAAAAGCTTCAGTATTTCTCCACTTCCAGAGTTGTTTACCGTCGCTATCGAATTCTCATCTTCTTCCTTGTCCAGGTGGGCAGGCATTACATTGTAGATGCAACTTCGGAGGAAGAATCGCAGATGAGCTCTGCCATTTCTGTTTCTATCAACAGGAAAGGGTTAATATGTGGTCTTAGCAAGCGGGGAGGTGCAGGTCTGGATCCAAGTGTTATACTGGATATGATATCTGTGGCTAAGCATGTAAGTGAACAACTAATCGATAGGTTAGATTATGAGATATCTGCCGCTGAAGCCATTGAAGAAGAATGATGCTCTTGTACAAGTCTTAAAGTTCTTTCTGGTAATTTGGGCAATGGCTAATCGATTGGTTAGATTCCAAGATACCTGCGCTATGCTGCACATTCCTTCTTTTACTAATTTAATCCACAGTTACCTGTAGCACAAGTCAGTGTCATATGTGGCTGGGAAATGTCTTCAATTTGTTGTCCTTACTAGCTACTCAGATTGAAAAAACGGTTATCGTTTGATAATATTTTGGGGAGAATGAGGTAGTGTACAAGTAATAGGATTCAAAGGTCCTGTTGGGGTGGTGCTTACTTCTCCCATTGGTTGTCCGTCTAAGTTATTTTTTGGCCATCCAGTTCCACAGTCGATGCTTCTTGGTGCACCCTCTTTCTTTGGTTTAAATTTTAAGGTTGCCAAGCAAACTTATGCCAGATCAAGAATGTACAATTTCTTCTTAGACTGGGTTATGTTATTCTCTGTTCGGATTGCTTAGCTTGCGAGCTGTCGATGAAACCCGATGAGCTGCGTTGGAATATCTAATAAAATTTCAATATGAGACGAGGGAAGGGATGAGCTCTCAGTGGAAGCAGTGAATGCAACACAGACAGAGTATCATGCCTTCAAGTTTACAAAGCGAAGAGGCTTAATTTTCCTCTGGGCACGGAGAAGGACATTGATCATTTGTTTTTGAATTGTAATGTTTTTTTTTTGGTAAGTAATTGTTTTTGAACTGTAATGTTGATCTGCTGCTATCAACAAGAAAAACGAATGGAAAAAAATTACATTTGAAGAACTAATCGAAAGAATCGTCCCAAGTCAACTACTGCTATCGAGTTTCATTCACTCGGTTCTAAAGATGAGCCCTTTATCAAAACCTACTGGAATTATAGTCCTAGCTTGCAACTCACCACAGTTTCATCGCCAACTGATCTTTCCCACACTGGCGAAGTTCACGGCACACCTCAGACAACATAATTGAATTGGGAAGCATCGACCTATCGACCATTTCCGTGAGGACCTAGACTGCTCCATCGAGATCATCACATTTCGCGAAAGCACACATCAACATAGTAAGAGTTTCACTATTGGGATGACGTCCGCTCCTGATCATGCTTTTATACAGCTGAAGTGTGCCGTCGGGGTTATTCCTGACACACTGCCCTCTAATGAGAGTGGAAAAGGTCGAATTGTTCGGAACTAAGCCCTTGCTATGGAGATCTTAACCAGATAAGCAGCTTTCTTTGTCTTACCATTGTTGCAGAGTCCCAATATCAATGCATTATATGTCAATATATCGGCCCTCACTCCGTACTTCGACATTTCTTCAAAAAGCCTCCCTTCCATTTCGCTGTCACCGACTTTGCTATATCCTTGTATCAGAGTATTGTAAGTCACGGTATTGGGAGCCACATTCGAAGCTTTCATTCGGCTGAATATCTTGTTCGCTTCGTGCAACTTCCCTTCCTTGCAAAAGCCACTGATAAGGGCATTGAATGCAATCAAATTAGGATAAAACCGTTCTCCTCCATCCTATTTTTAAGCTCTGTGGCCGAGATGAGAAGACCCTTACTGCAATGCCCCCTGATTAGCGTGTTGTGCGACGCCACCGTCAGACAACAACCCTTACTCTCGATCTCGCGAAACAAATCAACCGCCTTCTCGAGCTATCCCGCCTTGCAGAAAGCAGACATGACCATGTTAAGGGTGAAAACATTCGGAGAGATCCTGCAGCGCCTGATCTCCCGATAGAACGAGAAGACTACGTCGACCCTGTTCATGCTAAGCAGTGCACTCATGTAAGCATTGCAGGACTCCACCGTGGGCAAGAACCCGTACTCCTTCATCATACAAAAAGTCTCCGTGGCATTCCGGAACTTCTTCAGATGCGCGAACGTCTTGAACAGGCAGTCGAAAACCCGGGGCGAGGAATTGCACGCCCGGTAAGAGCAGAGCACCGCATCAAACAGCTGGCGCGCAAGATTGACCGGGCCGGCCGCCGCCGCGAGAGCCCGAACCATCAACTCCGCGGACTTGAATTTCCCGTTTTTCGTGAGAACGTGGAGAGCGATGGAGTGGGTCTCGAGGGTGTGGGCGCTCGGGCACTGGAGCTTCACCCAGTTGAAGAACTCAAGCGACAGGACGTGGTGCTTTCGGATCTTGAGCAAGACGTGCTTCGCCCGGAGAGGGGTCAACCTGACGCATAGCCGGTCGAGCTCATCCCAGTCGGCGTCGACGAGGTGGCTGCGGATGACGTTGACGAAGTCGAGGTCCCGCCCGGTGGGCTCGGGGATAGTCCGGTGAGGTACTGGAATCAGGTCACGTAAAATCCCAAATTGGTACACCTATGATAAATTTATCCCAAACTAATTTTTTGACCACCAAAAATCTCAAATTGATACACTTGTGATAAATTTACATTTCACCAATTTCCGTTAAATTTTATTATCAAATTACCGAGTTAAATGACGCGTGACAGTTGACGGATATATCAATTTGGGGTTTTACTCTCCGTTTGTCAACAGTGTATGAGTTTGTGGTTTTTTTTTTTTGCATTAATCCAATTTAACGGAGGGTAAATTTGTCACAAGTGTATCAGTTTGAGGTTTTTGGTAGTCAAAAAATTAGTTTGAGATAAATTTATCTTGGTACAATAGTTTGGGGTATTTCGTGATATTAACCCTTATAATTATATAAACTCGGGAGACTTGCGTTGGATGTCCTAAGGAAATCTAGTCTTAATTTAAAATTCAGCCAATACGATTGATATCTTCTATTCTCATGAGTATATATATTCATCAAACGAATCAATCAAATATGAGAAGAAAGTCTTCTTTTTTCTATTTAATATGCCTTTCAAATTTAACTGAGGATAACTACCTTGTAAAAGTTCATTTGACCGAGAAGCTTGGTAAAAGATCAATTCATGTTAGCACGACATAAAATCTCTCACTTATCCGTTGATGTTGAAGGAATGTGATATTAAAATTTAATTTTCTTTTGTAAAATGATCGGATTGGATGGGAAAGGTTATGCAAGAGCGAAACATTTTGAATTCATTTCAGACTAACATTTCCATGAAATTTGGTTTTTATTGTATAGTTGTGATTATGAGTAAAATTTGGTCCCTAAAAGCTAATTTAGTTAAGGGCAAAAGTTGAAATGGAAGATGCATATACCATTGTATGAAGGAGATGATTCCCTCCTCGTATATGCTTAGACACCATTGTATACAGTAGCTTGGGCAGGCCTGGCAATTCTTTTGGGCCCAACTGATCTTTTTTGGGCTAGGCCCAGTAGAAGTTATGAAGCCCATAGACACTCATACTATGTACCCTAATCTCTCTCTAGCAATGTTGAGTTCACTAAAACTAGTTGAAAATTGATTCACTAATGGATGTCTAAGTGAGTCAAACTTCAATGATGAAGAGAACAATGAGAGTTTTCTAGTGCATGCACAGGATAATCGGATCATCTCTTGGAGAACAGCCTTTCATTCAAGGTCAAATGTCGTTGCTTTGGACCGCCCGACCCATAGCCGTAAACAATGCTCACCCGGCCCACATATGTCGGAACTTGCATCGTTCTTAAGGTACATCATTGTCATCTGGTTAGAGGCAATAGCTATGCAACTCTATGCAGTTTGCACATCAATAGCTTATCTCATGAATTAACTAACGAAATGAAAAAACTCCATCAAAATCTTAGTGAACTCTATATAGTTTTCTCATTCAATCGCGTATTGATATCAAGATATCATAAAAAGGAGTTATATATTTTTTTTGCATTATTCTCACTCCATCCTTCAAATTTGCGACACTAGTGCACTACATAAGACTTTTTGCAATTTTACAAACATGAATCCGCACAAGCTTCAGCCTTCACCTTATCTGCTTTAACTTTCATTTCACCTACAACACATTACAAACAAAAGGAGGGAAAAAAAGGAAGTAAGACTCGTGTCATTTTCATGGAACATGGAATTAATGTTCGGTAAATAATTATGCATGACCTTGTAAGTCATGAGGACAGATAAAACACGAAAAGTAAGGTTATAACCTTCAATTTGCAAACCCACCAACATTGACAGAGGCTGATGAAAATTTTATGTTCTTTTCTCAACACGAACTGCTTGATCCTCTCCTACCCATTGCAAATTTAGAGATATTCACATAGATTCGATTCATATACAAGCTAGAATCTTTTGGTCATGCCTATAGTAATGTTACGAATCATCTTCATTTGAAAGAGGGTAAATTGACCATCAATACTCCACTTGATATGCAAGTGAACGAGGAAAACACCGACAGGACCTTGGACCCTCTTTCACGTCATCGGTCATAATGTTTAGAAGAACCAATCGAGTCAATACCTATCCAAAATTGAGAGTATCAATATTTTGGCATGCGAGTACCTGAACGTTGATAGACGCACATCGATGCCAGGCAACCAAACTTGCAATGGCCCAATTTCGATGGAACGAGCGTATCACCATCGTTGCATTTTCTCGCTGGAGAGGACAACCGGCGACTAGCATCGGCAAGTCCCGGTTCGGTCAAGCTGAACCGGGTTGAATCGGTCTGTCCGGTTCACCACTTCGGCGGGAAATTTAAATAAAAATCCAAATAAAAAAATCTAAATTTTTTTTAAAAAAAATTGAAAAATAATAAAAATCTAAAAAATTCAGAAAATTTTAGAAAACATAAAAAATTTCAAAAAAATAGGAAATTCATAAAAGATAAAAATTTTCTGAAAATTCATAAAAATTTAGAAAATTTAGAAAATACAAATAAAAAATGTGAAAAATTTAGAAGATCAATAAAAATTTAAAAAATTGGAAAATTCATAAAATTTTCAGAAAATCATAAAAATCAATTCTCGGTTAATGAAATTCACAAAAATTCAATTTTTGAAAAAAAATTCAAAAATTCACAGAATAGTTCAAAAACATTGTGGCCAATCTTAGAAAATGAAATTTGAATTTTTGGAAGTGCCTAAGTGACATTTTTAGAAAATCTCAAATTCAGGGGTTATAACCTCTAAAAAACCCTAAAACCCTAAAAAGATACAAATCATGAAATAAACAAGCCTCTAGGGCTTCATTAGAGTTTAGATGTTTTGATTGATTTTCATTTTCATAGACCATTTAGGATTGATTGATTTGATTAACATTGATTACGCATTTAATTCTTGATTGATTTTCCCCGCGATTAGAATAGATAGAATTAGTAGGTAAGCCTCGGAAACTTGCATGACACGTTAGGTATCGTAGCGTTCTTAGGTACCGAAAGGGCATTAGGGATTTCAATTTGGGATCATTAGCGTAACTAAGCCCCCGTACTCAGAATCTCTGGGTCATAGAATTGTGGTATTTCTCCTATACCTTGATTAGGTTTCTAATTAACCTACCAATAATGACTAGTGGCGACTCCAAAATAAAAAACTTAGATCAAATAGGAAATTACCATCCACTGTTACGTGAGGTATGGTCTGGGAGAAACTTTTATACGAAAATACCTCCTTAGCGCACAAATCCCGAAAGTCACAAAAAAAAAAAGCGCAGCACGACAACCGACCCCTTGCAAGTGCATGGGTAGCGGGGGCAACTGTGGCCATGATGGCACCTCAAATACAGATACCCCACTCCTTCTCTCTTTCTTTTTATTTTTTCTAGATTTTCATTTTTTAAGAAATTCTGAAAATATTTTTGGATTAGTACAACGAAAAATCCCAAAATAGATATGGCAAAATGGGTCTATAACGTATGTTTTAATGCATATTTAATGGTGTAGGTCATAAAAGGGTTGCTTTAAATTTAGAAACAAGCCTAAATAAGTCATAAATGGGTTACCTAGCAAGCTTAAATGAATCATTAACAAATAAGAAGTCATTTTTAATTTATTTTTTTAAAATTTCTGATTTTTTTTATAATTTTATAATTTATTCTTTTTTTTTCTTTTTTCTCTTCTTTCTTTTTCTTCTTCTTCCTCGGTCGGTAGCCGACGACTGGCCGAAGAAGAAGGAAAAATAAAAAAGAAAGAAAAAAAATTTAATAATTGATTTTTTAAAAAAAGAAAAGAAAGAAAAATAAAAATTATTAAAAAGAGTGCACAAAAAAAACCAAATCATATTTTCCATACCAAATGGTGAAAACTATTTTTCAGTTCATTTTCAAATTTTAGCCAAACACCATAAAATATTGTCACATTTTCTGCAAAACAAACAAAGCCTCAATTTATAAAAAAAAATATAAAATTGTCAACTAGATTTGTATTGCATGAGCGTATTTTAGCAATGTAATTTTTAAAAAAAATCATAAGAAATAAGCTTTTGTAGATTTGGTTAAGTATGCAAGTGTTTTAGCAATATAGGTCGAGTCGAGTATGAATCAAGAAATTTTCATTGCAATAAATGGGTCATAAACAGGTTGAATGAGTTAATTTGAGTCGAACCATTTATATCTCGACCTAAACCCAACCCACCCATTTGACAAGTCTATTTAAACTGATACACTTATGACAAATTTATCTTTTATTAATTTTTGGATCACTAGCCAATAGGCATGCGACAATTATGATAAATGGATTGGGATGTGGGGACGTTAGTATTACAAGCGTGGGGTTCAACTCCCGCATTCTGCAAGTGGCAGAGCAAAAATCAGAGAGTAATGAGAGTTAGAGATATGACATTTAAAACCCAAAACTAATAAACCTATGACAAATTTAGCTCATGGTGATATGGATTTTCACGTGAAATTGACAATGTCAGCTAACAAATGGTAAATATGTCATGAATGTATCATTAGGGGTTTTTAGTGATCAAAAAATTAGTTTGAGATAAATTTATCATAATTTATCAATTTGGAGTTTTTCGTGGTATTAACTCAATATTTTTTAGTAAAGTAATTGGCTAAATGCCTCGTAAGATGCAACATAAGGTGATACATCAGCATTCAACAATCACCTCTGCATTTCCGTGTATAATTTCAATTGAAGGACCAACTTGAAAAGAAGTATATATCATTTGGGGATCCAATTGCACAAATGAAAAAAAGGGGAGGGACCTAATTGATATTTACAAAGATCCAGGGACTAATTTAAATAAGATGGTTTTATGATAACGTCCCCAGCCTTCCCCCACTGGTCTCTAAGTTTCTCTTCCTCTTCTATCGCTCGCACAGCGCCGTCGCGCTCTCTCGCCGCCGGAACCCTTGCCGCCGCCGCCGGAACCCTCGCCGCCGCCGCCGTCATCGTCGGACCTCTTTCGATCTCCGGCTTCCGCTCGCTCCTGTGCAACCTTAGCTCCACCTCTCTCGTTTCTTCTTTACAGCTCACCGGCCCCGAGCCGCCGCCAGCCTCTGCAGTGCCCACGCCTAGCTCGCCGATTCGCCGTCGAGACCAAGGTGTGAATGTGTTATAGCTATTGTATTTGTTAATAATGCCCTCAATTTTAGTGATTATTTTAGTCAGGTTGGTAGTGCAAAAGTTCGAATTTTTTCACAAATTTCGATAGTTGTACGAGCGCATAGAACCTTGGCATGATCTTGTTGGAAATTGCTTCTCTGTCTGACTGCGAGAGGGTGTACGTGGTGAATAGCTTTCGAGGTGGGATCGAGCCGTTGGCTTCGATGTTGGTTTATCATGTGCTCGTGATAAGCTCTTTTCTTGATTTTTGAGTTGGTTGCGGCAAGTTCGTCATCTTCATGGAAACCGATGGGCTTGTTTGAATGGATAAGACGATTATGTCCGCCTTGGTGACGGTAAAACTGCTGATGCTCCTGATGGTGAGAGCTGTTGCATACTGTGCAGATTTGTCTGTGGTCCTGATAATAAGTATACAATCTTGAAGCATTAGCTTGAACTTCCATCATATGACTAATACTTTTACTTTGTTAATGTTGTATATTCTTCGTGTGTATAAATATAAGTTGTAGTTAATGGATTATAGTAGCAAGTGGTGGTCATTAAATGTGATGATTCACTACAACCATTCAATTAATAATACGGATGGAACTTGGGTAGACCCTACAATCTGTGGCAAGGTAGGCTTCAAGTTCCAAACAATGAGGACCATGTGGAATTTGTCGAGAACCTGGAACCATTTTCCCTTACTTATACATAAAATTTCCTTTTGTAATTTTTCCTTAAAGGGCGTAATTCCTTTTGATGGTCGCAAATTCTCCACTCCAATGATTTGTAATATTCTAGAAAAAATAATAACCTATCTAAACTGATAGTAAAAATTTAGATGTCATTGGTAGTTATATATCTAATTAACTTTCATTGTAAGGTTCATAAAATTCTACAACCTATTTTCCAGTAATTTTCCTTAAATTCATCATAACTTTTCTTAAACAAGGGTAAATTTGATCATCTTTGCGTCCGTAACTTATCCTTAAAGTTAGTAAGTTACGACAAAAATCGGTTTTAATAAAGTAGATCTAATGAAACACATTTTTGCCCTTTTTAACCCAACGATCCACGTTGAGGATCAGTCCCGTAAAAACACTTACGGACCATAGAATTTCCAGTAGGACTAGTATCCAAGTCTAATCAAACGTATTTACAATTAGTCAAAGATAATGATTGGACGGTCTAATTAATGAGTGTCATTACTTCAAAATAAAGTAAAAACCCGTGCAAGTTAGAGGAATGATTATGGATTTATATAATTTTTCTATCGTCTTAACACATCTATAAAAATAGATGATGAAAGGAGTGTTTTTGAAAAATGTATCGCGGGGAGAATAGTGAGAGTATAAATTTTTAGTGCGAGAGGGCTTTCATTCTTGTTACCTACTCCCCATTTCATAGTACCACTCTTTCTAATGTATTCTTATTATAATACTATTTCATATATCTATTTGAAGTTTACTTTTGGAACTTTTATTACTTTGATTTTCAATTTTTTTGGTTTGAGGTCTTTTATCTTTAATGCACCCCTATAATATTGGTTCATGTGTCTATCTTAATTATCTTTCCATCAATTTGTTTTTTGTTTTTATGGTTATTTTGATTCTCACATTTCAACATGTAATATGTTTCATAAGAGGATATGATTCGACTTGAATCGAATCAATGTGTTATGTATCTACTATTTAATTAACATTGGTCATTCATCCATCAGATTTATTATCTTTACTCTTTTTCAAATCTCATTAGGTGTGTTTTTATTTATGTATACTGCCGATGGAATAGAAACAAACATCTTAGCAAAATCCATATCTATTTGTATGGGTAAATAATATATATGAAAACAATTTTTTAAAGTTAAGTATTTTCACATAACTCGCCACGCTGCAATACATACTACGTTTTGAGTTTCGCTTCTTAGACATGATAAATAAATAAAAACCTCCATGTCTAATTAGGTATATTCAGAGTCGAGAGAAAGGAGAAAAATTGGGAATGCAAGTTACGAACTTTGGAGTCACAAACTGAAAACGCCGTTTGTTGTCTGTTTCAGACTGGTGACAGCAAACGCGCCACTCAGGCAACTCCCATATCACTTACAGATAAGGTCAAACAAATATCCAGAATTATCAAGAAACCAGATATCGTGCAAGTGCAAGAACAAGCACAACCACACCCATAGCCAGCGACATGTATATCATGCGATGAAGGCAAAGAGATATATGAGATTGACTCAGAAGCTTTTGATTCCTCAGAAATGGCAGCTCAGGCAGCTTCATGTACTTCGCTCAGCACCAAGATCTCACTCCCGTTGAAGCCGTCGCTCACCATCGCTCTCCCTCGCTCTCTCGCTCCATCGGATGCGAGAAGGGCGCAGCGCAAGAGATTCAAGATTCATGCCGAGCTAGGTAAGAAAGAATGGGGGTGAAGAAGGAATCCTTTTCTGTGGTATTCTCTTTGTTTCTCCGGATGGGTACTGCCATATTTGCTTCTTGACGTGTTCTTGGTGCTTTTTAGGGGGACGTGAGGGTGAAATCAAGAAAGCAGGGAAGAAAAAGTTCATAACCAGAGAGGAAGAGCCTCAACAGTGAGAATTATGCCATTGTTTGCGCTTGTCTTTGTCGCTCTAAAATCTTTGACTTTGAATCCATTGAGATGAGATTTTTAGTGCTGCTGAAAAAATGCTGCAGATACTGGCAGACGGCAGGAGAGAGGAAGGGCGAGAATCCTATGAAGACGCCCTTACCGTACATCATCATTTTCGGCATGGCGACGCCCTTCGTCATCTTGGCCATTGCTTTCGTCAATGGTTGGATTAAGGTACCTGTCCGATGATCTCGCTGGACACCGTGTCCAACGCTGTGATTCCCACGGCTGGAGTTCTTAATGCTACTTGACATCCTTGTTAAATGTTTGAAGACCATCTTGCTTTTTCTCTGAGGATCCGTTTTGTCCAGGGTTTTATTTCACATAGTCAAAGAGTTTGCTTCTCCATGATATGTTACAGATGTAAGAGTATTTGGATGTAGAAATTGCAGCAGCAGCCAAACATTGTCGTAGGCTTAACCTTGGTTGAGCGGAATTGTATATCAGAAGAGAGTGAAATGAAATTAAATAAGACAATTTCTGCTTCATCCTTACATTGCTTCCGCAAGCTTATTGTCGTGCTCAGCTTAAGGAGAAAGTGTTTGCACTTCTAAAATCCAAGGAAGTAGTTATGTAGCTTTATTCGTCAAGTTGTGAAGAAATTATACAAGCTGTCAAATGCTTTGTACGCACTTTCCCTCACAAACTAAACAGCTTATCAGGTTAGTATTTCGCCAAAAAAATGTAAATGTGTGAAAGAATCCAGCCATCTCTTTCATTCGTAATCACTTGTCAAATTGAACATAGCAACTGAATCACCTAAACGCACCATGAAATTTGTAGACAATAAAACTATGTCAACTTCTTGAAAATCTGCATAATGCAGATTAGTTGGAAGAGCCACATAAGTGAATTGCTAATCCAAAGTTGAATTGGCAAAAAGAAGGGCATAAACTAGAATAGAAATGTATTCATAAATACGCGTACACATGACACAGCAAATGCTTTCTAATGATCAATGCACCTGGCTGTTGTGATTTTTACCTAAAAGCACTTGTTCATCCTTAAACATAATCCATGACTGTAAAAATTTTATCAACAAAACTCAGACGCCTCTATCCAGGTCCTGAAATAAAAGGAGGAAGGTTTCATCTTTCTTTCACCTGCCTCCAGGAGGGCTTGTAAAGAATCACTGTCACATACTTTTCAAGAAAACGGTGTGTGGACCCAAAGGCAATGGCCTGACCCCGGTCACAGCTTTTCATGTACAGATGGTTCAATGCAACATGCCTAGGCCTTGTCGGAAATTGATAACAATCCGTATTCGATGACTCGTTCAACAGAGTTCTATGCAATTGAGGAGGTAGATCAGGCGGAGGCTTGCTAAAATCGAGGTCAATTATTGAATTTCTGCTGTAGCTTGCATCAGGGGAAGGAGGATGCATGACCTCAGATTCGCTTTGACAGGCTTCAGCTGCGTACTCCTGCGGGGACTATGAGTGAGAAGCCACAAGGGATGAACCAGAGCATAATTGAAACACATGAACAGAGAATCAATTTACCATTGACGAACATTAGTAAAGTAAAAGCATATGAAACACGCAAAGAGCTCCTCAATAACGAGCATGTCGGCAAAGAAGAAGATGAAGCCTCATGCAAGCCCCCAAGAGACGAATTGAAAAGATGAAAAGAACTTCTAAGAGGGAAATCCTTCTCATGTTTAGGTTTATCACAAATGCTCATTCCTCACATACTATTAAAAGCAATATAAGTTAAAGGGAGAAACGATCAAGCTGATGCCTTCATATTCCAAGCAAATCTTTTCAATGGCATTGCATACTAAAAGGCTAATAATTTTGTATTAGCTTAGCTTTTCAATTTTCAAGTCAACTATTTCAGACAGGAACCACATTTAATCTCATAAATGTTTTAATGCCATTTATCCGGGGTCTTCTTTCGTATTGCAATCATAGAAAACCGATCATCTATTTTCTCCAACTCTGATACAGAGGATGATTCAGTACACAAAATGTTTGTCAACGTGAAATTCAATTCAAGTGTAAAACGAGAATATTCAAGCAAGAAACGGTGTTCAAATTGTTTTATCAACACGTGTGTAAATCACATCTCAGTTTTATGGTCACTAGAATACATGTTTGTTCCTAAACCTTTATATATCTCATACTTTGGTCCTCATCATTGAATTTCAACATCGTTATCCTTCAACTACTGAAATAGTTGAGAAAATTAACGTCTTTAATACTTTTTTTGGACTATCCTTTCACAAATGCCACTGCAATCAGGCTGATCATGTCTTTAAACTTTCCTCAATGAAGAATGGTCCACGTCAAGAGTCTGCTTATTCTTCATGGACAATTTATTCACAAACCTTAATCCATAACATGTTTGAGCGTGGAAATATATTGTGAGATAAAAATAATATCACTTTCCGATTCAGTTGCGAAAAACCCTCAAAATGAAATGATAACATGTAGAACCAATCAGATTATTCGGTCAGGCGCATCGAAAACTCGAGGATCAAAATGTCTACAATTCAATTCAAGGTAATGAAGTACTTCGTGGGAAAAAATGTGAACCGAAAATTATCTACCTAGTAGCTGCTATTATTGAAAAATGTACTAGATCAAATGTAAGGCTTTAAGGGGACATCCAATGAGGCCCCCTGAAACCATAAAACCAACTACAGTTACTTAAGAAGCAGTCATCTGGCATGAAAAGGAAAACTTGAACATGAAGCGTTGTCCTTTAAGAAGAAAAAAATTGTATTGCCAGTTGAAGAGACTGCATTTATTTTTCTGAAATTACTGGCAATTAGCTTAGCCAGAACTTCTGCAACTTTTATATACTTTATGCATATACACAGGAAAAATTTGGAGACCATTCTTTGGTTATTCCAATATTGCTTCAGTCAACATTTTGGCAAAGATATTAGATCTTCTTTGGTCAAAACCTAAAAGATGTCATCTTATGTTTGCTGATGAAAAATTGCAGAAGGCATAAGGAAGGAATGTCTGTTAATAAAGCTAAGACATTAGGAGTATTTTCCTTTTTCATTTGTCATACGCTCTATCGCTGGGCAACCACAAGTCAAATTTTGAGTTTGTTGGTTAAAACCCTTTCACCATCTGCAAATCATGACCTGTTTCAGAACTATCATGACTGATTTGTGCAAATAAGACAGTACTGCAAGATATGTAACTGGAAGATTCATGGAGCATAAAAAGATAATCATGTGCTTCTAATCATACTTGACCTATTAATGATAGTGAAGACTCTCCATTTCCTTATAAAGGTAAGCTTTGTCATTTATATGTAAATTTCAAATGGTTCTAAGCATTGCGAGCATAGAGTGGGTTAAAAGACCGTGACATATCATCAATTAAAAGTGAAAGTCATGGTTAAGTATGTAAACCGTACCTTCACATCCAATATATTGTAGGCTGCCCGTGGTTCAAGAAAATCACAAGGCAAATCTGGTGCACACTTGACCTGTCCATCTACAACGAAGTGATAGTGGTAAACACCACAAGGAAGAACCTTCAAGATGATGAACTCTTGGCCTGATCTCTGCATCGGTTCACTGATAGAAACAAAACTTTTCCATTAGACAAGTATTAAGAAGCATGAGACCAATTAAATCAACAAAGAGAAACATCTAAACCAACTGAATACGTTTTCTCCCAGTTGTCCCATGATCCCTTAACCGCCACTTGCTTCCCTCCATGATTCCAAGTAATCATTACCGGAGTTCGTCTCTCATGGCAGGTAGCCTCATAATTCATTTTCCAAAGCAAATCAAGACTCTGATTTGCCATCATGTCAGCAGGCTTGGGAAAAGGAACCGCCGGGACCTAAAATAATCAGTTTTTTTTTTCAATGTGGGAAATATGCATCTCTTCAATAGACCTCAAAAGATGCAGGCAATTAATGACCTAGAGGAATGCAAATTCCAGCTTTTTCCCTGCAAACACGCTATGCAGGAGAGTAACTTTGACTTAACATACACATTCTTCTTGATGTAGATACTTAACAATTAGGTGATGGTTTTCCAAAATGCAGATCGCCATGCTTCATATAGTTTGTAATAATAAATGACCCCATACATGCAGAAAAGAACAGAGCAATAGAAAATAACTTGCAAAAGTGACCAACTGAACATACTTATTTCTTCCCTGTAAGACAAGTAATCAATAATTGAAAGGCTTGCATAAGAAGGATCTCAAGCTAAGGAGTAGATATGTTCGAACGTCTTGTCAAACAAAATGCAAAGCTCAGATGATTTTCAAAGCTCAAAAAACAATATTGATCATACTAACCTGATTCTTTTGCTAACTAACTAATGACCTTATCTGTCACAACGAACGACTCTATCTATCCTATCCGCAAAAGGAATAGGAAAGCTCCCTCGCAAGCGATATATGCAGTGATTGGCCCTCTAGAGAGAAGAGTTCAAGAGAGGAGATCTCCTTTCTATGTATGAACCTCGGTAGAGGCATCCGCTGCTGTCGAGTCAGTAGATGGAAAAACTAACAATCTATCAATTTTTGCTCGGTAAGGATGACAGCCAATTTTTCCAACCTGCTAGGCATGAAATCCAGGAAACATAAACAGATCATGCAAGATAAGCCAATTTGAAGATTCGCCGAATTCTCCAAAGAAGAACACAACCCAAAAAGAAAGAAGGGTGCAATAAATAGAGAATCACTGGATCCCGAAGTAACATGAAAGTGGGTTCAAACAGTAAAGCGCTACAAAGAGGTCTCGTACCGAGTGCTCGGGATAAACGTGACTTCCACCATGTGAACTCTCCACATACTGTTCATATCCTCCAGAAGTTCCTTCTCCATCACTTTTACCACTAACATTGCCCATCACTACAGATTGAAGGAAAATAACCAAAAAAAAAAAACTAACAGCTATCATGCCAAATATGAGTGTAAAGATTGCCGCTCTACGAAACGCACAAACAAATAAATGGCCAACCAAATGCCAAAGAAAATAGAAAAACCCCATTAGAATGTCAGACACCACAGATTAACCGACACCAACAGAAGAAAATCAGAGGAATGAAGTAGCAGTAGAGAAGAGTGAAGAAAACAAGCAAGAAAAAAACAGCTTTGTGGAGTTACATAATGACCAAAAATCATCAGTTTCTTCAAGCACAGTATCTGAAAGAAACAGTGACCCATTGGTTGAAACACAAAACTGAACAAAACCCATATTGGAAAAGAAAATAAAGATTGAAACTTGAAGCAAAGCGGGCATACCCATCACCGTGAATCAGAATCGGAAGAAGCCACCAGCAGAAACTAGCAGAAGAGGAGTCACCATTGCTCTCCTTGCAGCCTTTGAAATTTACAGACTACTTCTGTCTTCTCTCTCTCCCTCTCAGGTGGGGGAAAAAGAAAAGGGAGAAAAAAACAGGTCCCTCTCTCCCTCTCTCCCTCTCTCTCTTTCTCTCTGTGAAAAGTGTAATTTTATTCTCCAATGAGTTTGGAAGATCCTGCAGTGGACAAATCATGTCGGTTCAGCAGTGGGACCGTGGATGTTGTCATCGCCACCAGTAACATAACTTTCCCATATACAGTTAATACTCTTAATAAAAAAAAATACAGTTAATACTGAATAACATCATTTTTCCACGTTCCATACATTATTTACCAACTTTTTCAAGCTCTCCTACTATTACTTTTCAGATCCAGCCATTAGAAAACTGTCAACCAATGTGCCTAAACCCTTCCCTTTACTGGACCGTCCAGCAAAATTTAGAAATAATATGCAGAAGACAAGAGAATGCGCCGTCGACACTAAAATTGATTCTCTAATGGGGCAACCGTCTTGAGTCTTGATCAATAAAAGTAGAGGTTGCATACAAAACCATTTGACGCGTGAGCACCTACCCGAGTTTAATCTGCTCAAAAGTCTCGCCGAAACAAAGTAGGCCTCGATGGTAGGCCGAGCAATCTTATTTACTTAGATGTGTAGACCTCGTGAGGGATTTATCTCAATTTATATCAAACCGAGTTTGCTTGAGATTTCCAGCGATATTTGCCAGTGGCTTTGTTTTTCAAACTTGAGCTGCACGGATTTCGTAAAAACTCGCTAATTGTCAAAGTCAGAGGGATGAGTACAAGTGCTCATTTTCCGGGCACGTCAAAATCTGATAGAAATTTGATGTCAGCTTGGAGTTCATGTCAAGGCACGGGACACAGACCACTCTCTCGAAATCGATCATGATTGGACAATGTCTTGACCAAACGATCACATAACCTGTAACCCAAAAGAATAATCACATAACCTGGTCAATTGAGTGCGATCGGTTCACCAAAATGAGAAGCAATATAAAATTTCTCGAATCTCATTTTCACTTAGTACTTTCTTTTCCTTGAATAATCGTAAGTTAGACACGACCGGCATCGTAACATGAACAGAAGAAAATAAGAACATAAAAAATAGGATTTTTTTACGCATACTGCTATTTTAGACAAAACACAAGCACATGTTTTTCGCTTTTGCCATATTAGCAAAAAAAAAAATTTCCTTTCTTTTTTATTTTCTTATCCCTTCTTCTTCTTTCTTCCTCAACTACCATTGATCGACATCTTTGGTATCGCTCGTCGCCGCCATCTCAACATCGATGCTCAACAAGTCTCCCCTCGTCATCACGAGCATCGTAGCCGCCCCTCGATGCCGTAACCAATCACCATTTTTTCTGCCAATATATCTATATCGTTAAGTCAAAACATTCTTTTGTCTCACTTTTCATAAGTTTAAGTAATGTCCATGACACTTCCTAGGATGACGATGAATTGGGAACATTGTTACCATGAGATAAAGCGATTAATCTATGCTCTTTTAGCCAAAAAAAAAAGTGATTAATCTATAGTCCTGACTATTACTCACATTTTCCGTAACCGCTTGTCTCCACCTATACGCGATGTTCGCATTTCATCCATAATAAGGTAATACTAAATAAATTTAATAAGGGTTACTATCACGAAAAAACCTCAAATTGGTCCACCTATAATAATTTCACCCCAAACTAATTTTTTGACCACGAAAAACCCAAAACCGGTATACCCGTGACAAATTTATCATAAACTAATTTTTTAACCATAAAAAACCCCCCGAAATGGTACATTTACGATAAATTTACACTCATTTAGTTTCCATTAAATTGAATTAATACCACAAAAAATCATAAACTAATACGCCCGTGACAAACGGAGGGTGAAACATAAAATTGGTACATCTGTTAATTGCCGCGTGTCATTTAATAAAGCAATTTGACAGTAAAATTTAACGAAAATAAATTAAGGGTAAATTTGTTACCGGTGTACCAGTTTGAGGTTTTTGTGATCAAAAAATTAATTTGTGGTAAAATTATCACAGGCGTTCCAGTTTGGGGTTTTTCACAGTATTAACCCATTTAATAAATAGAACTTATGATATTAATGCAAAAGTACTTGCATATGCATGCGCAGCACGAGAACCGCTCTAATTATTCTAAAATAGAAACCAAAAGTATGAGGAAATACATTCAGAAGCACCGTGTCAGACTTTGAAGCATGTGAATATTCATCATCTTAGTATATATATGAAAAAAGGGCAATTGTCCAATCAATCCAAAACTTATTGTGCATGGATCAATTCAATATTAAAATTTTCAATTTTGTCAATTTAGTCCTAAAACTCGGATTGTTTCGCAGAAAATGTGACATTTTTATGGAAAATGTTTTCTAGTAAGTTATTTTCCAAGAAAGTAACAATATTTTACAATATTTGGCTAAAACTTAAAAATGAATTGAAAAATATTTTTCATTGTTTGGTAAGGAAAATCAAATCAGATTTTCCTAAATAAGCATACATTTTTCGGGGGGCTAGTGACTTGCAGATAGAAAAATGGGAATCCGGGTATGGGCACTAGGTTCCCGAGTCCAGCCTCCATGGACCCTAACCTACATGTTGGAGACTTGAGCCTAGCCTGGGCACGGGCTCTGGGGTCTCGATCCCTGCCTCGATGGGCCCGGGTCTGGAGCATCGAGTTCTCGGGCCTGATCTCGATGGACCTGAGCGTGGGCGCCTGGGTCTCGAGCTTGGCCTTGATTGATCTGAGCGAGCGTTGGCATTCTAGACCCAGCCTCGTGGCGCTAAGGACCACTGCATGGGCGCTAGGGTCCTGGGCATGGGCTCTGGGTTCTTCGACATGGGCACCGAGGCCTCGAGCCTAGCCTTGATGGACACAAGCATGGGTGCCAAGGACTTGGGCTTGGTCTCGATAGACCCTAGCTCGAGCTTCATGGTCTCGGCCCCAGCCTCGATAGTCATGGGCGTGACCTAGATGTATACGGCCCTAGGCGTTAATGACCTGAGCACTAGCACCAAAGTCGCAATCCTCACCTTGATAATCCTAGTCCTAGGTGCAAGGTCTCGGGCCAGGCATTAGAGGTCTGGGTACGAGCATCAAAGTCTCGAGCTTGGCCTCTATGGACCTGGATCAGGGTGCAGTGGAGTTTGGCAACGGTACTGAAGTCCTAAGTCCAACCAAGCGGACTGGTGTCCCGAGCCCAACCTCTTTGAACCCGAGCCCAAGCATTGGGGTTCCAGCCCTTGCATCTTTGGACCAAAGCTCGGCCTCGATGGACCCCGGTGGACCTAGCCCTAGCCTAAGGCTGTTGTTAAGGGCCTAAGAACAAGCGTTGAGGTTCCTATGCCCAAATGTACAGTTCTGATCCGAGCATTGATATCTAGTCATATTTTGAAAATTGATTTTCAATTTTTTAAAGAGGAAATCAATTTCTTGAATTTAAGTATAAATTTTTTGGTGACTAGGAAAATATTTTCCATGGACTCATTTTCCTAAGGGATCCAAACGACAGAAAATGAGGATTTTCCTGGAAAATGTTTTCTGCAAAACAAACGAAGCCCAGTCCTTTGCACGAAATTCCAATATAATCCTTCCGGCCAATTTTTGTTGGAAATTGCTAACATGGTTGAGTGCCGCGTAGGACAATTAGTGATGATGGATCGCAATGTCAGCAATTTCCAAAGAAAATTAACCGAAATTAATTTATGTAATTTCCTGTCTTCATCTCGTTTCTATTCCTTCATGTCTGAACCAGTCTAATGAACCATGAATAACACCTGTTTCTCGAGAGCCAAAACTAATTTATGAAATTTCCCTTCTACTTCTCACGTCTGTTCCTTCATGTCTGGACCAATCCAGTGAACCGTGAATAGCACTTGAGAATATTACTAGTTTTCTTTTTTGCAATAAAAAGGAAATCTGTAGCACATTATAGGAGTGATTAGTTCTAGGGTGGATGTGTTCTCACCTTAGAACTGGAAATCAAGTTAGTAGAGTCGGTTCCCAGTTTGTGGAGCCAAGAACTGACCCACTTGGTCCTAAAATTGGACCGGACTAAATCAACCGGTCCAGTTTTCAAGTGGATTTGGGAACTGGCATTACTTAATTTTTTTTTTCTATTCTGGGTTCTTTTTGATTAACTCTAAATAGAAAGTAAGAGAAGAAAAGCAACAGAGTGTGACCACTTTGACATTTTGGCATTGCAATATGCTCCTTCACACCATACTCTGTACCTATTGTGAGGCGAGAGTCAAGACGCGAGATGGTGTCAAGTAAGAGGGATAGAGGGAGGTTTCGATCTCGAGAGGGACTGAGAATGGGCAAGATAGAGCAAGATTGAGTGGGACTGAGCGTGAGGCTTGAGCGGTGAGATGAGAATAGGCAATTAGGGTTTTGAGAAGAATGAGAAATTACACACACAACCTCCAGTATTTATAATAATAAATATTATAAAATAAAATATAAAAAAAGCTATCGGTCCGGGTTGTTCGGTTCACACTTGGAATAGGGAATAGGACCGATTTTCACTTATTCCACATTTTAGGAATTGGAAACCACCTAAAATCTGCCAGTTTGGTCCGATTCCGATGCTCACCCCTAGCACATAATATAGCATGTTTGCAAGGAAATATGGAAATTGACCTTAAAAAAAGAAAAGAAAGCTACAACACTTTTGCTAAATTAAGATGTTATATCGTGGATCGAATCAAATCTTGCGGTTTGATAAAATATTAAAAACTAGTATTTTGATTTATATATAGTTAAATACTTTGTAAATAACATCATAAAATATGTAATGTTGAGTGAGATTTATCATCTATAAAAAGGAAACCTTAATTTCGAGTACATGTGATAATTTCTAGGTATAAAAAGATATAATTTTTTTTTATTTTTTATTAACATGTATTTAAATATAAATTACAAATCTTTATGAAATTTTATTTGTTATCGTGTTATAAATGGCAGAATTTATTTTCAATTATGATGTAACTGTAAATAACTTAGCATGCGTCGTAAAACATGACAAAAGTGAAATCATTTGATAAATAAACAAAGAAGAATTGAACCGCTTGAATCATTAACGTTTGAATCGTGGATTCGTCACTTGCAATTCAGGAGATCATGCTATGCATACCGCTCAGATCTCGAGTGGAACAGAGAATCGCACCATACAAGCCGAGGGTCGACCGATCGCGATAATTATGAACCAAGGTAAGAAACTACTGGCGATGGAGGGACAAGAAAGCATTTACTAACACATTTTAATTATTAAATTCAAGTCCATCATACCTGAAAAAGCAGAAAGGAAGAAGAAAAATTAAAAGGAAACTGCAGTGGATCCGCAAAAAAGGTCAATCCAGCAATTTTTGGGTGATAGACCCCACGCCCCACCATGTGACCTGCCATGGAAATTAGGCGAGGAAGTTGGGGGACACATTTTGCTGTGGCACTGTTTTCTTTCGCGTCTCTTTCTGGTTTTTGATATTTGCCTCTTCTCCTCTTTGTGCTGCCAAACTGTCCTCTCTCACTGTCGATTGCTTGCCCATACGTGCGTGGGCGAGCGATAGACGTGTGGTAATAGCAACAAAAGTACAGCAAGAGTGGTGGGTCTCTTTTGGTTCATCCAATCAGCAGCACCCACCAGGAGCTCCAAAGCAATCGATGCTCTTAAGCACATGAAATGGAATTTTCGTCTCTGGGGTCATTTGCCCATAGACAAAGAAGAAAAGAAAAGATTCAGGAAGAATCTGATGAGTGATTTCTGGCCTTTCAAGGACGCTTAGCAAGGAAGGCACAGAAGTAAATCACGCAGGGAAAACCAAAAGAAATTACCGCCTCGTCTCTTTCTAATAAGTCGGGCCCTCGCGACCGTGTGTTTGAAGGAACGGCGAGACTCGCACTAGACCCACCAAAAATTGACGCGTTTCCAGGTAAGTTTCGTACTTTAATTGGTTGCGATCGCCGTATTATCGGTCGAATGAGCCTGGCAACTTTCTTTTTCTCTGTTTATTTTTTTCGTTTGGGAAAAAGAGAATCTAACATAACCTAAGGGGCTGGTAGTTGTAAGTTGGCATCATCAAGAGGTTTGAGGATGTGACAGTAATTGAGAATCTAGCATGGGTCAGCTTCCTAGGCCCGCCTTGGACAGCAACATGTGAATGGGAAAAAGCAACAACGAAAGTGGGTAGAAGCATTGCTTTCGCACCATAAGTTGTCCCTTCCTTGCGTTGCCCTAGGCTTTCAGTTAAGTTCCTACGTGTCCAAAGAGGTTGAGCTGGGGTAAAAGTAGGTTGGGAAGACTCTTGGGTTGCCTAAAAGATTCTTTCCTAAGAAAAGTGACTTGATTTTTAGATGATACGTCGCATATGTTCGCTGGGTGTTGAAATTGCTGGGCCCAATTCGTACGATGTCTGGCTTATCTAACAGTGTATTCTGATGCTGCAGCATCACTCGGTACACGGGATTTAATAGGATTTTTCAGTGCCTCTGTTATTTTCGTTCTTGTTTTATAGGGTTGCGTCTTGCTCCACGACTTTGGTAGGGCACCGATGTCAATTATTTTGAAAGATAGAGCTAGACGAACCTAGGTAGCTATGGTACATAGGGCAACAAAAGTTTTAAACAGTGAGATGGACATCTCTTGACAGTACAGAAATTTTATGTCATTTTCGCCAGAATAGATCGCACCTCTAACCTAAAATAAAGTCCAAGATTTTAAGAGTTCCCTCCGAATGATTGAGACCCTAATTCCGAAAGAATTCCTTTTTTTTTTTCAGTAAAATGGTTATACATATTTCGCCTTCAAATCTAAAATCCCACGTTCGCCGTTACTTGAATTCCAACTAACTATTGCCCGTATATATCCGTCTAGCATAATAATTTTGTGTGAGGATCATCGCACCCCATATTTTCCTATGCATCAAGCAAGTTGTTTCCAGTGAAAAAAGACATACAAAAAATGGAAAACTACTAAGAAATAGTTGTTCACGTTGTAACTTATATTACAAAGAGGAATATGCATCTTCATCATCTTCGTCATCTATACTCTATACTTATAAAGACATCTATACTCTATACTTATTTAACAAAGAGGAATTACAAAGACATATAAAAATCTCACGTTGTAACTTATATTACTAAAAAATGGAAAATATGCATCTTCGTCATCTATACTCTATAGTCCTATTCTTTTTTCTTTTTTTTTCCCCTAAAACAAACTTTCTATTCCATCAAAAACGGTCGAAATATTACAAAGAGGAATCAGAGCCTACATTAATAATAAATCAAAGAAGACTCCACTAACAATATATTTTTAACTATAGATGTAAGGTTATTAAAAAGAAAAGAAGATGTAATTCCTATATGATGAAAAGCCCAATGTGCAAGCACATGAGTAGCGCCATCATTAAGTCTATCGGTCCACTTCAAACTCCATTTTTAATTGTTGCTAAGTAGGAAACGAGATAAAAGAATGAATACTCTAAGGGCAAAGACCCTTGTGTTGAATGGTATCAATAAAGACCTTACAGTCACTTTCAAAAATCACGATGTGGATGCCGAGAGATTGAGCAGCTTTGCAGGTGAGAAAAAGAGTTGCAACTTCCACTTCCAGTGGCGAGATCCATCTTCCTCGTCTTGTCCATGCTTGGATAATTGAGCTTCTAGCCGATCATGTAAAAATACATACAGTCTCTTTGTTTTCCTTCCATCCACCATCTACATTAAACTTCAACTCTTGATTCAATAGACGAACCTAGGAGTCTATACTAACCCTAAGAAAATATGCTTCCTTGCTTAGCTCAACTTTCTTCTCCTTCTTGAACATATTCGAATGTTCCGTTAAATATTGGATAACCAGCTCAACTGCCCGGGAAGGATTTGGAATAGTCTAATCATGAAACTCTGCATTTTTATAACATTGCATTCTAGTACAAAGAAGTGCTGCATAAAGGGTGAAGAGTTTGCAATCTAACCCATTTTCTATGCTATCTTTCTTGGATTAAGAAAGTGGTTCACCATCTACTCCAACGACTTGAACTTCCAAGCGAGATGATACTCCATGGGCTTTGGCTTCACAAAATCTACGCCGGAGGACATGTTGTAAACAAATGTACCCAGTTTTCCTCCAAATCTTCATACAAGAGGCAAGAAAGATTTGGGATAGACATGGCCACAGGCTGGTTTTGGCCTGGAACCGGCCCAGTTCAAACCCGAGATTGGCCCGTTGACTGGGCCCGCGGTTCGGAACCGGAATTGGGCCGTGGCCTGGTTCCGGGCCTGGTTCCAAAAAAAAAACTATAGATAAGTGGGGAAACTCTTTTTTTCCCCAAATTTGATTATAATATACATTTTTATTACATTTTATATTAAATAATTCATTATTTCACAATTTGATAATTCATTATTTTTTATTTCATAATTTATTTTTTTTATTCTTACCGACCGGTTCCGAATTGGGCTAAAACCGGAACCGGCCCGGAACAGCCGGTTCCGGTTCATACATGGCTACCAACCGGAACCGGCCGGTTCCTAACCATGGCCATGTCGAATTTGGGATATGAAGCAATCGAAAAGTGTTAACTCGACATGGTAAGACATCAACCGCTATTCTCCACAACATCATTTTGCGCTGCTTGTGAACTCTAGCTTTCTAGATTGCGTTCCAAAATCCCAAAGTTGTTGCTATTTTCTGTACGCGACACACTAGAAGTTTTTTTTTGGGTAAAGGTAAGAATATGTATAACTTTTCAATACACCATATACAAACTAATGCTAGAGGCAACCAACGACCCAACAAAAACAAAAATGTCCGAATGGGGTCAAAGATAGCTCAGCAAGAGCCATACAACAAGCAAGGAAAGCCACCCACTCAAAAATACAAAACACCGAAAGAGATGCCGATCAATTCACTTCAAAGATTGAAGGAGTGAGTCCCCAATTTCTTTGTAGCTTCCGATTTCTAGGAGTATCCGCAATTATTTCCATGGATAGGGCTTTATCCTTCACTAGAAGTTTGTAAGTGAATTTAGCAAAAAATTCCTTCAGTGGCTGGCTGCCAAATCGGTTTGTCCACCCAAATGGAGTTCAGAACATGAATCTGAAGAATGGCTTGGACTAAGGTTGGGAAAAACGTGTGAGTTAAATTAATTACATCCCAAATTTCTGTTCCTGGGATAAAGAAACTTTCTATCTTTCTTTGCTTAAAAAGGGGTCTGGATCACCAAAACAAGGTAGATAGAATAGCAAAAAGGTAGGCTGGTGACTTTCTATGAGACATTTCACCTCAAAATCAATGATTAGGCTTTATTAGATTTGTTCTAGGTTATGATTAAAACGAACGCTAATAATCTTCACGAAGTGACCATGCAAATAAGAGTCCATACCCTTTTCATTCTATGTCGTCACAACAATTTCTTTAAGAGAGATTAAGACCGAGTTCCAATTATTTCGTCCTCCCATAAGAAATCGCCATTGCAGTTTAACTTCTACTAGCTTTCTACTTTGTAATCTGACTTGTAATACTACACCTAATGTATTAAGTTCGTGTGAGCTATTTAAAGCTAGATAACTGTGCTACATATGATTCCCAAGTTTCCATAAAGTTAACTAGAAACTTTTTAACATCAATGCTTGAAAGAGGCAAAATAAAATAGATTTTCATTAGATCCATTGTTGGTTCATAGAACTTTTTACATGTTTGTCGTTGGACGAGAGACGTGTGTACTTTAAGATAGTCGTGTAACCAAATTTATGCATATGTCGCCCGTCCAACAACTATTGAATGTGTAAAGAATCCTTCTATCATGGGAGTCCGACGTAAAAATAATCTTAATAAAATCAAGTATGTTTCTTGAGAGTGGTCAGGAATTATCACACGATAGTTCGAGATTAGCAATTAAGAGTCCAACTCCAATGGCCCAAGCCCAAAAACAAAGTTTGCTCCTAATCTTTTGGCCTAAACTCCTGATACTAAATTGATCACAATTAAAAGTAAAGTGATGTCGTTGAAAAACAAGTTGAAGGCGAAAAAAAGAAAAATTAAAAGAAGTATTTCCAATCAATTTGTCATATGGAATTAACTATCTATCACAAGAAATGTGTGTATACAAACTTTGTTGTTTTTCAATTTCTATATGGTTTTATTGACTGAAAGATCCATTGGCAATTATAATTCTTTGTGGGTTTAGGAATTTAGTTCCCCATGTTTAAAGAGGAATCGTAGAAAAGAAAACTCAATCTTCTTCGTCTTATTTTTATGTTTTTATTTTTTGTTGCTAGAACTACTGAAGACGAAAAGCTCAATAATTAAATGTAGGTATTTACTTTGAATTTTCCCACATTCCATTCTAATTTCTAAGGTACGGAGTTCGAATCTCGAGCTCGTCCCTTTTCTGGAAAGAGGGAAATGCCGCTGAGGCAGGCAAAAGTACATTAATGAATCAATTTTGTTTATTTGGATGACGGGTGCATCCCATTCTCAACCGCGTTAATCTCCATCAATGCATACAAATCGTCCAATCCACATGCATCAAGTAAATTTCCACCCATTGAGCTACTTTGAGCAAGAGACGTTGGGATTTGAACACCTGCTTTGTTGCATCCTGACTTTGTGTTTTGATTGTTGTATGTACATAACTTAATTAGTAACTAAATTTGTAATCTCAAAGAAAAATGCTTACTACTGTACAAAATCGATATATTAAGTGATGTGTCACGCTACAAATGACTCTTTCAATAAGTGAGACATATTAAGTACTCGATAACAATTTATTACATTCCCAGCAGAAAGAAACATCAATATGTACATTCTTACCAAAAAAAAAAACATCAATATGTACATCTATTTTCTCATATTGTATGACACTAACATATGGAACACTATTTTGATAAACAAACGGAGTGGGAAGTGGTAACGTGAATTGACGGCCCTCTCTGACTGTATAATGTGAGTCCCACGATAGCTATGACGCATCATTAGTGACCCAAAAGATCAAGGTTGGCAAGCTTGTCATTGCAGCCTCATTAAGATGTTAGTAGTCAGGAAATCTCTTCACACAAGAAATATCACAGATACGCAACACATTAAAAATCGTTCAGAGATCTGCTCAAGAAGTGAATCTAAGTCATGATCTCACGAAAGATGGGTGACCCATTTACTGCTAGACCAACCTCCTTAGTGGTAATATATCTAAATTATTATTCTTAGAGTCTTGTTGACAATTGCCGTATTGAGTTAAGTAAAATTAGATGAAACAACAAAAATCATTTAAATTTTCAAAGAATATTTAATATGACTTGACAAGTTCTCACAGGGCATTTTTTTTAACATTTTCTTTATTCTTATCAAAAGTCTCATCACCCAATTCGAAGCATGGACTTGTTCTTATACAAAGCCAAGAACAGATATCAATGAAACATGGACAACGGCTCTTAGATATGGTCCCCTCCTAGGCTCTTACTCTTATGAATAGATTTTCCCACCCGAAAACATTCCTTTAGCTACACTCACCACCACCAACACACCCGATTCCCCAAACTTACCTCATTCCAAGACTTAAAGCTTGCATGAATTCAAGACAATTCTCTCGCCCACCCATCTATCTGTCATGGATCTTGCGTCCTTCCCAATGTCTTGTAGTCCAAATATTGAGCAAAAAGGTGAAAGTCTTCGGGTTGATGGGGCACAGCTTTACCTGTTGCAACTGGCCGACAAGTGGAAGGCCTCACCATCTCCCCTTGCATCCTCCTCCTTTTTGCCAAGACTGGTCTTCATTTGATCCACAGCGATATTCGATCATCGTATGCACGCCCTCTTTATTTTAACTGGGTTTGTGAGCTGATCTCTTATACTTTGATTACTCTAAGATTTGCACACCTGTCTAATGACCCCTCTGGAAAACGTTTTTATGGGTCTATGTGACTCAGAAGGTCTTGCATCCCATGACGCATGAACCAATTTTGACGACGAACGAATCATATGCTCTCTGATAGTAAATAAAATTAATCAAAAGGTAAGTCTAATCTTACCTTGATTGCAATATACCAAAGAGGGTGTCTGTAAAATTTTGCAGGTAAAAGGGGTTGGAGGACATCATAAATGAATCAAAGTCCAAAAAGTGTCTACTACACATTTTACCCTCGATATGTCGGTCCTACTTTGTCGCAATGCATTTGGGGCAGCCCTCTCCTAAGAAATCAAGTCATACACGATATAAGTTACAAAACTTTTTGACTCTTACACTAGTCAAGGTCATGCCTCCAAAAGAAGTACCCAATTAGGGAATACTTGAAAGGCGTTCTCTACATTCAGTCAAGCCATAAACCTTCCTCTGTCCAATGTGAGGCTCGGATGCCGCAAACTGCAGGAATGTAAAATCACTTCCTCGTTGATCTCATTATCTCCAAAAGGATTATTCGTCTCGACCAGATCAAAAGGGTAAACTAAGTCCGTTAGTCTGGCATGTGAATGGAAAAAGAAAGTTACGTTGCTGATTTTCCTAACATTAATTAGCTTGAAAATTTGCCTTTATGTGGATAGATCTCGTCCAGTGTTCTTCCAGATGTAAGACCCTGTTTCTTGTATCCTTCTGGTACTGATTAGGATTACTTTGCCTAAAAAACATCCGACTTCCTGAATTTTTGCGATACTAGCGCAGAAGCCAATGGTGCGAGGCAAATCCCCCAAGCTACTTTATTAAAATAGTACTACATTGCTGCGATTCTCAAGAGAGAGAAGATGAAAGTTCTTTGGAGTCTAGGAATAGGTTAGCCAAGGTAAAGTAATGATACCAAGCATTTCCCATTGCTGTCTGTGGCCTGTTATTTTACATTCTCTTAAGTTTTCCTCAAAAGAAGAGCAAAAGGCCATGTGTTGAACTCAGAGACGGGCACGTGATCCGCCTCATGGTCGTTTCCATGCTTTGAGGCCGTTTCCAAGTCTTAGGGCAACAACTTTGGTGATGCCATTTTCAGGGGCACAAATGATGGCACTCTCCATCTTTTTTTATGTAAAAGTGCTGACTGTGAGTGGAAAGGGAATGTGATCATCCAACTAATTGACCTGCTTCCTCTGTGCAGACCAGTGGAGGGCACACCTAGTTCAGTGAACACCAACCTGTTCCTCAAACTCCTAGGCAGGCATCTCTTAGCCACAGCTCACTTTCCCACTGCCATTTTCTCGTTGTCCTCTAGTTTAAATAATCTCACTATGCATGGTGCCCCACACACTGAGCCATTAGCCACGAGTCCTTAACCTGCTAGCAACAACACAAATGAGAAGCAACTGAAGCAACAAGGAAAGAATAATCAGCTGTTCATGCATACATTGACTCCATCATTCACTGTGGAATGATTCTTTCATCTTCCTTATGATGAGCTAAAAAGAACATATTCTTGGTGCTCCATTTGATTCTCTCCCTTAACTCTTCATTCTTCTCCCACAATTCTTTCTATTTTTTTTGCCTTTCTTTCAGTGCTGTTTTTCTCTCTAATACATGTGTTTTTGCCTTCACCGGCACATTTCAGCATCCCATATTGCTCCGTTTTACACCTTTTCAGGTTTATTTGTTTACCGTCAGTAAAGTTGGAGACCTGTTTTAGAAAAAAGATGGCTCCTTCTATTATGTCTTCCCTTCCAAACTCACTAGTGCCCAGGTTCATTTTCCTAGCTATGTTGCTCATTCTTGCTGGCTTTTGGGGCTCCGGCTTTTTTACCACAGTTCTGGTTTCAAGCATACTTTTGGTTTTGGTTTCATCCACTCTTTTCTTCAACTTTCCCAAGCAGAAACCTGTGTTGGTGGAAGAACCCGTTGGCGAAACAGTCTACACATCCACCCCGGAAACTCAACTACTGCACATGACCGGTTTCGCAGCGGAGAAAGAAATCCTGGAAGAAAATGGTGCATTTTCTGTTGATGAGTTCTTGGCGAGATCATCAACATCAGCAGATTCACTATTGGAAAGCGAATTGCTCAACCCCTCGTGTTCGAGTGAGGATGACTGCGAAGCGGAGTGGCCAATTTTTCGGGAGCAGGATTGTTGTTCAGATGGTTCAATCTCGGATGAGGAGAGCCTTATCGAGATTGCCATTCCGACTGGGCATCACGTTGGTGGACATAAGAAGAGAGAGGTGCACAAGTTGAAGAAGATGCCTGATTCACCGCATTTAGTTTTTGAGGGAAATGGTCCGATGGATTATTTCTTGTCAGATGAGGTCAGCGGACTACACTACTGCGAGGAAGAAAATTTGATCGAGATTGACATATCTATTGGGTCCATCAAGTGCTCAAGGTCTCAAATTTAATTGAACCCTGTGATGAGTAATGCCCACACCACGACACACATCCATTTAAGTTTGAATCGCGGTGACTCGAACCTCATCATCCTGGTGACAGAGAAGATCTATGATTCCTCAGCCCTCAGCCTGCAATCCATCAGAAAATTTCCGAAATGGCCTTGTTTATTATTATCTACTGTGCTTTCAGCATTTTTTATCGACTAGTACCATAATAGACACTCAAATCAGTCTAGGCTTAGAAGGACCAGGGGTGGCAGAAAATGCTCTCTTTTAGAGAACTCTCTAGGGTTGTCTGTTGTGTCTGAAATTGAATCAATAGGAAAACCATTTGCATAGCCTTCAAAATGAGCCAAGCAGAACGTATCCAAGGGGTATGTGCTCATCTTGGAAAAGCCTTACAAAAAGACATAACAAAGTGAGAAACGCAGGGCCGACAGGTTTTCAAACAGCTTCTCGCCCGAGTCTGTCGAAACATCAGATAAGTTCTGGTCCAAGATCGGTGTAACTATAAACTAATATTGCGTCAGGCAAGACAGGTATCATGCTAGAGGTGTACCTCAGATGGATAGTCTTAAACTTCTCGTCAGTCCCCTCGATGACTCTAGGACAAGCTTGAATGGTTTTTCCTACGATAACAGGGAGTCCAAGGCAAAGAAGCGCGACGCCTTGTGCATTGTACCCCAACTGCATCGACAAACAGATTCTCAATTGCCAAGTAATACAGCCTATTTAATTGTCTTCCAGCCCAAAATAAGCTTCAGAAAAAATGAAATTTTAAGTAAAGCATACTGCCAACTGCTGCATGACAGTCTAAAAGGCTAGATTACAGACGGTCCTTATTTGCATATACGGCGATTTAACCTGATTCTCAGCTGAAGTAACTGCCCTCCCATATCTGAATTGACAGGATAAAAGAAATCTTGATGCTGACTGGGGCTAATGCATGTGACTGGCGCAAATGTAGAAGCATGGTTCAAAGAGAGAAACATCTAAGTACCTCTCTCTCTCCCCTTCAATGTTATTGTCGAGCTCGACGAAGTGCTCCTAAGAGCTATACTGACCCGAGTGGTAAAACCATCTCTTCCTGGCTCAAACGGAAAAAAGTCGGTCTTGCAAACTGTTTAGGATATGTTCCTGAAACGTCAACTTCAAACAAGCTGCCGCACACGACAGACTATTTGATGATGGTGCACTCAAACGTGGCAAGTAACAAAAATTAAGAAGCCTCAAACATGAATTTGATGAAGATGTTGACAATTCTTTTCCCTAGAAATTTGACACTAATTTCTCCATTAGAATTTTCGCAAGAGCACAGCAATAAATCGACTAAATTGTAAAAAGTTTGACTGCGCACATGTACATGTGCGACCAGTCACATATCCTATCAACGATTCCCTGGATAGAATCAAGAGCCGAACTTACACACAACCTTCGAACAGAGTTTCGACATTTGAGTTTGTCCGAAACAATTCCGTTTTTTGATCTGATTCACATTCATAGGTTTGGAGGCGTTTGTGTGATGTGCACTACGGGGGTTTTGTGACTTTAACTATCATTAGTCTATTTGGAAGTAACAAAAGAATTATTTGGGCTTCAGGAATTCAAACTCCCTTCTTCAGTTCGGAGATTGTTGCTCTAGTTCATCATCCAAAGTCCATCAATGAATCCTAATTCAAATGCTGCTGGCCCAAAAAGACATCCAAATTTTCTTGTTTTTCAGTAGAAATGTAAGAAAATGAGCTCAAAGCTCAGCTCGTGTTCTATCCAACATCAATCTCATTCTATTGGACAATGAGACTGGTGGCACAGTGACTCGAAGAGAGGCCACAAGCGGTGCAGAAAAAATTATCCAAAAAATCCGAAACCTATCTTGCAGCTGCTAATTCACTTTTTAACTTTTTAATCTAGTTAATTTAATTCTAAACCTTTTGAAGATTTTTCAAAATAATTCTTCATGTAAAAATTAGCAGAAATTTCGCCGACATGAGCGTCGGTCATCCTTCATGGTAAAATCGAGATTACTGACGCTGATGTGAATAATATTTTTTAAAAATTTTCTGGATATTATCCCTCTCTTGTTTTCTTTTCCACGTGCGGCAGTCTTAGGCTATGGCCGACAACTGGTGGTGGCAAGGGCCACGATGCCCTACCCCAGATCAGGAGGGCGTGGCTGACCCTGGATCAGCAATCATGAACTTATGTGGCTGGAAAGGGGACAGCAGGCACGTCTGGGTCTGAATTTGCCGAAAATGGACCAGCTTGGCTTGAATCAGCAACCCAAGCTGCTCAAATCTATCCATGGTAAAAACCAACGATTCCTCTCCTTCGCCCTCCCCTCCTCCACGGGCTCTCGGAGAAGAGAGACTATGTTTGCCAAGTGCTTTTGCATATAAGATAGCTGATGAGCCTCCTCATCGGACCGAGACGGCATAAATCGCCCGCTATTTCTATAACGCAAGCTGCAACAGAGACAACGCTGACACATATCCATTGAACGCCGAAGTGGGGGGCCAAACGTCGGCAACCTTGGTGGAATCCTTATGCGACCTGAGGAGCAACTTCTTGAGCGATGGAATGTACATGAAAAGGGTGAAGGCCGTGATAGCCTCGTCCAGATCTAGGCGAGTGCGGCCCTTGTTGATGGTCAGTCACTGGTCATCAAGACTGGACACGAGTGAAAGAAAAAAAAAGAAGAAGAGAAAAATATGCAGAAAATTTAAAAAATATCGCAAAGATCGTCTATGTTAGTGTGCCATGTAGACAGTTGATGCTAATTGGACTGCGATGCTAGCAATTTCTGGCCAAAATTGACTGGAATAAATGTATTAGAAAGTCGTCAAAAGATTTAAGATTAAATTGATCAAATTAAAAAAAATTAGGACTAAATTGACTGCCGTATAATAAATTTATGATTTTCTAAATAATTTTTCCCAATGTAAGGTGAGGGTTTCAAAGAATAAACTCAAAAAAAAAGTTTTATTATTTTCAAAGATGGTGTCCGAGGTTCACGTGTGATACTTTGCTGCGAGGTAGAGAGAATGTCATTCGCAAGCAATACCATTAAAGCAAAATGTGACAAAGAAGGTAGGGAAAAAGGAGCAGACAGATTTTAGCACAATCAAATGACAGATAAAAGGTCAGGATCCTTAGGTTGTTTTGAGTCGCTAAACAATGAAACATGTATGCTTAAAATACGCAAGTCGATAGAGCTCTCAATTGCAAAGTCTCTCCGTAAATTTACTCAAATTTTTTATAGCAAGATGGTTACGTTGGTTGACGACTTGGATCTTACCATGAGGTAATCCACGTTTAGTCAAATTAACGATTGATAGGTTATCACGTGTCATGAGGACACTAAACAGTGTCAAATTATCATGTCGTTGATTTTTTTTTTTAGACAAATCATATCATTGATTAACAAGTATGGGTAGACATCAAGGCCGCTAGAAGAAATTAGGGATAAGATAGAGATTACCAAAGATCCCGCCATCCCTCATGAGATTACACTATGTAAGCACCGACACCTATTCTATTGTATTCGACCTTCATAATCGCGAAAGTATTCGTCCTATGCATGCCCCATGTAGTATACAAGCATACTGTAAACTCAAAATCATGTGCAAACTTTGAGGAAGATACCTTGATTGAGATTGATGATGCCAAGCGATTAGCATCAACTTCAAACAAGCTGTAGTACACTAAAACAAGACTCCATTTGATGATGGTGCACACTCAAAGACAGCAAATCAGAAGGTTCTAGCATGAATTTGATGAAGATGTTGACAATCCTCATGAACCATTTTCACATGGCTAATTGCAACTGTATCCCTAGTGGTTCATCATGATAGCCTTTTGTCTAATTAGCAATGCAGAGCAAATGGGGTGTCTTTTTTTTTTTTTTCCTTTCCGGTTTCTGGATTCGAATCCATTGAATCGGATGAATCACGACCGTCGATTTTGAGGTCCTGTAAGATAAACGATTGTCGGTCGGCACAAATATTTTCCAAAGTAAAGGATCTTCAGAATATAAAAGGACAACCTCAATGAGACAAAACCAACGCATGCTGGACCCAAAATAAGGTGTGCTGGCGAAGCGGAAAAGCATCACCAATCAGATTTATTCCTCTAATTGAATTTTAACGAGGAAAAGCCAAATCAGTGAAAGGTATTGGCTGACGTGGCACACCACGGACCCGACCAAGTCCACGTGGCGGGACTTCATTGGGGGCCCTCCATGCCAGCCTGGCCTCCATGGGGGGTGGGTCCAATCCGTTCCCATTTCCCACCGACGCTTCGTTGGGCCCCCCTCGCAGCTTAACCAATTATACTATTGAAAATGGGATTCAATCGTAGGTAAAATGATCACATCACTTCTCTATCATATGCGTGGCCGACATGTGAATAAGGACATCACATTCGTATAAATATCAATATAACCCATAGTCAGATAATTTTATCTGCTATAGGTACCTTAATCAATCCCGAAATTGTTGTATCATCATTGCCACCAAATCTCCAATCCGGGATATTTACACCTTCGATTCTGGACAAAAATCAAGAAAAGATGTTATACCCCCCATTGGGTATATCCCGAAAATGTCGAATTTTGCCTCGGAGGGCCCATTATGTATGGAGAAAGAAAAGGAAATCAATTTTTTCCTGAAATTAATTCTAGCAGAAACCCATAGTTTAATTTATCGAACCAAATATTATATGATGCATTTATAGAAGGGTGCTGCGTGTTCATGTCAGAGGACATTGCCACAAATCTGCTTTGAATGAAATAAAGAAGTGGGGCACAGGATAGAGACATTCAGCCAAGAATTGGTGGAAATTGGATTGTTATGATTAATTAAAGACGTGCTAATTAGTTGCCAGGTGGACAGGACAAGGAATTATTTAGAGGGGACGATATTAAAATGGCAATTTTTAGCTTCACATTTGCTTGTGCTTCGAATAGGAGGACCGTCGGTCTAGGCAACAGAAATAACGTGGTCCAACAAGATGTGCATCTCACGGGACCCTTTTAGGTTTGCCATTTCGATAGCGACTTATGATAATGTTACCCTTCTAGGTTGTGGTATCGAAGGCACGCCTGAAAATTTTCACTTTTGGTTTGTGTGTTTTCACGCCTTTCTCCGAAATAAAGTATTTGTACTTTTAATTCGTCCAATAAAGTATTTTATTTTTACAAATTATCTAATCAAGTCCCTTCTCTAAATTGCGAAGTCGAACGAAGTTGTATTATAATGCGGATAACATTTTTCTTTCAATATGACTGAATTTTATCCACATCATACTTTCAAGTTGTCTACATTAACTAAACTTTCCAAATATATCCACGTGGTCATTCACATATTTTGTTTGTGGGATACTTTGGCGTCACTCATCGGTCATGTAAGCTGAATTTGGTCGACTTTGCGGTAAGAGCGATTTCGTTTGAAAATTTATGAAAGCAAAACGAGCTGATTAGACAAGTTAAAAGTACACGGACTTTGATTACAAAATACAGAGACGAAAGTGAAATTTTACTTTCATTCGAACGCTTCTTATATGTAGATTAGGGGAAAGTGATGACAATCAACATATGCACGTTCCACATTAGACTTCTTATCATTTACAGAAAAAAAAAATCCGATGGCGCAGCTTGTTTTCCATGTCAAAACCCGAATCATATCGAATTTGTTAGAGGCGACATACAAGATCGTGCACGAAAACGGGAGTTGGTATATTGGATTCCTCCATTGATGTTAAGATTGCTTCAATATATAGTCCACCAATTAGCTCAATTAGAAATCAATATATTATTCACACACACAAAAAAAAAGATTAAGATATAGCCGTTAAAAAGACCAAATTGTTGCACAATTCAACCGTTAGCACAGAAGAAACATTACCATGACCAAAAGAATGGCCCTCCTACAATGGACCCACCTCACCTAATACAAAGCTGGCATTGGAATATAATCCCCCAAAAAGCAAATATATACACACCCCACAATCCCCTCCACTCCACCCTGTCCACTCCAGCCCACAATCCCCCTCCTCCACACTCTCCTCCTCCTCCGCCACAATGAAGCCGGCACCGCCACTCCCTCCGGCCGCCGCCGCCCCTGCCGCCGCCCTTGCCCTCGCCCTACTCCTCTGCCTCTCCCTCTCCCCCGCCGCCGACGCCCACAACATCACGCACATCCTCGCCAAGCACCCCGAGTTCTCCACCTTCAACCACTACCTCACCGTCACCCACCTCGCCGCCGAGATCAACCGCCGCCTCACCATCACCGTCCTCGCGGTCGACAACGGCGCCATGAGCGCCATCCTGGACAAGCACCTCTCGATCGGGACCCTCAAGAACGTCCTGTCCCTCCACGTGCTCGTGGACTACTTCGGCACCAAGAAGCTCCACCAGATCAGCACCGGCACCACCCTCACCTCCACCATGTTCCAGGCCACCGGCGCGGCGGCCGGCACCTCCGGCTACGTCAACATCACTGACCTCAAGGGCGGGAAGGTCGGGTTCGGCGCCGAGGACAATGGAGGCGATCTCAAAGCCGTTTTCGTGAAGTCCGTGGACGAGGTTCCCTACAACATCTCCGTTTTGCAGATCAGCCAGGTACATTACTGGCGCCGGTCTCGCCAAAATTTCTACATCAAAGATCCCACCGAGAATTATGCCCTGTTAATTACTATTGTTCTTGAATTCCTAGCTATGACTTCTTGTCCTTTTCACATTACACGCGTGAAAGATGCTGTCGCATGCAATTTGTTAGAAGTGTCCAATGATTCAATAATTTTCCCTACTTGCCCAATCAAAAGAGATGTCATCAAATTCGAATTTGATGGTTTTTTATGATACTTTAATTCGCATATGACATTAGGTCACGCCATTTGCACTTGCCTAGGATCATCAATTAGGCCAAAAATTCGATTTTCGTCATCAATTTTTTGGAGTGCCATTGGTTTGATTAGTATAAATTTAGAAACTAACAGGATGTTAAATGTTGATGAGATTCATATATACCGTAATCTAGGTGGTTTTATATTAGATGGTTAGTTATTGAAATGATTTTTTTTATGTGCTAGGTTCTGACCTCGCCGGAGGCCGAAGCTCCGACGGCGAGCCCGAGCGACCTGAACATCACGGCCATCCTGTCGAAGCAGGGCTGCAAGTCCTTCGCCGACCTCATCTCCGCCTCCGGCGCCCTCAAGACCTTCGACGACAACCTCGAGGGCGGCCTGACCATCTTCTGCGCCTCCGACGCCGTCCTCTCCGCGTTCATGCCCAAGTACAAGAACCTCACCGCGGCCCAGAAGCTGTCCCTCCTCCTGTACCACGGCGTCCCCGTGTACCAGTCCCTCCAGATGCTCAAGTCCAACAACGGCGCCATGAACACCCTCGCCACCGACGGCGCGAGCAAGTTCGACTTCACCGTCCAGAACGACGGCGAGGACGTGAAGCTCGAGACCAAGGTCGTGACGGCGACCATCACCGGGACGGTGATCAATCAGGACCCTCTGATCATCTACAAGATCGACAAGGTGCTGCAGCCGAGGGAGCTGTTCAAGGCGTCGGCGGCGGACGCGCCGGCACCGGCGCCCAAGGGGAGCACGAAGAAGAAGAAGAAGAAGGAGGAGTCCGAGGCCGACGCGCCGGAGGCGGACTCGCCCGACGGGGACCCGGCGGACCAGACGGCGGACAGCAACGGCGTCGGCGGCGGCGGGTTGAGTGGGGCGAGGCTAGTGGTGGGCGTGGTCTTGAGTTTGTGCTTGTCGGTGGTTTTTCTGTAAAAAAAAAAAAAAGAAGAAAAAGAAAAAAAGTGGGTTCCATTTTATTTTATTTTTTGGTTTTCTTTTTTTTCATTGGTGCATGTGTGAAGAATGTTATCTTGGAACAAAAAAATTGATCGATTTGGAGATTGGAGATTTGTGGGGAGGGACGTGATTGTGAATATAAAAGTATGGGTGTCCTTAAATTGATAAAATCTTTGATAATTTATTTATCAAAGAGGGGTGGGGGGCCATGTGACAGATAGTGTTTGATTTTTGTACTATTGACTGTGAAAAGGATTCGAATAAAGAGAAATGGGGTCCGGAGAGGGATATTTACTTGAGATTTGTTTGTCTTTTCCCGTAAATTAATGTTTGGACTGTGTAATTTTCATGAGTATTGTCTCTCTTACAATTACCATCGATCATTGATGCACAAGACTGTGCAATTTTTCTTTTTTCGGAAAAAGAATCCACATCGAACATCATTGACTTGGATAATTATACTTTTAGTAATCAATTAACCATCTAAATCTTAATATCCGTCGAAAAATGGTAATAAAGATAGCTTCTACAAATATAATAGGGATAATAACACAAATGATCCCTTAACTTTGATTCAATGTGCAATGCGGTCCCTGAACTTTAAATTTGTTCAATGTGGTCCACGAACTTTAACCCAATATGCAATGCCGTCCCTAAACTTTTAATTTGTTTAATGTGGTTCCTGAACTTTTGGTACATATTCAATTTAATCCATTAACTATATGAAAATGTTCAATATTGTCCTCCAATAATTCATGCTGTGGGGACAATATTGAATATTTTCATACAATCTAGGGATTCAATTGAACATGTATTAAAAGCTCATGAATCACATTGAACATATTAAAAGTTCAAGAATGACATTGCACATTGGGCTAAAGTTTAGGAACCACATTATATGTTCGGCCAAAGTTCAAAAATCATTTGTGTAATTTACCTTATATGACATACATAATTCAACTTAATATCTTTTTTTTTCATGAAATAGTGAATTTTTTAATGTCACAATGGAGGAATGAAAGGTGAAAGGGACACAAATGATTATATAGAAAAAGATTGTCACCGATAAGTCACACCTCATTCCTCATGATATTCTGGCAACTGGCAAGCACATTCTAGCTCAGAACATAATCCATGAAACATGTATGGTCAATGTCACTTCAATGACAAATCAACTATAGTTTGAAAGATTGTTAGAACTGAGAAGCACTTCAGAAGATAAATGATATACGCATGTACTTAATCTATTTAACACTACCTGCTCCCTTGAGAGCTGTTATTGCATCCAATTTCTCATCTTTTGCAAGCTGAAGAACAACATTGGCAAGATACAAATATGATGAAGATACACAGGAAAAAAGATGTCCAGTACACTCAGAGAATCACACTGCATGAATCTGATAATCTGCTGCTTGTTGGCTTCGTATACATTTATCGACCGTATACATTTATCGACTAACTTTACAAGTTTAATTTGGTAAAATATGTCCAGATTATGCACAGAAACTACAGATGGAAATTCGAGATGTCGGCGCACACGGATCAAATTACAAGTTACAACAACATACAAAGCGTGAAACACCATGAAAAAACATAGACTTGGGATAATTGCCCGAGGAGAACCGTTACTGATTTGATCCCCTTCTGCTCAAGATTAATAGCCAAAGTCTGCACAGCGGATATTGTGCCTCGCAGCAAGATAATGTACGCCAACCGGTCCTTCACTGCCATATGTGTAGAGCTCTGGTTGAACCTTCCTCTGTTCTAGTTCTTTCAGTAACGGCGTAAATACTGCCCAAGCTGCATCGAGTTCATCGCTCCTGATGAACAGTCGACGCTCTCCTTTTGTAGCGTCCAAGAGGAGCCTCTCATACGCATTGGGGCCTTCATTCGGGTACCTTCATGAGGAAAACATATCTTGGGATAATAATGTATTGGGCAATCATCATGAATGACACGGAGTAACATGAGTGAGGGTACTGGATATCCCACTCGAGTTCCCATTATGTAGCTCATCATGCCATTATAAGCAGAAGATACTTATCATGAAAGCCGGTTATTTTACGTAGTCCAGCATTGGAAATTAAAACTTTTTCTCGCCTTTTAGTATCATATCTGATGACCCTATCTTGTTTTTGTTCTAATAGACAAAAGGGTTGAGAAAAGAAGCACAACGACCCCCAGTCGTTACCTTAAAGAGTCTTACCACCACTGCAGAATGTCTAGTTTGAGCCATAACTAATCAGAAAGTAAGTCTCTCCTTTGTACAACAATGGATGGCACCAGATATTATGACAGCATTGTTGATCGTCAAGCAAAAATCGCATTAAAAATCCTCTCTCTCTCTCTCTCTCTCTCTCTCTCTCTCTCTCTCTCTCTCTCTCTCTCTCTGTGTTAGCGTAAATTATCGGGGAATATTTGAAGTATCTGACCTCGTTTTGAAAAGCAAGTTCAGGTCACTGCAATCCAATCTCTTTCCAAGGCCTGGAACCTTATTGTTGATCTTTAGGTAGATAGCTTCATCTGGCTGTACTCGAATCACGAGCTCGTTTGTATCCTTATCCAAATCAGTTCCAAAGTTCCGATTGTACAGATTACCAGGGACATGCCTGAACTGCACTCTGATTTCTGCACTGAAAATCATGATAATAGGATACATTTCAATCTACTGTTTACTCTTGACAGCATACATTTTTCTGGAAAGTGAAAATTGTATGGGACCAAAAGGTACTAAGGTTTAGCTACCGCTTTGACTGGAGAGCTTTGCCCGCAATCATCATGAAGGGAACTCCATCCCACCGTGCATTGTTAATGGAGAGAGTTGCAGCTGCAAAAGTTGGCGTGAGGCTATTTTTTGACACCGTTGGATCATCAGTGTAAGCTGGATATGATGCATTTCCTTCACTGCAGCCCTTATATTGGCCCACGACCACATCTTGAAGACACAGAGGTTTTATAGAACGTAATACCTTAACCTGATTCAAAAGATGTTGAAGATTTGGTCACTGGAATACTTAAAGAATCACATGATGACTACTCATGCTCGATTTATGACCTACAGAAGTTAATGTAGCCAGAGCAATAGTTGTTGCATACGTAAAAAACAATAAAATTCATGTTATTTCGGTGTTGGTCATATGGACTTCCTCCAATAATTGGTCCATTATGCCTCCCTCCTCTCATTACAAAATCCCTTAGAAGGAATTCGATAAAAGAAGACATCTTCCTACCTTTTCGTTCCTTATGTCCTCAGCATCCAGGCTGACAGGCGTTTCCATTGCAAATAATGCTAGTAAATGTATTAGATGATTCTGCAGTATATCCCTTATTATTCCATAGTCGTCGAAGTATCTGCAAAGAGAAGTGCAAAGAGAAGCAACGGATCATGGTTAGGTTCACATGTAAGATAATCATATAGTTCTCTGGGGAGGAAATAAGACTAACCTGCCTTGACCCTCTGTCCCCAAATCTTCAGAGAATATTAGTTGCACATTTCTTATGTAGTTCCGGGACCATAAGGGCTCAAATACCAGATTTGAAAAACGAAGTGCTAAGAGGTTTTCAAACAGCTCCTCGCCCAAGTGATGGTCAATTCTGTGGGAACATCAGATGTGTCCAACATCAATGTACCTAATATTTTACCATACAAACCGTAGGTATCATGATAGATTTATACCTGAATATTTCATCCTCAGACAGATATTGCCTTAAACTTCTTGTCAATCCCCTGGATGACTCTAAGTCATGACCAAATGGTTTTTCAACAATGACACGAGTCCAACCATTAAGGGAAGAAGCACGACGCCTAGCACATCGCACCGCATCAACAAACAGATTCGGAGGAATGGCTAAGTAATAGAGCCTATTTGAACGTCTTCCAGCCTGAAATGAGATTTTATGAGATTATATTCAGCGTGCCATCATTTGCTGAATAAACTGTCTGACACGCTAGATTGTTGCTAAACCATAGTCCATATGCAGATGACACAATAAGCTCAATTCCCAGGGGATTCTATATCTACATTCTTGATGCTGATTATGCTAATGCATTTAATCCAAACTTTTATAATAGCATAGTCCAAAGAGAGAATCCAAGTATCAATAAGTACCTCTTTCTCCTTCAAAATTTTGTCGAGCTCGAGGAAGTGTTCCTCGGAGCTATACTGACCCGAGTGGTAAAAGCATCTCTTCAAGAACTGATTCATTTTCTCATCACAGCTTTCCCTGTTTGCAACAGGTGATAACACAAGTGAATCACAAACTTAAGCATAGTATCATGTAAGACCATGTGTACCTCTTGTCAATTCTACATGTCAATTTTTTGCTAATGGACTTCCTCAGCTCATCATGAGTCAATGTACTCCGTCCATAGCCAAAAATTGTGAAATTCTATAGACCAGCAAAAGAAAATATAAGACATTAAGCTAAATGAAAAAAAACAATAAAGACAGAAATTCCAGGTCAGACAATTGACAATAGATGCGGAATAAACCTCGGGGAGATGATCTTCGTAAAACAAAGCAAATAGTGCAGGGAAGATCTTGTTCCTTGCTAGGTCCCCTGAAGCTCCAATAACAACAATGCTAAGAGTTGACTCTTCCTTTTGTGGCTCCATAAAGGCCAGAGAACTCTTTTTTTCTTGAGTTTTAACAGGATTAGCAGTAAAGGATTGTGTCCGGATACCCTCTGCATCAACCAGCCTCATATTCAGATACCGGGACTAGCTAGTTTATGGCACCAGACAACAAATTAAGAATAGAAAAAATAGACCGCATTGAATCTCAATTACATTTACTTTTATCGTTTAATCACATAACATAGTCAAACGTATCTAACAAAGAAAGCATACTGAACAGCGAGAGGAGAATGCATTTAGTTGTAATCAAGGATTGCGAAACAAAGGGAAGCCAACCAATAGATGCACCAGACTTGTAGCGCCAATAAAATTGCTCTGGCATTGACTAGATCTTTATAGTATGGCACTCATCAATTTCCATTACATCACAGAGGTCAAGGATGTTAAGGGAGTTCGGTATGTCGTGTTTGTTCTGCACAATACCCAATCAAAGCATGACAAGATGTGAAAAAAGAGGCCAAGACACATGAGATCCTGGTGATTGTCCGGCATCAAATGATCTTCGATCGCGAGTCAAAAGTAAGAAAACTGCAAACCCATTTATGCTACTTACTTTTGAGATCTGAGTACGGAGTTAGCAAGAAGGTTTGCTATTTAGAGCTATTCTTTTGATAGTACTGGTCCTACTGGAAGGTCACATATTTAGCAAAAAACTATGTGAAATAGGAAATGCACGAAATTGTGATGAAAATTCATCATACAATAAATTCAGCTAGGCGCCGTACAAAAGGCATGGGCAATTACTATGTATCTATCATTTTGTCACACAATTGTCGTTCCCCTGCACATGGATCTGAAGCGGACTAAATTAACCATACATCACTAGCACCAAGCAAGATTACAACTGTATGTCGCATTTTTCTTTCAATTTTCGAACCGTGGTCAATCAAGCATGCCTCTGTTCTTAAAACCGCAATGTCTCTCAAGAACTGAATCACCTTTGACTAATCACAACCCAATTCACACAGTATGGAAATTCAAGCCGTTGCGTTCAGTAAAACCAACCAATCATCCGAAACTGTAGATTAAGACATTTTCTCAAACAGATCCTTCACTAGGAAACCAAACCTTCAGGAGCACAAAAAACCATAAGCCAATCAAACGACCAACAAATTTTCACGAACGCAAAGCAAGCGAAAGTGAAGAAACGAACCAGTCTGCAATGAAACGGCATCCGGTGGGTGCACATTGGACGCTTCAATCTCGAACTTCCCGCCATTTTTACTTCTCTGATACGACCAGGTCGTTAAAGACGTTCTTGCCGGTAAAGTCCCATGATCGAACGAAGCGCAAGCAAAGGCGGCTGAAGAAGGAGAACATGGACTTAAACGTAAAGCCATGTAGAGAACTGGGCAGAAACTAAGAAAAGATGGAAGCTCTAGTTTGTTTTTCTGTTTTTGTTGGGATCATGAGACAGGAGCAATCATTTACACTGTTGGTTTCAGGGAAATATCATCAGCCATTTTTGAGGGCATCATGCCCATATATGATATGTATCTACTTGCCCTTCAACTTGTCCAGCAGCCTCTGTCACCAGTGTTCACCACACCAAACTCCACGAAAGACTTAGGTACTAACTACATCATCTACTCTCTCTCTCTCTCTCTCTCTCTCTCTCTCTCTCTCTCTCTCTAGTATCTATGAGAAGATTGGTCTGACCAACATCATTTGACTTACAGGTGGCCCACGCAAGAGGTTGATGTTTCAAGCTCCTGGTCTGAAGCTAACAGTTTCCTTTGTAACTTTGACAAGGATTTTTGTTGATTAAGTATATTAATCTCACGAGACATGCGGAAAGTGGATGTGGGAATTTAATTTATACACCTATTGGCATAAAAAAAAAAGTCAAAAAGGGTAGAGCAAAATAACGACGTATACCCATACATACCCGGCGTCACATAAACTCCGATTCCTTTACTAATGGAGATTGATTCGTGGATAACACTTCCTTCGCCATGAAACAATAAATACATGATAGAATAGCACGCTGTTGCTTTAGGAAACGTCATGTTTCGACCTGCCATAACGACTTTTAGATAGCCAATTGACGTAGTTTGTTAATAAGCGTCTTACTAGAAAATTTGCCGAAAACAAATACGGAGAATAAAACGCTCATGACAAGAGTCGATCGAAAATTGACTTTTATCTCGATGGTCGACACATCGGCCTTTTTCTGTTCTTCCTTGAAAAAACTTTGAATCGGTCTATATGTGTTTATACCGTCCATTACGTGTTATTTCATATTCACAATAAGCTGTTCCGTTTAATGACAATGCAATATCATGGAGTTTACTGAATTAAATAACCAAGTAGGAGAAGTCCTGCAAGGCTGCAATAATCATTAGAAGATTGAATTTTTCTTCCATGTCACTTTTACTCTCCTTCTATAGCAACCTGGGACTTTCGGATAGCAAACCTATGGCTGTTCTACCTTCCCAACTTGTCGTGGATTTGTTGATTCATATGACGATCGTTAGCTGTTACCATTCATTTCATCGGACTGTCGGATCGGCGATCACGGCCTTAGATCACGCCCTCGACAGCAGAGAGGCAGTGACGTTCACTGATAAGGCCTGCGTCCAGCGGGGGTCGGCATTGGCCAGAGCGAACACGGGAGCAAGGTTCCGACATTCCTTAAAACCAGGGATATTGGCGAAATCATTACAAACGCTGCCCTTGTCTTCCCCGAGGAAATTTTATTTGGGGAATACAATGACCGATAATACAAGTGCCCTTGTCTTCGGACTTCTTTATTTGTTTATTTTTTCCTTTTCTTCCCCCACAGTGGCCGGCAAGGCTCGAAACACAAGGGAATGACCAGTCCATCGCAGTGCGTGCGCATCTCCCGTGCATAATTTCAAGACAGTCCGGGAGCATTTTCCACGAGAAAATTAAATTAAAGATATAAAGCACTAGAAATTTTCTCGGAATTCCATTGATCGAGCAAATCTTATTCCATGGATCAATTTTGTGCGAAACGGGAGACACGGACTCCAAGGCAGAGACTCCTCCATCATTTCTTGCATAAAGGTCAATTTTTGAGCGGATAAGATTGAATCACTGAACGAGGGAACCAAGAAAGGTCAAATTTCTTTTACCATGATACCCCCTTATTGGCTTATTCGGATCTGCTTCGCTCAATGATTGAATGTCGCATTCCTAATGAAAGCGTGACTGATCTTCATACTTACCAAAATCCAGCTTAACCTCCGGTCCTCCATATGACAACCATCCTTTCAACAGAACAGGTCTCCCCCGAACTTTGTTTTATCTCAGAAAAAAAATCTCAAACTTTAAGATTAGTCTCAAGTCTGTCCCAAATTTTATTTTGTGTTAAAAAAATTAGCAAATTTCAATTTATTTTAAAAAATATACTCTGTGATCCGATCTCAACTTGACGTGACACTTCCGTGTCGATAACAAATCCACATCAACAAAGTAACTGAGCGATAGGTACAGACCGACGTCCCATTTCTACTTCGATAGCAAATCCAACCCAATAAAAATTGTTGAAATTTTCCAAAATAAAACCATTTTAGGATGTGAAAGCTAGCAATGATAACAAATCCACCCCAAAAAACTTTTTTTAATTTAAAAAAAATCTAATTTTTGGGTTCAGTCCAAATTTGCTCATAACTTTTCTTTGTCTAAAAAAAGCCCTATTACTTTATTGATGTGGATTTGTTATCGACGTTGAAGCGCCACGTCAAGTTGAAATCAAATCACGAAGGTATATTTTTGAAAATAAATTGACAGGGTTATTGTAGTAGGTTTGAATGTTTTTAACGGACATTAACATGATGGCCAGAGGAGCGAAATCGGCGGTGGTCACCGTTGGCCTTCGCTGAGCATAGTTTCGCCACATGGTCAACCTGCTTATTTTGAAGTACAAAAGGCTGCTGAGCATATCCCTCGATTGGTCAAAAAGGTTTTGCAGTGAACATACACCGCAAGTATCTTCATGTATTGCAAGATGAAAGATGACTAACTACTTCTCTGAAAGTCAATACCTAGAAATGTCCCAGAGCTACTCTGAACTTCATAGCCAAAAAAGAACCGGAAAAGGGAATGATTCCGGACTTATGCTCAGTCACACTGTCCTGCTAAATAAATTAGCACAGATTGCAATAAAATGCTTAAGGACAAGCCAGTTGCATTACTCATGGTAACAAAGTCGGTGCAGTTGGAAAAGAAGCAAAACCATGGATTCAGTCGTTACAAGATTCTCAGTTTACTCATAAAGATAGAACTTGAAGGAAGCTAGTTGACTATTCAGAGGATACAACCCATTGCAGCATCATGTTACTATGGCTGACGTTGGCCTTTAGGCCCCTCAAAAAGCTCCTCTTGATTTCCTGATAAATTTAAAAACGAAACTATCAGTAAAATTTTGAGGTGACAAATTTTAAAGATTTTCGGTGGATATAGTATCAAATGGAATAATTCAAACACTAAAAGCAAAGTTAAACTGAAACAGTAAAAGCAAAAGTCACTCTTATTGCATATTTTCCAAAAGCAGAGAGAGTTTGAAAGTGTGCGCAAGTTACCCGAGCCGCCTCAATTTCTCTATCCTGTTTCGGGATGCAAGGCGAACATGGCCACGACATGCAGAGGAAGAGCAACTCGGATTTCGTAAACAATGAATTGTGGCTTTGCCTGTGCTCAAACAAAGGACATTCAATCTGGTTTTTCCACAGGAAAAAGAAAAATGAGGACAAAAAAGTATTGACAAGGCCAAAGCGTCCATCAGTGAAACGCGAAACTAAATTATAGCAGTGCAACATTGTTAAACCAGGCTTTTAAGAAAGATAACAGAATTATTGCATTAATTTCAAACTTTGAAGAAGAACATCCTCTTTACCTGAATGCCAGGACTTCATTGAATTTAGTGTCTATCTGAATGAAACAAAAAAAATCGCTTTAGCTGGCATTCCCATACAAAGGAATCGAGATATTAGCACGTTTGCTTTATCGAAACGATGCCCGACATATGAAAGGATCACTTACTCATGTCTCTTCTTTTACTTTTTCTTTGACTTCTCTGATATCTGTAGCAAATACATCCTCGCCCTATACGTAGGCAAATTATTAAATCCGTAAAAGCATCATAACTGAAACCCAAGACGCCAAAAACATCCGATGTGGCGTTAATTATCAAATGTACTCACCTCATTGACACGTCCAGTGAGGAGCTTCCAGATGCCTGTGCCTTTGAATTTCCGGCCTTTCTCCATAAGCACAAGCACCTGGAAAGAGAAGAAAATGTTTCGACTTCGAAACTGCCAAGTCATGATGTAATTTCATCAGAAACCAGGCATCTGGAAAGAATGAACTTGCATGCATATGTATTGGCTTATGAATTATGATGGTCTAAGAAAGGCCGTTTGTCCGTACCTTCCTCTACTTTGACTGTCTAAGAGTAGCCAAAAGAAAGAATCCAATGAATGACATTGAGGTTTCACAGTTTTCTCTCCTTTTTCATTCAGACCAAAAGCAGCAACAGCCACCTTAAGCGAAGCATCTGCATGTACCTAAATCCTTCCTGCCCAGTTCGCACGAAAACAAAAATCATGAGAAACGCTCGATACATCATGAAATTACTCGCTATTGCTGCACAAGAACCGTGTCCCGGGAATAGATCTATCATAAGCCAAGCTACCGGGATATGTACCGTTCCATGGAGAAAGTTTCATTGAGTTTGTACGGCAAGTTCGACTCCATCGTCAGTACTTGTTAAATCTCTTTCTAGCAGAAAGTTTGATAGGTATGAAATAGACGGTTGATTGCAATATCGTCCCGTAATTTGGCAGGAAGGATTTAGGCACCACCATTCTGAAGGTTACTTGATGTTTTTCCCGTCTTCCTGTGACCCTCAATCTTATTCCCGTGAATGCTTCACATGGGGTGCACGTTGGTGCTTTCGTCTTGAATGATAAAAGAGAGGTAACTTTCTGCCATGCCATTGTCTCATTTCTTGCATTAGCCCTTTTAAGACTATCTGATAGGAAGACGCAAGGAGATGAAATGTAACATTCGGTTTGCTCACTCAGTAGTTCTTAGAAGTTCAAGCTCGGACTCTGACACTGGACACTTCTCCCTGAAGCAGCAAGTAAAACTAGAGATGTGCAGTGCGTGAAATCTGCCTGCTTGATAGGCATTGAATCGTTTAGAAGGATAGATAGGATCGCCAGTAATTTCACCTGGGAAGAAATCCTTAGCATTCAATGTTCATTGGATTCGTGTGCATGTATGTTACCATTGTTGATAAGCGGACATGTTGGACTTTTAACCTTTTTCCTAACGGAACCTGTCTTTAGTGCCCATGCCTTGCTATAATCTTTTGGTTTGACTAGGATATCTATACAACGAGCCGTTTAGTAACGTGACTTCCGGCCATATGAGCATTTGAAGTACGATGAACCTTCTCATCTTGAGCAAAAATTTATAATCTTCTGTCTGTTTTCCTCTCTTAAGTGATTCAATCCGTCAATGACAGCCTTACTTTATGAATAGATAAAACGCAGCAAAATTTTACATCAGCTTTCCTCCGGTGCATGCTTTCGCTCTGTTTTATCTGGTTTTCAACGTGATTCTAATACAACCACACAATCAACACTCGCAAGAACTTAAAACCTTCACCCCCCTTCTCTTTCTAGGCGCTTGTCGTCCAAGAGAATAGCGGAAGGTTCAAAGGTACGGGTGTGTGGAGGCTCCCCAATGGAGTTGTTAACGAGGTGAGTACGTCTAAGATATCGAGTGCTGCATCAGAATTATCAATATGTATTGCAATTGTTTGACTGTGACTCTATCCCCATAGGGTGAGGATAGGCCGTGCAGTTGTCAGAGAGTAAAGGAAGTGACGGGAGTAAGTGACGAGCTTTATGTCGTGTTGAAAAGCTAATTCTCTGAGGCATTCACTTGAGAATTCCAACTGAAGCCATATTCTTTTAAGTTCTGCAGGTAGACACTAAATTCGTCGAAGTCCTCTGTTTCAGGTAAAGAAAATCCTCTACTTCAGATTGCGGTGTTTTGGTCTTCATTTAGAGCCATTTTCCATGTTTAACCTTCTGATGTTCAAATTTGCATTCTCTTTTCTAAAGTACAATCTCTTATGTGCTACCGCAGGCGAGACCACAAATCATTCTTCACAAAATCAGATTTCTTCTTCCTTTGCGTGCTTCAGCTGCAATCATCTTCTATCGAAAGACAGAATGTAGAGGTCGAGGCGGCCCAGGTAAATTGCGCACTTGCAAATCTTATTGATTTTGGTAGAAGTAGGGCGACTTTTTACTAATTAAATCTTTGCTCGGGCTGTCTTGCACAATACTGGCTGCGTTGCTTTAATCTTGCATTCTTGCTCATTTGTGCTGACCAATGAGTATAGTAAAACGTATGATGTTTCTTAAGCAACGACGAGTGACTTCACTGAATGACTATTAAGATCCACCCCTTTACTAGGGGCGTTAAAGGATAATCATTCGTTAGTTATTTCTTTGGCCAAATCTATGAACCGAAGTAGACCATTTTTATATTTTGATTCTAGTGGATGCCAATTGAGGAGTACGCAGCACAACCTTTCACTGTCAGAAACAAGAAATTTAGTTCTATGGCGAAGATTTGCATCGTTAGGGCGAATTATGGCTACCCCGGTTTCGCACCTTTGGCAACAACGACTCAGAGTGGCAACAGGTCTTACATCTACTGCAATAATTACCTTGGTGTTCAGGAGAACTTTGCAAGTTCTACGTAATTCCTTGGTTGTGATGGGGAATTTCTTCCCTAGACCTGGGCCTACTGGACCGCATTGATCCCCACCGCTGAATTCGTAACAGTTAGGATGGAGTCGGTCCAATGGACCTGGGACTAGGCAAAAAATTCTCGGTTGTGATGTTGCATGAACTTTTGCTTCTTGTGTTGTGGATGCGCTGAATAAATAGCATGAAACAGCCACATCTTCTGTCCTGCTATAGTAGTTTATAGAAAGTTCTGTTAACATAGTCTGGTTTGGATTAGTGTTGTTTTCGGGAGGCTATCTGGGAAGCAGAATCACTTTTCTTATTCTAATTTCTAAAGGTTGTTTTCTAAGCAACCTGTGTAATTGATATTTTCTAGCGGCCACATATACCAAAAATCCCCGCAAGATTTAATCCATTCAAACTGTGATTTTGCATTCCAAAGTATGAACAGTTACTGCACTTTCATGGTATAGCAATGTTTAAGAATTAGCGCTTCCCTTTTCGTTTGGTGCTCTCTTTTGGAAGGGCAAAAAGCACAAAATGAGTAGAGACACAGAACTGCATCAGTGAGCAAAATAACGTTGCAGCTTGGTCATCTTCATAATAACTATAAATCGACCATGTTCCATTGAAGAATAAGCTGCAACAAGTGATGGAAATGGAGAAGACCTCCCAGAGAGGCAATTACCTGGTGTAATACACTGAGAAGGGACTCAATTGTCTTTCATCACTCTGAATTCACTATGGCCACTTACAAACACACAGCAAAATGCTGATGACTATACAATACAAGCACACCATCTGTTCAAATATATATGGAACAACAATGATGGAAAAAACAAAAGAAAAAGAAAAACTAAGGGACAGTACAAAAACCATTTTTTTGTTTTGTGCGCACTCTTTTGCAGCGGATGATTGTATCTTGCTTTTGTTTGTTGTTCTGGTTATCGCCAAACGTTGTCCTTATTGTATTTCTGTCTCTATATACTGTATCTGCTCTTACCATAACCATTCAACTGTTGAATACGTCCTAACATATGATCCTATTGAAATAGGGAGGGAAGGAAAAACAGAACCCAAAACAGAAGTGACTCCTAGATTACCAAAAAGTTTAGATCTATCAAGACTCCGCTCGGTAAAGTTAAGAGAAATAATCATTTTTGGTCCATCATACTTGGTCTCTCTGTCACTTTGTTCCAGAATTTGTGCTCTCATATTTTGCCACCTCTTACGCTGAATGTTTGGTCCGAGTGTTCACAGTTATAGTCGGTGCTGATAGTTGGTCTTCTGCTATAACTTGGTGAATTGTGAATACTCAGTATATTCTGTTTTATCTCTTAGGATGCCGATTTTGATATCATAAACGTGTCAAGTCAGTAGACAAGCAAGATAAGACTGCAAGTAGTGAGGATCAAGAATTACTTGGTTGGGAAGATGCTGGCTAGATGGAGTTGAAGTTGAAATCCAGGAGCTCATGGATACTCAGAACTTCATCAATAAGCTCAGGGCTTCAATTCCCAAATGGAGAGAATTGGTAACGAATTTGATTCTCTATTCATTGTTTTCTTTTAGATGTAACTTCTTGATCCGTGTGTCTTATGCCTTGTTAGTTATCATGAGTCACAGAAGAGGAGAGGAGTGTGGATCAAAGTGCCCATTGAGCATGCACACCTTGTCAAGTCGCTAGTTAAGGTACATAGAGTTCTCCATGGAACAACAGAATGTATTCCGGTAGCTTGGCTTATGATAGATCTATTCCTGTGACATGCTTCTTGTGCAGCAATAGCAAGCAATTTCATGATGTATTGAGCGTTCTCATGATTTTTGTTTTCGTGCGAACTGGGCAGGAAGGATTCGGTTACAGGCAGATGCTTCGCGTAAGGTGGCTGTTGCTGCTTTTGGTCTGAATGAAAAAGGAGAGAAAACTGTGAACCCTCAATGTCATTCATTGGATTCTTTCTTTTGGCTACTCTTAGACAGTCAAATTAGAGGAAGGAACGGACAAAGGGCCTTTCTTAGACCATCATTTCTCATAAGCCAATACATATGCGTGCAAGTTCGTTCTTTCCAGATGCCTGGTTTCTGGCGACACTACATCATGACTTCGAAACATTATCTTCTCTTTCCAGGTGCTTATAGTTAAGGAGAAAGGCGGGAAATTCAAAGGCACAGGCATCTGGAAGTTCCTGACTGGACTTGTCAATGAGGTGAGTACATTTGATAATTAACGCCACATCAGATGTTTTTGGCGTCTTGGGTTTCGGTTACTATGCTTTTACAGATTTGATAATTTGACTACTTATAGGGCGAGGATGTATTTGCTACAGCTATGAGAGAAGTAAAAGAAGAGACAGGAGTAAGTGATCCTTTCATGTGCTTGGCATCGTTTAAATCAGGCAAACACGCTAATATCTCGATTCCTTTGCATAGGAATGCCAGCTAAAGCGATTGTTTTCATTTCATTCAGATAGACACTGAATTTGATGAAGTCCTGGCATCCAGAGAAGCAAAAGAAGAGACAGGAGTAACTGATCCTTTCATATGTTGGGCATCATTTCGATGGAGCAAACAAGCTAATATCTCGATTCCTTTTTTTGGGAGTGCCAGCTCAAGCGATTGTTCTTATTTCATTCAGATAGATACTGAATTCAATGAAGTCCTGGCATTCAGGTAAAGACTTTTTGAATAGTTTGGTCTCGCATTTCACGCTTTGGCCTTGTCAAGACTTTTTGGTCCTCGGTTTTCTTTTTCCTGTGGAAAAACCTGATTGAATGTCCTTTGTTTGAGCACGTGCAAAGCCACAAGTCACTCTTTACGAAATCCGAGTTGCTCTTCATTGGAATGCCACGGCCGTGTTCGCCTTGCATCCCACAACAGGATGGAGAAATTGAGGCAGCTAGGGGTAACTTGCACACACTTGCAAACTCTCTGCTTTTGGTAAATGTGCAACAAGAGCGACTTTTGCTTTTACTGTCTCTTCTTGCCTTTACTTTTAGCATTTGAATTATTCCATTTGATACTATATTCACCGAAATTCTCTAAAATTTGTCACCTCAAAATTTTACTAATAGTTTCTATTTTAAATTTATCAGGAAATCAAGGGGAGTTTTTTGAGGGGTTTAAAGGCCAAAGTTAGCTATTGTAACATGATGCTGCAAGGGGTTTATCCTCTGAAATAGTGAACTAACGTGCTTCGAGTTCTGTCTTTATAAGTAATCTGAGAATCTTTAACGAATGAATCTATGTTTTTGCTTCTTTTCCGAGTGCACTGACTTTGTTACCATGAGCAATGCAACTGGCTTGTCCTTAAGCATTTTATTGCAATCCGTTCTAATTTATTTAGCAGGGCGGTCTATCTGAGCATAAGTCCAGAATCATTCCCTTTTTTGGTTCTTTTTTGGCTATGAAATTCAGAGTAGCTCTGGGACATTTCTAGGTATTGACTTTTAGTGAAGTAGTTAGTCATCTTTCATCTTGGAATACAAGAAGGTACTTGTAGAGTCAGATGGCCAGGTTTTGCTGTGAAAATACACTGCACAGCAGCCTTTTGTACTTCAAAATAAGCAGGTCCAATATGTGGGGAAAATATGCTTAGCGAAGGCGAACGGTGGCTACCCCGGTTTTGCTCCTCTGGCCATCATGTTGAAGTCCAGCAAAATGATTCACACCTACTGCAATAACCCTGGGAATGTGCAGCATCTTATGGAAGTCTTTTTCTGGGATTTTGAATAGTATTCGGGGATCCCCCTGTTTTCCGTTTACAACAAGGTTCATGTTCTGTCGAGATGAGATGATTTCACTTAATTATTTATCAGTTTAGAATGATTACATTTTCTATCCATCTCTAAAAGAAAGCCTTTTCGGTTTGTCACGGGTTTAAGTTCAATAATTCACTCCGTGGGCCAGCTAATTAACAAAAGTCCAATAGAAAATTTGACTACCCATGGTACGATTACTTTGCTCAAAAGGACTCGAGTGCTCAGCCGCCGTCCGGCTGCACCACCATAACGAGTGGCTCTCAAACAAACAGACGATAATGACCCAAAAAAAAAAAAAAACAACAACGTAGAAGATGAGAGAGAGCCCTTTCTCCTTCTATTTCCGAAGGATAAGAAGTTGGTGCCGAAGTCAACACTTTGGGGGCGAAGAAGAAGTTCAAATGGCAACATTGAATCACCGAACATGATAAAAAAAAGGGTTAAATTTCTTGTACCAAGATACCTTATTGGCCTGATTGGTCTGTTTCGCTCCACGGGATTTCGCATTCCTGTCGGAAGTGCGACTGATCTTCATATATATCACAATCCTGCTTAACCTCAATAACAATTCGGTAACCATCCGTTCAACGGAATTTGACCTTTTCAATGAAGAACTGGTTACTGTCTACCGCATCCATTATGATTGTTGAGAAGAAAGAAATAGTTATCTCGTTACAACAAGAAAGTGATCTTGTGGCAGTTTTATTTAACTGAGAGAAGAGAATCATCGGGTGGAGACGAATATTGCGGATTTCTCATTAAACAAGCATGGCCTGCTCATGGTGCAAACTGACATTGCCGGACATGAGTTAGAATTTGATCGGTCACGAAAGAAGTGTAGTGTCGTCACACTTGTTTTTTTCAGTCTTTCTGCTTTTGAATGAAGCTGGACAGAGACTTACAGTCGGGACTTACTCAAGACGGGGTCAATTTTCCCGCACTCACCAGTAATTTGCATGCACTTAAGCCTGACATAGACATAGAATCAGGCCTCATCACACTTTGCTTTTAGCACTTCGAACTCCGAAGTATGAATATTGGTTCCTCATATTTGCTCACATGTTGCACTTTGCCCCTCGATCCAACTTAATTGATCCAAGAAAAGCGAGAAGGTATGATGAAGTTGCAAGACAGAAAATACAATAAGGATGAGGTTTGGCAATGACCAGAACAATTAACAAACGCAAGATTTGTTTATCTCATCTGCTGCAAAAAGAATGCAAATTAAAAAGCGGACGAAACAAAGAAAATGGTTGGTGTACTGTCACCTAGTTTTTCTTTTCTTATTCGTCATTGTTGTACCACATATATTTAAACAGATGGTGTGCTTGTATTACATAGTCATCAGCATTTTGCTGTGTCTCTGCGAGTGGCCATAGCGTATTCAGAGTGATGAAAGACACTGAGCCCCTTTCTCAGGTATTACACCAGGAAGTTGCCTATGGGGGACGTCTTCTCCATTTCCATCACTCTCTTGCAGCTTGTTCTTCAATGGAGCATGGTCAATGTACAGTCATTTTGAAGTTGACTAACCTGTAAGATTATTTTGCTGATGTAGTTCTGTGTCCACTCATTTCGTGCTTTAATGCCCTTCCAAAGCACCATACCAGACGAAATGGGAAGTGCCAAATCTAAACATGGCTATACGATGAAAGTGACGTAATTGTTCATACATTAGAATGCAAAATCACCGCTTTAATGAATTAAAACTTCTTGGGACTTATTTTGATTGCACGGCCACACAAAATAACCTTTACACAGGGTGCGTCTGAACCTTTAGAAATCACAATGATAGAAATGATTCTGCATCCAAAAACCATCATTTCAAACCAGACAATGTATACAGAATTTGACATAAACTTTTACAAAATGACACAAAATGAAGTTGTTTCGTTCAATTTATTCAGTGCATCCATAACACAAGCAAGAGTTCACGAAGCATCACAACCGGAAAATTCTTGTCTAGTCCTAGGTCCATTGGACCGAGTCCATCCTAACCTTTGATTTTGTGAGACCTACATTTCCACCCCATGTGGGGATCACAAAATCAGAGGTGGGGATCCACACAGTCCAGTAGGCCTGGGTCTAAGGAAGAAATTCCGCATCACAACCCAGGAATTACATAGAACTTGCAGAGTTCTCCACATTATTGGGGTTATTGCAGTAGATGTAAGTCCTTTTGCCACTCCCAGTAGTTGTGGGCAAAGCAGCGAAACCAGGGTAGCCTTGATCAGCCTTCTTCAAGCATATCTTCGCCATGAAATTGAATTGCTTGTTTCCCACAACGAAAGGTTGGGCTGCATAGTCCTCAATTGGCATCCACTATAATCAAAACAAAATCCATTCAGTTCAGATCATAAATTTGGCCAAAGAAAGAACTGATGAATGATCATATTTTTTTTTCTTTTTGGTCGAAAATGATCGTCTTTTAACACCCCTACTAAATGGGTAGATCCAAACAGATATTCAGTGAAGTCACCCGTCGTTAATGTGCTTAAGAAATTATACATTAAATTTTACTAGATATTTGTTTAGCACAAATGAGCAAGAATGCAAAATTAAAGCACGCAGCTGAATGTTGTACAAGACAGCCCAAGCAAAGATTTAATTAGTAAAAAGTCCTCGTACTTCCACCAAAATCAAGAAGATATGCAACTGTGCAATTTACCTTGGCTGCCTCGATCTCTACATTCTGTTTCTCAATAGAAGATGATTCTGGATGAAGCACACAAAGGAAGAACAAATCCGACTTTGTGAAAAATGATTTGTGGCTTTGTCTGTGATAGAACATAAGAGATAGTATGTGAGAAAAGCAAAAGCAAATTCAAACATCAGAAGGCTAAATACAGAAATCTAAATGAAGACCAAAACATTTTAATGCACCACAATCTGAAATAAAAGATTTTCTTTACCTGAAACAGAGGACATCAACGAATTTAGCGTCTACCTGTAGAACATAAAAGAATAAGGCTTTAGTTGGAATTCTAAAGTGAAATGCCTCAGAGACCTTACTTTTCTACACAGCATAAAACTCATCACTTACTCCTGTTTCTTCCTTGACTTCCCTGACAACAGCATGACATATATCCTCACCCTACGGGGATAGAGTCACAGTCAAACCATTGCAATACATATCAATACTTCTTATCTAGCACTTGAGATCTTAAACATACTCACCTCGTTCACAACTCCAGTAGGGAGTTTCCATACACCCGTACCTTGGAACCTTCCACTATGCTCTTGGACTACAAGCACCTAGAAAAGGGGGGAAAGGTTTTTAATTCTTTGAAGTGTTGAGTGTCTGGCTGCATTAGAATCACGCTGAAAACTAGATAAAGCAGTGTGAAAGCGTGCGCCAAACGTAAGTTGGTATAAAACTTCACTGCATTGTATCTCTTCACAAAGTAAGGCTGTTATCCACGGGCTAAATCCCTTAAAAGAGGAAAACCGATAGAAGATTATGTGATTGTTGCTAAGATGAGAAGATTTATCACACTCCAAATGCTAATATGGCCTGAAGTCACCTTACTAAACGGCTTGTCATAGATACAACCTAGTCAAACCAAAAGATTATAGCAAGGCATTGGCACCAAAGACTGGTTCTGTTAGGAAAAAGAAAACAAATCCAATATCTCTGCTTATCCACAATAGCAACATACACGCGTACAAATCCAATGAATATTGAATGTGGAGGTTTTCTTCCCAGGTGAAATTACTGTGATCCTACTTATTCTTCTAAAGGATTCAATGCCTATCAAGCAGGCTGATTTCACGCACTGCACATCTCTAGTCTTACTCACTGCTGCAGAGAGAAGTGTCTGGTGCTAGAGTCTGACACTGAACTTCTAAGAACAACTGAATGAGCAAATCATATGTTACATTTTTATCTCTTTGCATCTTCCTATTAGAGAGTCTCAAAAGGGCGAATGCAAGAAATGGAAAAATGGCAAGGCAGAAAGCTACCTCTTTTTTTTCATTCACGACGAAAGCACCAACACCCACCCTATGTGAAGCATTCACAGGAATAGTATCGGGGGTCTCAGGAAGCCAGCGGACAAGCATCAAGTAATTTGGTTCAGCATGATGATACCTAAATCCATCCTGCCAAATTACCAGACAATATTTCAATGAACCGTGTGTTTCATACCTAAACCTATCAAACTTTCTGCTAGAAAGCGATTTAACAAGTATGGACTGTCAAGTTGAAGTAAATCTCACAGGGGCAAATACTAAATCTTAGCCACGGAAAAACACATCTACGCACCTTCACTATAATGTCAACAAGATGTGAATATTCAATGGGCAATTTGATCCACACGCCCTTCTTCCCCTGCAACCAGAAGATACCCAATAAGAAGAAATACAGTAGAACAGAGTGGTATTCTTACAAATCGAAAGAAAAAAAAAAAAAGTGACAAGACCGATGAAGCACAAGTTCAGTACCAGTTGTTTCCAGCTTGATATTGAAGCTCGGAGCAAAGGGGCAAACACATCAGCATCCATATGCTCCTTTATCTCCACAGTGACTCCTCCATATGAATCCTGAAACCCATCGAGCAGTTGAATCTGCTCGATCCCACTATCGTTTTTTTCAGCCATGCCTCGCCTCAAAGCTGACGATGCGCTGATGGACCTGTATCTGATGGGAAATGGCACTCTAGGAGCTGATCCTGGACGAATGAAGCGACAACTCATCCACTGATTGATATTGGTTTGCCTAGCTCAAAAGTAAAGTAATAAACCCTAATAGGAAAATACCCAGAACAGAGAACACTACAACGCTGCTAGTTAAAAAAAGTAAAGGAGGAAGACTTCAATAGCCTCTGGTTTACAAAGTCAACTCCAGAACGAACACTCTCTTGGGTAATGCTCCTTGCTTCCTTGAATATTACTGTGATTTTTCTCATTATATGTTTGTCCAGCAGCAGCCAAGACCCCTCACTAATCCCTCGTCCAATGGATGCAATAAGCTCAAAAGCATCAAGACAGCGACACCCACGAAGAAAAGTAAAAAATTTCTGACAAAAAAGGGATCGAGCACAGAAACTAACTAGATCGCGAACGTCACTGAATCTACCAAACGAAGAAACACTGAAATTGGGCAGTTGGGTAGGCTTTATCGCCGTCACGGACGACCGATTAAATAATGAAAACTCGCGAATACCAAATGCATCGATCAGCGCGCGTACCCTCTAGAGCCTTTCGCTTGCAAGGAGCGAGAGCGAAGGTACTCGAGAAGAAGTGGCCCTGCACGACCGGTCTTGGCACGGAGCTCCGGGTCGCGATGAGGAGCGGGTTGAAAAGCTTGATGCTCCTCAGCGTCGGCACGAACATCTAAACGGGGACGATGGGAGACGAACCGTTTTTTTTTTCCCAAGGTGTCCAGTTATCGCTCCAACGGACAAAGGGCGGGCGAAGCAAGTTGAAAGGCTTGAGACCGGGGAACCGTTAACTATATAGAGCCTCTTCCGGGTCTTCCGCGAAGCTGAACTTCGTCGATGGCGTGTGATCTGGGGATCCGAAGATTTGCTGGGAACGTTCGCTTCGTTGATTCCAAACTCCGCGGGACACGGAATCGAGGAAGAAAAATGCAGAGATGCAAGGCTCGACAGGTGCGAACAACACACTTGCATCTGCAGAGAGACAGAGACGGAGAAAAGAGAAGATTCACAGCGGAAGCTCAGAACTTGCTATGTCATGGTCCCGTTCCGTAGTTGTAGGTTAGCAATTGGTCACCAGATTTGACTATTTTATATATAATATATAGATATAGATACATCCTTAATCGATTATAATTGATAGGGCTAATACCGCAAAAAACCTTAAATTAATACATCTACGATAATTTTACCCCGAACTATTTTTTTGACCACAAAAAACCTAAAACTGATACACATGTGACAAATTTACCCCGAACTATTTTTTTGACAACCAAAAACCTTAAACTGGTACACTTATGACAATTTTATCCCGAACTATTTCTTTGGCCACCAAAAACCCTACACTGGTAAACTTGTGACAATTTTACCCCCGAACTAATTTTTTTAGCACTAAAAACTCCAAACTGGTACATTTGTGACAAATTTACCCTTTGTTAGTGTCCGTTAAATTATATTAATATCACAAAAAATCACAAATTGGTAAACTTGTGACAAACAGAGGGGTAAAATCCAAAATCGGTACACGTGTCAATTACCACGTGTCATTAAACTTAGCAATTTGACAGTAAAATTTAACAAAAACTAACGGAGAGTAAATTTGTCACAGGTGTACCAGTTTGGGGTTTTTGGTGGTCAAAAAATTAGTTCGGGGGTAAAATTGTCACAGGTATACCAGTGTGGAGTTTTTTATGGTCAAAAAAATAGTTCGGGGTAAAATTGTCATAAGTATACCAGTTTAGGGTTTTTTGTGATCAAAAAAATAATTTGGGGTAAATTTGTCACAGGTGTATCAGTTTGGGGTTTTTCGTGGTATTAACCCTAACTGATATTATCTTTATATTAGTCATCTAACAAAGCATGTGCTATTCATTAATATCAAAATATACACGAATTATTCTTATCTGATGACAACAGAATAATAATGTTTGTCGTAAGCTATTCGTCGATGACATGGCAAATTATCGTTGAACTTTTGAGCAAGTGGATCGCATTTCTCGGTCGCTTCGCAATCGATCTTAGCCTCTAGAGGCTCGTTCAATGAAATTGTAAAATTAGTGATGCATTTCTAAGCTATTGTATCGTACGTGCTTATTTCATATTGTAAGGATCCCGTTAACGAGATTAAGCATACTTTATAAGAAATTGTACGCCTTTCAAAATGCCGATTGCGAATGACACGAGAAAAGATAGATTATAAGCTGCAAATTGTCCTTATGTGGCCGGTTAATAAAATGTCTTGAGAACACTTAATTAACCGAGTCCTGTTAACAACGATTCCAGTCGCTTCGAACGTGGCAAACTCCTATTATTGTGGACCGTCGCCTAACTATTCAAGCTTTCACTAACGATGTTATTACGATGATGTTGTGTTCTTTCCTCCTTCCCTTTTACGTCTATTGATTTTGTGGGCTAAAGACCTTCCGCGTTTCAATCTCGAATTGTGATGATCAAAGACCAGAGTTTATAAAATTAAAGCCGTGTCAACAGATGGTCATCGGAGTGCACGACAAGCAGAGTGGGACATTTGAATGGCGGGGATGGCAATCCAATCTAGGACTACGAGTGACCATAAAAAAATTACGTTTGATTGACCGGGCAAAATCCTAAGGAAAAATGGAAATGGCAAGGACTTTGAGATTGGCAAAATGACAGAACAAGAGGCCAACGCGGCAAATCATTGAAAGTGCCTGCCGTCTTCCCCTGTTGTTCACGGTAACTTCATGGAAATCTACCTCTTGAGAATGAGTCGAACCAATTGAAAATTCATGTCATCTGTTGCGATTTTGGATGGCAATTGTCATGGAAAAAATCGAATGAGTGAATGAATGAAGGAAGTTAGTCCGAACGGGGTTGAGCTTTTCCAATTTATCCAAAGCACGCCTTTGAACTTTTCTTTCATCCAGTGGCAATTGCATCCTGAGCTGCCCCGCCATTCCCTTCCGAGAAAATATACCAAGGGAGTGCTTATGTGGCGGCCCGGTTCGCCGACACGTCAGCTTGCTCGTCCAATGAATCGCTGGCGTGGACTAGTTTTTTTTTTTAAAAAAAAGCCCGAAAAAAGAGAGGGAGAGTCCTAGGGGATGAGCCTGAGCAGGGATGGAGGCAAAGAGGTATACCTTCGCGGTGGCGGACCCGTTCGTCCGCCGATGACGGTCCAGCGACCCTCGCCGGTGGCTCAGACCATCGTCGCCGCCGCCGCCGCCGCCTGCACCCAGTACGAAGAAAGAGAGAGAGATCAGCAAGGTAGCAGTAGCGCTAGATCTGAGGAGAGTGCCGCGGTCCTCGCCGCTGATGAAGGCGGTGACTTCGCCTGCTTCACGTCCCTCGCCTGCCAAGACGCATCATTCTCTTCGTGCTCGTCACGTATGGAGAGAGATAGACAGAGAGAGAGACGGCGAGATAGATTAGGGATATATTTTATCAACAATAATATGCTCAAAACTGTTCTTTAGAAGCTGAATATTTCATAGAGTTCTCCTCCCTATTGATTGAATGGACCACCAGATGGTTCACCTCTAGGAGCGGGACCTCCAAGCGCCCCTCTTTTCAGCCGTATCTTCTCTAATTTTTTTGTTAGCTCCGTCACCTAGAGTGATGACGGGTTCGGAATTAGTCTCCAAGCTTGTTTTTCCAGCATTATCTTATTAAAAAGACAAGCAAATCTCTAAACCCTAATTCTCCCTTGTCCTTCATGGTCTTTAGGATATTACATCTCTTCAAATGGAGTCTAGGTTTAGTTTCCTTTGTTCTTCCACTAAAAAGATGCTATTTTCTGCTCCATGGTCTTGTAAATGGAGACGGAGATTTTTTTTTATTTTTTTTGGTATTAAAAGAGGCAAAGCCCAGAAATTTTACAATAGAACTCGTCTAACGAAACTTGAACCAACTTGATCTTCTATCAATAGAGGAATCAACCCTCTCGGTGGCCTATCTAGCACTAAGGTGTCATTTGCATCACAAGAATGAAAGATTCAATTTGCTAACCAATCAGCACATGAGTTGTCTTTCCTAAAATTATGTAGCATTTTGATATTCTGGAAACACCTTAAAAGTTTCTGAATTTGAGGATTGACCGTGTCACCAAAGTGGAGAGTGGGAGATGATATGTGAAGTAGTGAAATGGCGACTTGCGAGTCCACTTCCACAATAAGTTTAGGTATGGCCAAAGAAATTGCCATTTTAAGACCTAAAAGGATACCCCATAGTTTTGCTTTGAGCGAAGAACACACTCCCACAGTTTGAGCAAATCTAGTGAACCGGTTGCCTGATTCATTGCGTAGAAGCCCACCTACTGAGGCGGGTCTTGGGTTGCCTTTAGAGGCCCCATTGGAATTGAGCTTGACCCAACCGATCAGAGGGGCAGTCCAACCCACAAGCTTATCTCTTTTCTCCCTCTGAGGAGATAATCTGTGTTCTGCCAGTCAAACTGAAGTAATATCTTTGACATGGCCTAGAATGACGCACAAGGGTTCGCTGGTAAGACAAAAATCCTTCTCAAATATTCGTCTATTCCTCCAATTCCAAAAATACCAACATGCAACAACAAAAATAAGTGACCAATTATCTCAAACCCTAGTTGATGAAACAGATAAGTTTAACATCAACCATGAGAGTAGATCTCGGGTGAAGAACTTGCCCCTTTAACTGGCAAGTAGAATCTTCTGCCAAACTGCCTTTGCATACTTGCAATATCTGAGAACATGTATAATTGTCTTTAGAGAGTGCGAGCACATCGCACAACAAGAGTCCGCTACGAGTCTACGCCGAAATCTTTCATCATTAGTGAGTAGGCCCTGATGAGAAACCAACCACAAGAAGCTTTTGATTCTTTGTGGCCCATCCCATTTCCATACTAAACTCCAGAGCTGGTCAGTCGGCATTGGATGTATTGGTGCAACTAATTCATAAACTTCTTCAACCGTGAAGGAACCATTGCTATCACTACCCCAAATAAGCAAATCCTCACCACCATTAGCAAAAGGTGGAAGCATTGAATGTATACGCATCAAGATTGATTGCGGTAGAATGTCTTTTAGAATTGCAAGGTTCCATTGATTGTTGCAAACAAAATCACGAACAATGCAGTCTAGGTTTTAAGCTGCAGCAGACGAAAGAATCCAATGGGTTAGTGGGCCAATCTCATCAACTCAGTAAGGTAAGCTTTGTTACTATCTCTCAGATTACGAAATCCTAGCCCTCCACAGTTTTTCGGATGGGAAAGCTTCTCCCAACTAAGCAAGTGCACCTTCTTTTTACCTTCAACATGTCCCCAAACAAATCTACTCTCTGTAGGGTTAGCATAAATAGCAGTGTAACACCATGAAACCCGATTCGCCATCAGCTTGAGGTGAATGAATTGAGCATTAGAGCAAAGCAAATCTACTCAAAGTGAGTCATCCTTCCATAGAAACCATATACCTCCAGAGAAACCTTGTGCATTGATTCTAGGTTCCAGCACTACAAGAATATCGAGCACCTGTGTTTAATAATATCCCCCATGGCTATGAGAAATTACTTACTGCCAACTCCTTGACAGTTCCAGACTATAATATTCATCATAAGAAAATATGTTGGAGAGGCAGATTACACAGAAAGGCAAAGTTAATTCATGATCTCATCAAAGGTATCAAGTACCAATGAGATAGCCAAAGTTCCCGAATCATCTTCCAAGTCCCGACTGCTACTGTTCAATATGGGATCGGGGGGTTTGGGTTGCATATTAACCTTAGTGCTCCAATTTCCAGAATGTGAACCGACCCCTTTGATCCCCACCAACATATCCATTTCACATCCCACCGGTGATGCAAGGATATAGACGACTATTAAGTTATCATCCATAGCAGTATCCTCTTTACTACGAAGAGGCAGACGTCTAGACTTGGCAACCATTAACTCAGAAGGCTTTGGAGGTTTAGTGTCCTAGAGACATGAATGCAACTCCAAGGACATGGGTCCAAGGCCCAGGGTCCTTATCTCCCTCCCAGGATAATTTTATTCGGATTATATCTTCCTTATATCCGGATTTATCTCATCTTAAGTAGGAACCAAACACAGGATAGGATAAATGTTATCATATCCTGAATTTTATTCTGGTTATCAAACGCAGTCTTAGAGATCAATGCTAGTGTCCTAGAGACATGAATGCAGCTTTAAGGACTTGGGCCTAGGCCCAGGGTCCTTAGTCCAAACCATGAGGATGGTCTTGATAGTGACGAAATACAAGTTGGTTTTCGAATACCGAACTTCCATACTCTAGCTACATGAATTATTTTTCGGAATTTCACTGACCATAAAAATATCTTCTTTTAATTCATTTTGCTATGCTATACCAGGTACCCACGGAGCATTATTCTACAAAGGGTGCGGCTAGTCTGACCGTCCACTGCACCATGACAGGTCAAAGGTCAGCCAAAACATTTTTTTTGGGGAAATCGGTTTCAATTTCTGACTCAATGTTTCCTTTTTTTTTCCTTTTTTTTACTTCTATGTTTCCTTATTGCAAGCTCAAATTGAGAAAGAAAAACTAAATTAGATACCAAAGTATAAATAATTACAGGTAGAAAAATATTATCATTTACTAAAAAGAAATCGTTAACGTCATTATATATATAAAATTTAAAAGATGAAAAAAAACATTTGAATTGATGGCTTTGCAACTAATAACGACATCGTTGTGCAATGAAATGGTTTCTCATTCCTTTCGCTCAATCAAATTACTCTAAGAGGACTCTCTAGTGACCTCAAATTAAAACCAGTGATATCGATTATGTATAAAACAAATGAAGTAAAGAAAAGATCAAGATAAGAAAATGAATGAATTAGTAGAAAAAAAATTAACCGTTGATCCAAATCTCATAGATAATTACAAGATAATTACATTCCCATTTTTTGAGTTTAATTTTTTTTATTTGGGAACAATATCCATATAATCTTTTTCTTTGGCAAGAAATTAATACCCACTACTTTAAAAAGTCGCAATTGAGTTCTTTGTATATCTCTTATGTTTGAATATTATCACCTTGATTTTTTTCTTTAAATAAGACAATAAAATGACTTTTTAATATGGAAAATGCTTGGCTAAGATTTGACCATTTGTTTTCCGAGCTAACGGCACGGTTAGCTAAGCATTTTCCTTCTAGGATGTAGGTGTATATACTAAGCATTAGTAAAGGTACATGTTTTTTGGGATGGCCCAGGTCATGGACACTCTGCTTTTTGTGGGCCAAAACTGGGTCTTTTCTCCTTGGGAAGACATGGATTTGAAATTGGACATGACCCTTAGGTCCCTTTCTAGTTCTAAGTCTGGCTCTAGCCTAGTCAAAAGGTAATAATTTCCTATTTGGAACAAGGACAACCATATTATTGATATGACAAAAAAAAATCATACTATTGATGTAGGTGTGTATATACTTCCTTTGTAAGACCGGTCTTATTGAAGATTAAAAGACAAATAAAGATATTGAATCTAAGGTTCACCGTCCTTGTCAATATGTAAACACAATTGCTCTGAACTCTTTTTTCAAGCCTTTTTTTTTGTGTGGTAAGTGTCATGCTTGTGTTCTATTCTAAACCACACCTAGCAAGTAAGATCAGTGTGCTCTAACATTTAATCCAGTATGCACGAAGAACCGAGCTCTCAAAAGCATACAAAATGACAACTATTTGAAATTAAATCGTGATTTATGAGTAATATTGTGAGTCCTCTATCGTTCCACACGGGACTAAAGATTTCACCAAACAATTTAGAAAGGTGTCGGAGATCCTTATTAAGGATGGCATGAGTTGCACATTCTTATTCACAACTAGTCACGATTGGCCGTTGGATCTCCTGACCTTCCCCTTCCACATCAGTCGCAGGTTTTAGCAATTCTACGGATGCCAATTTAATTATATTTCATCCCATTTCCGTCCAACCCCTCCTTGCTCTACTAGGATCTCCAAAAGAAATTGCGTCACTTGTAAGTACGTATGCAACTAATAATTTGTCACGTGATCGGTACCTTTCTTACAAGAAATTTGACTTCCAATTTATCAATAATTGCTACTTTACATGATTAATGACGTATCATGCAAAATTAACTTTTCTATATCGATTCTTACCATCCGATATAAAAAAGAAGACGATGATGATGATGGGTTCGGACATAACTAATATATTGTGCAATAATAGTAGTAAGTTTCAATATAGGAGACCAAGATTTTACATGGGGTTAGTGACTTATTCATGTGACTAGCAATTTTTCGCAGTAAAAAAAAAATTACCAGCGACCCTATTAATTTTAAAAAAAGTGTTAGGTATTGGCAAGCAATAGTTAATCCACCCACGCGGCCTAGAAAGTAACAAAAATTAAATTGTTTCTTTTGCTCAGCAGATGACAACTCCAAAAGAGGGCTAAAGAACAAATGAAGCCCATTTCCGTAGTTACAATCACTTGCTTTCCTTCGGAAAACGATGCACGCGACACATGCGCATGCCCTAATTGTTTAGCTAGTCACATCGAGCATTGAGCAGGGATTTGGATCTCGACAAGGTAGAAAAGTTGTTGTAGCTGCCGGGTCAATTTTAGGGTGCGCATGGAATGCATTCCGGAATAAAAATTCTGTTCCGGAATGTATTCTGGAATAGAATGGCGTTTGTTAAAAAATTTCCGGAATGCATTCTGGAGCGATTTTTGCATTCTGGAATAAAAATGCGTTTGTTAAAAATACTTGATTCCAGAATGCATTCTTGATTCCAGAATGCGATTTTGATTCCAGAATGAGTTTTTGGCAAGAAAAAGAGAAGCTACTTTTTGTAGCTTCTTGATTCCGGAATGCATTCTCCCTATTTTCTCACAATTTTTTTTTTCAGAAAATACATAAAAATTGAAAAATTCTAGAAAAATATATAAAAATTTCCAGAAAATAAAAAAAAGTCAGATTTCCGAAAAATATGAAATTTGGTGATTTTTTTTAAAAAAATAATAAAAAAATCAAAAATTTCAAAACTTCACAGAATAGCTTAAAACACGTGGCCACCCACTTTGAGTGAAATTTAAATTTTTTGAGGTGTCCAAAAAAATCAAAAATTTCAAAATTTCACAAAATGGCTTAAAATACCCGTGGCCACCTACTTTGAGCGAAATTTAAATTTTTTGAGATGGCAAAAAAAATAAAAAAATAAAAAAATAAAAAAATAAAAATTTTCAAAACTTCACAAAATGGCTTAAAATACCTGTGGCCACCCACTTTGAGTGAAATTTAAATTTTTTGAGATGCCCAAAAATAATAAAAAATTTCAAAACTTCATAGAATGGCTTAGAATACTTGTAGCCACCCACTTTGAGTAAAATTTAAATTTTTTGAGGTGCCCAAAAAAATAATAAAAAAATAATAATAAAAAAAAAACTTCACTTACCTGTGGCCACCCACTTTGAGTGAAATTTAAATTTTTTTAGGTGCCCAAAAAAATTTAAAAAATAAAAAATTTCAAAACTTTACAGAATGGCTTATAATGCCTGTGGCCACTCACTTTGAGTAAAATTTAAATTTTTTTAGGTGCAAAAAAAATCAAAACAGATTTCTATTCTAGAAATCAATTTCTGGAGCAGAATTAGTCATGTTTTACCAAACAGATTTCTCCTCCAAAAATCAATTTCTGGCAAGAATTCCAGAAATCAATTTCTGGCAAGAATTTGATTTCTGGAGCAGAATGGTTACCATTCGCACCCTTAGCGTCTCACTTCACATGGCGAACGTGAAACAAACAAAAAAACACACACACACACACACACATATATATATACACATTTAAAATGTGCAATAATGATAAAACAGCTCATGAAGTCGACTAATCTTCTCTTTTGGATTCCATGTTAGATTCCATGTTCAGATTGGAAGTTTTGAGACATGTAACATGTTTTTATGTGCCCAATTTGATGAAAGGCTAAATTGCCTAACTATGCAAGACTTGAGGGCCGTTTTTATGTGATATAAGCCATGGCTTTGGGTCCAAATAAAAAGGCGTTGATGTTTTCCCCTAAGCATTCATTATTTCATTTGGAGACGAATGATCTCGAGTGATGTAAAAGAAATCTTTTCTTTTTCAATGTCGAAGATGTTTCGGTCAATTTGAGCTGTATCATAATAAGTGAAAGATTGAGATGAATCCGTTGATATATTTTAATTGAATTCAACTTAGAAGATAAAAAGTCAAATTTATTTGTATTGAATACTTATTCTCCCAATTATGGGCAAAGCCCTACTTGAATGGATTTATCAAGTTTCTCGGGCGATTTTATTTGAGATGGTAGTCATTGATAAAAATTTTCTTTTTGAATTCAATCCATCGTACTCCGTGTAACTCATGGTCATTGATTTGACGGGATAATGACACAAATAGTCCCTGAACTTTAACCCAATGTGTAATTTAGTCCCTGAACTTTTAATTTGTTCAATATAGTCCCTGAACTTTAACATAATGTTCAATTTGGTCCCTAAACTTTTAATTTGTTCAATATGATCCCTGAACTTTTAATGTGTGTTCAATTTAGTCCCTGAACTATCTGAAAATATTCAATATAGTCCCTGCACTTGAATTAATGGAAGGACTATGTTGAACATTTTCAAATAGTTCAAGGACTAAATTGAATACATATTAAAAGTTCAGGGACCACATTGAACAAATCAAAAGTTTAAGGATCAAATTGAACATTAGATTAAAGTTCAGGGATTACATTGAACAAATTAAAAGTTCAGGGACTAAATTGCACATTAAGTCAAAATTCAGAGACTATTTGTGTCATTTTCCCTTGATTTGACCGTCTTGCGTAAATCATCCATGAAAAGAAAGCCGTGACTTAAGGTCCATAGTCACTTGATCCCCGCAAGCCATGCTAGCAAGCGCTTCGCGTCGGGTTCATGTGGGTCCCACTCGAGGCGCGGGGTTGTGTCCCCCAGTGGCGGCACCGGGCACAGGAGGGGGGCCTGAGTTTCTGTGACAGCGGCCGCGACCCGATCGCATCCTCTGGCCAAGGGGCTCCGCACAGTTTCTCTTTGTCCGAGCCCAACGAACGGGAGCCAATCAAGTGAATGGCGTTGGTTGAAAGATTCTACGGCATCGCCACGGACGATGGAATCATCGATTTCCTCAAATATCAAACTTGTCGTTAACCGAATACCAGAAAATGGAAAGTATGAAAGAGAAATAGTCCGTCAAGAATAGACGCTCTGGTTCTTGGAGTTTCGAGTTTGGACCAAGCAAAGTGTACACGCCAGTGCTTCTCGCTGCACGCCACTCTGTCCCTCGCTACCCTCTCTTTCCTTCTTTCCTTCCTTCCTTTCTCCATCGGCAGTCACTGGCTTATGCTATTCTTTAACGCCACGCCCACCAAACTGAACTGTTATATTATATAGCCTGACCCATCTCGTTCTCATTCCCACTCCCTCTGAGCTCATCATCAGGCTGCAGAGGTCCAACCTTGAAGTTTGAAGCGGGGTTGAGGATCTGAATCTCTTTTGCATACCCACGTAATGATCCCTCTGTACTGTTTTCTTGGTGTTCTGTTGTCGTCCGGTGTGTTTGTTTCCGAGAATATAGCTAGGGGAAGGCGACTTTCTTTCTTGTGGGGGCTTTCTTGAATTGGGTTGTTGATTGCGATTCCGTGTCTTCGGCTTGTTTGGGCACTTTGTGATTCGGTTGGAACTTGACTTCTGTGCTTGACCTGTCCAAGGAGAAAGCAGCTTTCATAGAATTGAGTTAGCTTAGCTTTTGTCATAGCAAATCTCGTTGTCGAGCGTCTTCTTGATCGAACTTGCGAGTTGACTAAATCTAACAACTCTCGAATTTGATCGGTCTTCATTTTTTCTACTTATGTGTTTTTGGCTTTCCTATCGAATTTTACAGGCATTGAGTTTGCTGAATGGCGGCAATACTGGCCTCACAGAGCTGTTATTGCCGCGACGCTGAGATGCTGACTCAAGGAAGGACAAATGACGGTTTGAGCTTTTCGAGCTCCATATCAAATCAAATCGCCCAACTTGAGAGAAAAATTTTCAATGTGAACTGTGGCAATAGAGTTTATAGGTTTCAGGTGGATATGAGACAGACCGGCTCTCCGGCTGGATTAGGTACCAATGGAAGAGCCGTTAAGATGTTGCCCGCAAGTGAGGTAATGAAGAGGAATGCCTCGAATGGTAGTAACAAAGTGGAGACAGTGAATGGTTCGAAGCAAATTGTTAATGGGGCAAGCATAGTAAAAAGGAAATCTACCATGTCCCTTGTCAAGACTCCAAAAGTTCGAGACGCCAAACAATTTCCACCAGTGGATGAGCTCAAGGTTTTGCCGTCAGATGAAGGATTCAGTTGGGCCAATGAAAACTATAGCTCCTGGCAGAGGAACATAGATGTTTGGTCCTTTGTTCTATCTCTGCGTGTCCGCGTTTTGCTCGATAATGCAAAATGGGCTTATGTGGGAGGGTTTTCGGAAGACAAGCAGGTGTGTTTTAAGTGTTTTGGGTGCTTGATGCAGCTGTTGGTACTTCTATTTCTTATTTTGAGGTGCTAATTGACATTTGCAACTCAGAAAACTAGGCGACGAAAGACTGCTTCCTGGCTGCGGGAGCGTGTGCTGCAGCTAGGCCCGACCTTCATTAAACTTGGCCAGTTATCTTCCACGAGGTCCGACCTATTTCCACGTGAATTTGTGGATGAGCTCGCCAAGTTGCAGGTACGTCGTGGTTCTTGATTCTGGTATGATTGCTTTTAAGAAGCGTTTTGTTCCCTTGCTCTTCTGCTTTTGCCTGGTATTTCTGAGAGTGGCTCTACATTGACCCGCTATTACACAACAATTTGCTTCTATATACCATTTGCAATATGAAACAAATCTGCTTTTCAATTCAGGACCGAGTTCCTGCCTTCTCACCCAAGAAAGCTAGAGATTTCATTGAGAATGAACTGGGAGCTCCAGTTGATGTCATCTTTAAGGAGTTCGAGGATCAGCCCATTGCTGCTGCTAGTCTTGGTCAGGTGTTTGATCCATTTTTTATTTTCCGACTCTTCCTTAGTTCCATGGACGTTTTTAGATATTTGGTTTACTACCCTGTATGGCGGTGAGAACGTTTTTATCAATTAGGATATAAAACCAGAGGAAGTTGAAATATGATAATGGTTCTATTCTGTAGTATGGAGAGTATAGATGTCAAGTATCTCTTTGGAAGAAGGAGAAGCAAAATGAAGCCGTCATGATTTTCCATATTTTGTAGTTAACATCCTCATCAGAGTAATTCTTTCTTGATAATTGTATTCTACTGATTTGACGTTGGGAAGATCTTATATATAGGTACATCGAGCTATACTGCATAATGGAGAGAAAGTAGTAGTAAAAGTTCAAAGACCAGGCTTGAGGAAGCTTTTTGACATCGATTTGCGTAAGCGAGAACTCTTTTCAAATTATCAGTTTTGGTTAACATGTCATACCATGAATATTTATGCTTCATTCCTCTCCTTGCTTTCCCTTTTACTTTAGTCAAAGAATTGTTAATTATGGCTTCATTCACATGGGCATCACCAGGTATTGGTCTCAAAGTACTGGCCGTTCTGAATGAGCTGTTAAATGTGGATTTAACCATCTGAACTTCTGCGTGATATTAGCTAAAGAGACTTCATCCTGTGCCCTGGTCATTGCATTCACCTTCAGCCATACAGCAAATAAATTTGCTTATATTCATCTGATACTTGGCTCCATAAGTTCTCTTTCTTGAGCAATTTCAGGGGTACTCCACATTTGCTTATGTGACAGTATTTAAGTTGCCAAAATGACAAGGGTGACAAGGGTGCTTGGTGCTTTCTTTTTTTTTTTTTGTAAAGCTATGAGTAATAGCGCTGAACTTGCATGAAGCTTCTTACTACCTTGAACTTTAGTGTTCTGATGCAGTAGTTTTGGATAATTGTATTGATACGGCATTAATAGGACAATATTATGAACATTATGAGCAATTATTTGTTAGATTGCTTTGACGGTTTCTTTGACCCCTCTTGACTTCTTTTTCCTGGCCAGGTAATTTAAAGCTCATTGCTGAGTACTTTCAGAGAAGTGAAACTCTTGGGGGTCCAACCAGGGACTGGATTGGTATTTATGAAGAATGTTCAACGTGAGTTTAATAAACCAACTCGGCTTGACTTGTATCAGCTTAAAGTTGTTCATGCTACCTTGTCATTGTGTTGCACCTATGTTGTGTACCAACATTTTATTCCATGTCATAAAAATGTGTCTGCTTGTCCCATTTCATTCCCGTTCTTATTTTAGTGGTATATCTTTATTTGTCAATGTGTTGGTACCATTCTCATTTTAAGCGGTCAAAAGATGCAATCCTTCCCGTCCATGTTCAGTGACATGCTGTTCAGTAGGATAACAGAGCTTTTGCTTCTTTGCCTTGTCTAGCTAGTTCTCTTTTATGCATACTGTTTTTTTGAGTTGAACGGTAGACCTTTGTACATGTCAGGATTTTGTATCAAGAGATAGATTACATCAATGAAGGGAAGAATGCTGATAAATTCCGACGAGATTTTCGGAACGTAAAGTGGGTCCGAGTGCCTGTAGGTTTTCCCTCAACAGCCTACCAACTACTTTAGCTATGTATTTTGCTGCTGCTACTTACACATGGAGATGCATTAACTTTTGTAGACAGTACAGCCATCATTATTCTGATTTTTAGGCTTCTTGTTACTGTAAAATTATTTCTCGTTCTTTCTGTTGCAGCTGGTTTACTGGGATTATACTGCATTGAAGGTGTTGACCTTGGAGTATGTACCAGGTTTTTACTGAGACCATAAATATTCATTTTGGTTCAAGACAATATCATCTATATTAACAGTATGGCCACTTTAGGCTCATGTATCTTGGCTATACTGTGGCAGGTGTTAAGATTGATCGGCTAAATCTGCTTGATTCTCGTGGTTTTGATCGCTCTCGCATTTCTTCACGTGCTATTGAAGCGTATCTGATTCAGGTACAGAACCCTAAACCGGTCTTAAAGTCCAGATCTTGATAGTGAAAACCATATGCAGCTTTTGTTGGTTGATTTCATCATACAGCTGGATGATGCTATGAAATAAAATGATGCAGATACTGAAAACTGGTTTCTTTCATGCTGATCCCCACCCTGGGAATCTCGCTATTGACATGGATGAAGCGATCATCTACTACGATTTTGGAATGATGGGGGAGATCAAATCTTTCACCCGTGAGAGGTTGCTTGAACTTTTCTATGCTGTTTATGAGAAAGATGCAAAAAAGGTTTGTCCAGATCACTAATCAATTGTCTTTGCAAGTTTTTCTTTTTGGTTCACACTTTCTGTGCAAATAAACTCCTTATGCCTGCTTCCAAAACGTAATTATCCATCTTTCATTAGATGCTAATGATACCACAAACATATGCAAACATAGTAATGTCCACAACCAATGGATTAGTTCACTGGTTATGCTGTATTGCTCAAGTTGATCTCACGAGTGGTGATTGCACAGGTTATGCAGAGCCTTATTGATCTTGGAGCACTTCAGCCGACTGGAGACTTGTCATCGGTATGCAATGCCTTTTGCTTGGGAAGGCAATGAATTTGTTGTTCTTCTTGATCTGTGTTGCTTTGGGATTTTGTGCCACCAATTCTTGAATGTTCTTCAGGTGAGGAGGTCCGTGAAGTTTTTCTTGGACAACTTGTTAAGCCAGACACCGGATCAACAGCAGACATTTGCTGCAATTGGGGAGGTATGCATATAGGTTACGCATTTGCTTCACAAGGGAAACCAAATTGAAGTGTTTCTATTTTACAGCCGAATATAGAGGAAACTGATTCGTGATGGCAATTATGTGGCAGGATTTGTTTGCAATAGCCCAAGATCAGCCGTTCAGATTCCCATCTACCTTTACCTTTGTCTTGAGGGCATTTTCGACTCTTGAAGGTTCTCTCTTTCTCTCTCTCTTTGTCATCCATTCTTTTCCTTGCTACAATATGAAATGGCTTCCTATGATTCGAAATCGAGCACCCTCTTTTTCCCCAGTAGTTGCGGAACTCTTGATGGACAAGCTATGTTTTTGCAATAAGAACAAAATATGTCAAAATAGTTATGTCTTCCTTCTGTCTTAAAAGAGATGGCAATATTCAATGCAATAAGGTTGACCTTTTTTGTCGCGCTATAACTGTCATATTGCAGGTATCGGGTACACCCTTGACCCCGATTTTTCCTTCGCAAAGATTGCTGCCCCTTATGCTCAGGTTCCATGTTTTTGTCCTAAGAACCAATTGACAGCTTCCACCATTAGTAGGTACATAAGATTAGCAACCCATTTCCGCTACAGAATGATAACCATGCGATTATGCCTGCAGGAGCTTCTGGATACAAGGCAAAGACAACAGACAGGCACGCAACTCGTGCAGCAGATAAGGAAACAAGCTGATGATGTACGGTTTTGAGTCCATCTAGATATGACTTCCTGACCATGCTTTTTTCATATTTGATGAGAATTGCTACTGAGAGCAACCATGTAAACACATTCAGGCTAGAACCTCTGCCGTAAGCATGCCTTACAGAGTCCAGCGGATAGAGGAGATTGTGAACCAACTCGAGTCGGGGGATTTAAAACTCAGAGTCCGGGTGCTCGAGGTATTCTACTATTCCTACTTTAACCATTGCATCGATACATTCACCATGTTCTCATTAGGAGGTCCTGCAGATCCTTTTGTTAGCACCTGATGTCATTCTCGAATTTTAAATCCGACAGTCCGTGAAAATGACTGGTGTTTCTTCTCGGTTTCCCAGTCCGAAAGAGCAGCTCGGAAAGCAACGATACTTCAAATGGCCACCATGTACACCGTCTTCGGAGGCACGCTATTAAATCTAGGAGTTACCCTCACTAACCAAGGCAGTCAGATTTTCGCAAACGGGTCATTCATTGGAGCAGGTTCTTCATCATTCATCAACACTCACTCTTACATTGAGAAAAGAAGTTCTTCTTTCCGCCATTAGTGTTGGTAAATGGTTCTTTTAAATAAACTTACTTGCAAATCCAGGAGTATTTTTCGCACTGCTCTTGAGGTCGATGCAACGGGTGAAGATGCTCGACAAGTTCGAGAAGATGATATGATCGGCGAGCGCCCGGAAATCGAAGTGCTCTCGCCCCTGCAAGACATGTTAATCTCCATTGTTCAGCATACTACTGCTACCTCATTGTATTCTTCCCCAAGCATAGCTTCTCTGTACATATTCTTTTTCACTTGACCCGTGCACAGTGCAAACGGGGCTATAATGTAGAAGATCGAAACTAGGGAAAAAGAGCCATGTAATGATAAAATGCTTTCTTGTCCCAAAATTTATGCAGATTCAGTGCCAAAGAAATGAGACAAATATTGTCCAAATTGTCTTCCTTTCTATGCGAATTTTGCTTGTAGTTGCATTTACCAATCTCGTGTGTGGACAAACTACTCGGGGGTTTTGGCTCGCATCGTACCCGACACAATGAGTTGGTGGTGAATCTTCACCGATCTGGGTATTGGCTGACATACAGCGATATCCTTCCTCAACCAAAGAACAAAATCTCTGAACTCCTTCGACACTCCCATAGTTCTTTGGAACTAAATGCATACCTTTGAATCGAGTGATTTAACACTGGCTTCTCGTATATTTACTGTCTTTTTGCTTAAAAAATCGTGTCGGGATGATTGTGAAACGCATCCTATGTTTTCCAAAAGAATTATCTAAAATATCATCAATTTATTAGTCTTTCACTAATTCAGTCATGAACCTTTTAATTTTGATAATTAATTTATAAATATTTTCATATTGTGCCAATTAAATCCATCCAGTTAATTTTAGCTAGGAATCGCTAACGAGGATATTGATCGTGCCACATAGGATGATCGGCGCTGACGTGAAAATTTTTAACGACATTTTAATATTTTTTCGAATTTATTTTTTTCCTTTTCTTTTTTCTTTTTTTTTCTCCCTTCTTCTATTCTTTGGTTTCCCATTGTGGCCGGCGAGCTTGGCCAGTGAGGGTCGCCAGAGCTTGTCGGCCACTACGCAAGGTCAACCTCACCATGGCCTCAGCAGGCACGAGTGAAGGTGGCTTTGCTCGTGAGGCTGGCTTGGCCCGTAGCCACACGCCTCGTCGGTTGTGAGCGAAGGCGACCACGGCCTGGTCAGCTATGAGCAAGGACCCCTTCGCTCGCGGCCTTTAATGCCTCACCTAGATCCAAGCGAGGGCAGCAACCATCGCTGGCCAGCGGGAAACCAAAGAAGAGAAGAAGGAAGGAAAAAAAAAAGAAAAATAAAATAAAATTAGAAATTAAATAGAAAAAATATTAAATTTTATCTACGTCAGTGTCGGTTGCGTTACATAGGATGACTACCGACATCTTTGATTTCCAATCGAAATTAGGCAAATGGACTTAATTGATAAAATTAAAAGGTTTAAATCAAAATTGATGACAATGGTATCGGTGCAGGGATTTTTGGACAATTTCTCTCATGTTTTCGATTATTTGAGTAGCCCTGTGTCGCCGTGTCGCAGTAAGGAGCTATCCCGAGCTAAAAGAAAAACCAAAACCAAAATTATGGGAGAAAGGACAATCCAAGGAGCCACAATTGACACTCACTCAATGTCTACTGAGCACTCACTCATTTGTCAAATCATAATTCACTTTGGTCATCAATGGCTGGTTGAGGAGTCAAAAGTGGTTGTCGATCATGGCGTCTGGTCAATGTTTTCCCACCGCATGGGGTCGTTTGTTCAGTGTACGCAATCGCTAAGATTGGTGAGGGAAATTGCTTCTTCTTCTTCTTTTCCCTTTTGAGTATTTAATAGGTAAGCTAGGCAAATTTTAAAGTGAAAATGACTTGTAGTTTCACATGGAAGAATTAAGTGAATACCAATTTTTTTTGCAATTTTCTCGATGGTTTTCTAAGCTACATATGTTCGATAAATACAATGAACCCATTTCTTCAGTAACTTAATATCTCGGTGAGAATAATCACTTCAACTTTGTATTGTTATTTCTCCATATTTCTCCTTGATATTGTTGGTCCCATTTTTTTTCTGCCTCTCTATAATGTGACTATAGACTAATAAAAATTTTATCAATAATTGGTGACATTTAATATATTTATTTTATATTTTGTATTGACAAGCTGCGTGCGAGAGCGACAATTTCGAGCCGAGTCTATTGGGGTGATAAGCAATTCATGGGTCAATCTCTTGGATGTCATTTTTGGTTTCTCAATCAAAGATGTTCAAGCATTTTCATCATGTGAGGTTTTTGGAAAGTTATTTTTTTGTATTTTTTTTATTTGAAAAAGGACTAAGTCGTTGTCAAGTCAGCTAAAGGCACCCGTGACTTTTTTTTAATAATTAAGTCGGTAGCACTTTGACTTGGATGCACCCCAATTTCTTGTCTCGATTGCTGTATAAAATTCCATAAAAAAAAAAATCAAATTGAAATCACACCTTTCACACGCATAAAGATTCACGCCCCAGTTGTCCCATTTGGCAATTGATCGATCGATGGGTTCGATTTTGAGAATATTCCTAGAAAAATTGCAAATAACAGGGGAAAAGAAGGGGAGACGTAATTACTTTATATTTATTTATTTTTTTGAAAGCTATATTTTGATTTATTAAGTTGATTGGAAATATCTCAAATCATTGATATATGAAATTTCTACGCTTTACATATATACACACACATGATCTTCTTTATTACTTATTAATTTAAGCTATTTGGATTGGCATCAGAGCCAGCATCTGCCCCGCCTTTTCCATGCTCGATCCTCAGTTCATCAAATTTCACATGTCATATCTAATCCAATTCGTATAAAAGATGAAATGTTAAAGTATTCCGCATCTCTAATTTACAAAATCTATATGTTTATTACCACCCCTTTTATATGTGCGTCCACATGAGAGGAGTGTCTCTTGACAATGGGGTTAATATACTTTTTACATGCGCATGGTTTTCATTTACTTGTAAACTTAAGCTTATGTTTTGCCCTGGATTATTTCGAGCATGCATCCACTTCCATCCGTTAAATTTCACGCGACGGTAATATTTATATGCTCTTTGTATATATGCGATCTCTCTTCACTTGTTACTTTAAGCTTCAAGCTTGAATATCTAACACTCCTTTTTTAGGCACTTGATCTCCTCGATCTATCGAAATTACCCTTTTTGTTGGGCATTCTAACACCGTGCATTTCTTAATGCGTCTCTTCTCTTCGGGCTTTAAATGGAGGAGAAAGTGGCAGCCAGCCAACTTAGAAGTCAGTGCGAAGGGAAAGAACAACTTTAGGAAGCATATACACTTGAAAGAATTCCACTTCTTGGACACATTCGAGTCAAAGTCAATCAAAGTTGGCTTGGCCACTGAGGATCTTTATTTGGACTGTTTGCGTTGACTTTGTTGATAAGAGTGAAAACATTGGATTGTGGATTTGGACATGTTTCATGTTGAGTGAGTGTGCCCCTGCCCATAAATTACTGGGAAAAGGAAAAAATTTCGTATGCGGCGTGGAATATGGAAAGTCACTATAGCAACTTCGAATTCGAAAATTCGATCATCTCGATTAATTACACAGAAGAAAATCGATATCTTCACTTAAGGAGATAATCGAGAGGGAGCATCTCAACAATCTCCTCTCACCTGTGAGGTCGGATTTGCTCCTCTTTAATTCAAGTATCTTTCTGCTCCAAGATGTCTCGATTTGTTCGTACATGGTCTATAGAACCATGAATACTGCCATCAGGAGATCATCAACAGGGAGCTTAAATCTAAGCCCATTAACATATCCGCGTTCATTCAAAAGTTTAGGTCAACAATTTACGAGCTAATTCAGATATATTAACTGCTCTACAGAGTTTACACCGCACCAACTTTTTGATATAATCTTTTTCTAACGCAACTCGCACGTACATTTCAACGCACACGTCTTCAACAAAGATGGTATTTCCATAAGCCGGCTGGACTCAATTGGCAAGAAGTAAAAAGATTTAGGACTGAATTGACAAAATTAAAATGTTCAAGACTGAATTGACAAAAATATAATAAATTTATAACTTCTTAGATAATTTTCTCCCCGATAAACTCACTTGCACCTCCCACCTCTCTCCTCTTTCCATTTCCCACGACGCCACATTCTAATAATCGCCCAAATTGCTCCTCCGCCACTTCAGTGTTATTGCCACCACCCCCATCTCTCTCTCTCTCTCTCTCGTATTTTTTAAGCCAAAAACCACAAGCAAAGGGTAATCCGCATTCCCATCACTCCGACAACTCAGCTCCCGACACGTGCGACGCGTCGCTGTCGGCGCGAATAAATCGCCGATTTGGTGGGTTGCCCACTTCTTTAATCGGCGGTCGCCAAAGGAGATGGGGGCGCAGTTGCTGCTGCTGCTGATGCTGCTGTCGTCCTTATTTGACCCTCCTCACCAACTCCCCCCTCCCTTCCTCCCCTTAAACATTAAAATTTTAAGCAAGCCCTTCGGTTTTTCTTTATGTTAAACATTCCCTTCACTTGCCCTTCTTCTACTCTTCACGGATCTCATACCAAGCCCATCAATTAATCTCTTTTTTTTTTTTTTCATAATCTAGGGATACGAGCCTCTCGATCCGACCGCTTAGAATTTTATTAGCACGTTGCATAGCTCGCGCACCGATTAAGTTCGGACCCTTCTACCCCCGTGTACGGTGAACCCCCCATTGATAACGATTTGCACATCATCGACGGGATGATCGGCGACGACCAATTCCCGAGCTGGAAGTCGCGTGATGCTTCGACCAGCTGCACCTGCCCCGAAAGTTAAATTCGATGGTTTTAAGACGATATAACATATGGAGTCTCAATATACTTGTCGAGAAGTCGGTATTTGTTTCTAGAGATTTGTTTTCCGAAGCATTTCTTGTATTCTAAGTTAGAAATAGTGACTTTTTAAGGCGGGAGGAGGGAGAATACGGAGAGAAATTGGAACCGGTTTTAAAATTTATCTTTTTATTTCCTTCTCACACTGATTTAATATTCTTTCAAGACCATCTTCAATCCTCCCGTTTTCGTCATTTTTCTCAAATTGAGCAAAAAAACTTCCACGAAATCAATTGTCTCGACGATCGGAACCGGATACATGTTGTCACTCGCCGAGTGGAGTTAAAAAGGGAATAGGCCATCAAATTTAGGTCTTTTTTGCGCGCTAGCCGGCACAATAAGAATAGATGAAGTCATCCATAGATCGATGTTTGAAGTCTTTATTAGGATTTTTCTTATGCTTACCGATATGGTGAAAGATCCGACCTTATGAACATATCCCATAGGTAGATAAATTGTGGCGCTTGCAAAGTCAAAGATCGAAAAAGGCATGATACTTGATATATAATTAAAGTATCAAAAACACGCAACAGGTTTCGACCTGAACAGCCGAGTTTACATCCTTCCTAAGAATTTGTCACCATTTATCATATCAATTTGCACGAATCAACCTTAAGCCATTGTTTTCATGGAAAGGATCGGGCCAACGAATACTTTCGAAATATTTATTAAGTTTATACGTCTTGATACGATTCGAATTTTAAAATATCAATTACGCCTAGTATCGAGATTGGTCACGAGCAAGATCTTAAAAGGGCTTCATCTTAGTCTTCGCCCGGACCTCGAGATCACCGGGAAGTAAAACAACAAAAGTTAATTACCGCAAAAATTCTCTCCTTTGAGTTCTACTCAACCGAGCGTCCCCCGTGATCAAATCCCAACGAAAGCGAGAGGGGCGAAATCGGGGAAATTACGATTAAGCCCCCGAGCAAAGGGCCGAGGGATGGAATAAAGTCCAGGCAATTCGGTAATTTCGAGCCCCGTGCTTCCTGGTTGTTCTCCCTCTCTATTTAAGGGCGCCGTCCACTTCGCTTCTCCCCGACCTCGCACAAATCTCTCTCTCTCTCCTTCGCTCCCTCTCCAGCAGAGCTCGATCTCGCGGAGCAAAGACCTCGCGCCAAGGTTTGACAGGTAAAGCATCCTCTCTTCCCCATCTTCATCTTCATCATCATCATCATCATCATCGTCCATGTCGAGTGCTTCTTCGCCGGCGAAATCGGCGTCGCCCCCTTCGACCGGATCGCTTCCGCTCTTCCTCCGATTCCTATGCCGAGCTAACGATTCTCCCCGGAACATCGACCGAGCCTGGTGTCCCTTTTGGCGCGCGCGCGCGCCTTCTGTTTCCGATGAGATGACGAGCGAGCTGACGATCGGGGAGAAAACCGATCTCGTCGGAGCCTTTCGGTTTAGAGTACCGTCGCTTACCTGCTCCCGTATTGGATTCCTCGCCGTGATTTGCGTAGGTGGATGTGTTCGATTAGTGAGGCTATGCGACGCGGCGAGCCGCGCGCTCGACATGCTGGCGCGTCCTCCGAATCCCGGCGGGCTAGCGGAGTTGATGATCGGGCTCGTCCTTGGCCTAATTCTGAGCGACTAATTCGTTCGTTCGTGCTGCAGATCTTCATACGTCGAATCCATGGCTCCGGTTGCGTGCGCAGCTTCTTCAGATTGTGTCAAGCCAAGAGGTGATGGTCGTTACTCGAACTTGGTTTGATGTTCAGTCTTCTTCGCGCTGTCGCACCAGATTGAACGCAGATTGATATTTTTGGTCCTTGTTTAACTTTGCTTTCCGAGGTCCTAAAGAAATCTTCTTGTATGGAACAAGTTGTGGGCGATGGCCCTGTCTCGGTGATTTTTTTGGCTGAGTTGACAAATTAGAAAAACGAGTTTGACCACTGCTCCGCTGGAGTGGCTAAAATGTCCTTTGGCCTGTTTAACGTGCCTCATTTCTTTCCGAAACACGTAAGAAATATACGCGTGCCAACATTTCCATTCAGGAAAGTGTATTTCCCCTTCTTCTGATTCAATTCAATCCAGTTTCTGACTGACATTTGAGAGGTACTTGATCCGATGCCAAGCACCGATCCGATCATCTGCATGAAGTATCCCATCAATTTTTTGCTCTTATCAAATAAATTATGAATTCTACCCGGGAGATCTATTTTTACAGTGATCCTTGAAGTAATTATGGTTTCATCCGATCCTTTATTTCTGTCGTCGAGTAATTGAAAAAACAAACATTGTTAAGGAGACGTATATTTGCAGTGATCCCTGAAATAATATAATATGATTGAAAATTTGAATGGTGCGTACGTTAAGAAAGCGGGTCGGGTATATATCGAGACGTGGATATATAAAAAACGATGAGATTTGTATGGTTAATATCCTGTTTATCCATCTTTGTCACCATATACAGATGTTTGCATCGTCGGGGTTGCTCGAACACCGATGGGTGGGTTTCTCGGTACTCTTTCATCTGTGCCAGCCACCAAGCTTGGTTCTATAGCTATTGAAGGTAAAGATGCAGCATTTCTTCTAGGCATTCCCTAGGGTACTACTCCTAAGTGCTTAAATTTTGTTTTTTGCCCTCATATCAATAATTGTTTATTTTGTTGAAACTGAAGCTGCTCTGAAGAGGGCCAATGTCGACCCATCATCAGTACAAGAGGTTTTCTTTGGCAATGTCCTCAGTGCAAACTTGGGGCAAGCTCCTGCTAGACAAGCCGCATTAGGAGCTGGAATACCGAATTCAGTGGTCTGTACTACTGTCAACAAAGTTTGTGCATCGGGAATGAAAGGTACTCTCCTCAAGTTTTGATTGGCTTTATTTCTCGCTAATGAGTGAGCTTTTTATCATTTGATACTTGTGAAGCACCTGCCATAAGCTTATCTGTCTCTCTTTTTTCACAGCAACTATGCTTGCCGCACAAAGCATCCAGCTGGGCATCAATGATGTTGTTGTGGCAGGTGGCATGGAAAGCATGTCTAATGTGCCTAAATATCTTGCAGAGGCAAGGTTGGTCGTCCCAAAAATATCTTCCTTTACCATTGTGTACATCGTAGAAGAATGCCCCTGTTCACTACTTCTGGATTTGCTTGATGCGTCCCAAGATATTTTAATGTTTAAGCATGCTCTAATTAAGATTTGCAATTCCATGACATTGCCACTTAAGTTCCACCAGAAAAGAATGTAGATAGCACAAGATGAACTCAACAAGTGACTTGCTTTTCTGCAGGAAGGGGTCTAGACTCGGGCATGATTCACTTGTAGACGGAATGTTAAAGGATGGTCTTTGGGATGTCTACAATGATTATGGAATGGGAGTGTGTGCTGAAATATGTGCAGAACAGCACTCCATAACAAGGGAAGAGCAGGTAACAATGGACTAGCCCTCCTCCCTCTTGCCATTGTTCCTCTTTATTTCTTCTCGTCTTCACTGGACAACCACTGGCCTGAGGGCCTCATCGCACTATATACTTTCGCATTTTTTCGAGTAGAGCTTAATAGGTAGACAGTGAAACCAATGACGCTACATGGCTTAATGGATCTAGAGCTAGATACTTGGTGTCTTATTTTATCAAGCTGCTATGTCCAGCCTCTTTCGTACTTCAGATAGAATTGTGAGTTACTGTTTTTAATATGCATGAAACAATTTTGATTCTTTTATTGAGTGATTCTCCTTGATTATGCAGGATAACTATGCTGTTCAGAGCTTTGAGCGGGGAATTGCTGCCCAAGACAGTGGTGCTTTTGCATGGGAAATTGTGCCGGTGGGACTTGTAGTTCCTATTGACTAACGCTAGCTGCATGATATTTTTACGCATCCTTCCTAATGTTGACCTGGAATTATGCAGGTTGAAGTTTCTGGAGGAAGGGGGAAGCCACCAACAGTTGTTGACAAGGATGAAGGTCTTGGAAAGGTAAACCATAACTGTAGTGAGCATTGACAAAGCGGTAATGCGGGAAAATTATCCATCCTAGAAATCGACCGGATTAATTTGCATATTCGGAGATATTTTTCCCTTTCACTACTCTGTTTCCATTTAATAAAAGTCAGTACTTAAGCGTTCACAAATACAAACAGAACTGATAAAGGTCCATAAATACAACCACATGATGTTTTGACTATGTACGAGAACTGACATTGATTATGTGTTTTTTCAGTTTGACCCTGCAAAGCTGAGAAAGCTCCGTCCAAGTTTCAAGGAGAGTGGAGGCAGTGTTACTGCAGGGAATGCCTCTAGCATAAGGTCTGGTACATGACAATACGACATTTCAGTCCAGAAATTGCTGAGTATTCACTTAGGCAGATCTGTCTTGTCTATCTTAGCCGGCCTTATTACCTAACTTGCTTACTACTGTTCAACTCCTTATGTGAATCACATCAGACACCAATTCCAGCATTTGTAGAAATGCTTGAGAGAATTTTCATGCAGGTTTCTGCATGATAGTCTCTACTATTTGTATGATAACAACGTCACAACTTTAGGCTCTAGGACATTTGCTGCATCTTTTGATGAACATTTTAATGTTTAGCATATAGACATATCCCAAGCATTAGACTGCTTAAATTTAGCTATGGTTTAAATGAAAGATTGGACTAAGATGTATACTGTAAACTTTCAGTGATGGTGCTGCAGCCCTTGTGTTAGTAAGTGGTGAAAAAGCACTCAAGCTTGGGCTTCAGGTGATTGCGAAGATCACAGGATATGCTGATGCTGCTCAGGTAATGGAGATAGATTGCATGCTGCAGGATAAAAAGTTTACTCAAATATTTTTAATTGTAAACTGCATGCTGTATACATCTAATGGAGTCTGCTAATAGATGCTGATTTGAGCTCAATTTTTGCAGGCACCAGAGTTGTTTACTACAGCTCCAGCTCTTGCAATTCCGAAAGCTATCGCAAATGCTGGCTTGGAGGCCTCGCAAGTTGACTTCTATGAAATAAATGAAGCCTTTGCTGTATGTTTGTGTGCTTATCTTTTTGCTCAAGAGATAGATTGATATCAGGAGATCACTTATGTTGGTTTAATTCTTGTGCAGGTTGTGGCTCTGGCAAATCAAAAACTTCTGGGAATCAACTCGGTAAATTGAACCACTTAGTCATGAGTCGTGCTCTAGCACAAGTGCATGTGTGATTGCCTTGTAGTTGTCTCTGTGGCATGTGGATATCTTAGTTACTATGATGTATGATTTGCATTTCTGATAGGTTTTTGTCATCCCAATATGTATGTACAGGAGAAAATTAATGTCCATGGAGGTGCTGTCTCGTTGGGTCATCCTCTAGGATGCAGTGGAGCTCGTATCATAGCCACTCTTTTGGGGGTACAGTTCTAATTCATTCCATTGCTTCAACTCGTGCCGTAGTACTGTTGCATGACGAAGCCTCTCCTCTCCATTCTATCTGAAGCGATAATTGCAAGCATAATGGTTTTAGTATGGCAACATACTTCGCCTTTCATAATCAAAAGTCTCTGGTATTGCAGGTGCTAAAGCAGAAAAACGGGAAGCACGGTGTCAGTGGCGTGTGCAATGGTGGAGGAGGTGCATCTGCACTAGTAGTAGAGCTTCTGTAAACAATAATCCGTGCGGTATGTATCTTGTATGCCATGGTAAAAAGTTGCATCACAGACTCTTTTGCCAGACCGTCCCCACAGTCAAATGCATGCATTGATGAATTCCTAGTTTAAGCATATCTGTTGTAATCTTATCTGCATAGGGTTGTAGACCCTCCTGCGGCCACACAGGCTGTTGTCACCGGCCCCAACTTTTAAATTCATGTCAAAACGAAGAATCTACAATTCTACACTAGTTCTCATGTATTCATGATGCCGGTTTTCCTTTTTTGACAGGTTAGAGTATTTGCTTCCCAACGACGAGCCTCGGTAGCCTTCCGTTTACTTGTGTGTTTTCACCTCGTCACCTCTTCTTTGTTTCTGCTGCAATAAGCAAGAAATGTATGTAGTTTTTCACATGAACAATAAATTCCTCGAGTAATTCATCTCTCTCTGTCTCTCTCTCTCTAACTTTATTGTCGGCAAGCAACTTCTTTGGTCTAAATTACTTGTAGCCATACGAGTTACCCAGTCACTTGAGTTCCCGGTTATCAGATGTCCTGACTTTACCGATATTCTGCGGTCAAATAAGAATCTGATAAGGACTTTGTTTACGAGTACCTTCGGTACTTGTTAAGTAACCGTAAAAACCGAATACCTTTGGTACATGGACATTTGATACTTTCCCATGTGTAGTATACTGATTGTATAGAATTTTCTGTGTCATTTCAAAGGAAAATTATTCCAGTAAGATTAGACCCTTGACACGATCGATTTGTATGGACCGTGACGTGAAGCACCTTGAGATTTTCCATGTTCCGTCACGACAGAAATCCAAAGTCGCTACGGGACCTATGTCCATGCACGGTCACGCTCAGCAAACGTTTGTTTTGTGTGGTCCTTCCTTCCACCACACAAGAGGAACCGATGTCGGACTATCGGAGCATTTGGACAGCATTAGGGACCCGAATGAAATTCCATTCCGTGAAGTAATTCGCGAAATACGTCTCTCGCTAAGCTATTTCCCAAAGTAGATTTTTCACCGCCACATTGTGCTAGGAGATGTTTAGTCTAATTTGAGACGGAAGCGAACGAACTGTCGAACATAGTAAAGTAGTACTATCACCTGCACGTGATTCTCGATTTCGAGATTTTCGATCAGGTCTCGAATTGGATCCGAACCGTTCCATTGTACCAACCCCGATTGAACATAAATGGTGCGCCTATTAAATCCGGTGGGCTCTATCTAACAACATCCGATTTGGATATTAGTTGGCTCTGCATGTCTGGTGAATGTGAATCTGTGTATCAATATTTGTATATTGCGAAAGTTTCGGATATTTTTGCCTAAAAAGATTTTAAGTGCATACGTCACAAGATTTAGTTCAAATTAAAAATGAAAAGTAAAAATTTATCCAAACATGCCCTCTGACATTTCTAATGTGTCTACTCCGCTGAAGTACGAAAATTAGGTTTGTGTAGCTGAATTAAAATCTACAGCTACCTGAATTAACATACAAAGAAATGAAATGGATTTGACGGAACCAGACATTTTGCTTTGCAATATCCCTCTAATATTCGTTGCAGCATATTCTAAATGACCCAATTGGATTTGGGCCGAGCAATGAAACCCTTAGTTCAAATGCAACTGATTAATCTATTCAAGTATCACCAACTCACAAAAAACTTGAGATACAACCTTGACCGATCTGGGACGAGAATCCAAATCTTTGACTTGACTAATCTTAAAAGAAAAAGAAAATTGCTCACGAATCACTCTAATCAGATGCATCGTGTAAAACTCCACTCGTAAATTAGCGGGTGTGGCCCTTGTGATTACTTTGAATGGAAGACACTATGTGTGGAAACGGTGTTTGACATATTTGAATCAAGTGCTTAACCTTCTAATCGATCACTTAAGAGTTGAATATGCTGGCCCAAGGTCGTCCAAATTGTGCTCAAGCACAATGGGGTTGGTGGGTCCAGCGAGTTGCTAAGTTCATGATTTGGTTTAGTCGAGAATTCAAATACGTATAAAATAAAAATTTCACATGTGGACTGGGATAAATCCAAATAAAATCTCTCCTATGCATGTCAAAAGAGTTGAAGAATAAAAAAAAAATTACTTACAAATATTCAAGAGAGAAGAAGAAGAAGACGACGACAAAGAAGAGAGCGATTTTGAGCTTTACCTCTCTACCTTTTCTCTCAATTTCAAATTTACAGGTAAATGAGGGTCGATTAAACACTCCTCCTTGCCCACTCCCCCCAACCATCCTTCGACGATAGTGATGTTATATTGCAACACCAAGGTGAAGGTGACTACCATAACTATAGTCACCACATTCTCTCTCCCTCGTATCAGTCTCTTGCGATCACGACCATGCCTGTCTAATATACGCACGCATACATAGACATTGGCGCACACATATAAAGTCCAACCTTATCTCATGGGTTATAGAAGGCCGACCAATACATAAGCCGTTGACGGAGAAAGTTGTAATAGCTTTCCCTTCATCCCTTGCTAAGCCAACGTTCCAGATCTCCAAGTTTTTTTTTTTTTTATAACCCAGGGAACCCCCGCACGGCCGACAGCCGGGGAGTAAACTCTGGGGGTGACACGTGCTAGCCACCACATACGTGCCACCGGTTAAGTCACCCTGTGGCGCCCGGAATTCGAACACTCAACCTTTTGCGAGAGGAAGAGTGCGCGTTCCAGCAGCGCCACCTAGGCGGGTGGTCCCAGATCTCCAAGTTAGCCCGCGCTTTTTCGAAGAATCCTGCACCCATGTGCATACGGCCTGGCAGGCCCTCCCTTTCCGCCGGTTCTTTTGAAAGCCAGAACGTTCGTATAGAGAAGTATTTGTATCACGTATGCTCCTCCACTGGTGACAAACAATCAATGCATAGTTCACGTTCGTATCTAACATTGTACCGATCAAATCACTCAATAATTAGAGATAGGATATAAGATCTCATATACCATTTCATTCTTACCAAAAAAAAAAAAAAACTTATATACCATTTCATCAATGCCCTGCCCAATCCTTCCTTATTCTATTCAGCCAAATGACCCGCACACACTTCTATTGTCAGAGGCTTCACGAACGAAATTTCATATTATCACGTAGAGGTGAGCAACTTGGATCGTCCAAATCGGGAACGGACCGGACTGACGGACTTGGTTCAGTTCTTGGGATTATTGATCTGATTCTCAGTTCCTAAAAGCGGAACCGATTTTTGGGCGGTTCGTTTCCCGGTTCCATGGGGGAACCGGACTAGACTGAACCAACCGGACTGGACCGACTATTTAATATATATTTTTGTTATTTTTTTCTTTAAAAAAATTAATAAAATGTGAACTAAACTCTAAGTGAACTTCATTATCATAAATTCATTGATAAAAATTAGTAAAATGTGAATTAAACCTTAAGTGAACTTCATTGACAAAAATTAGTAAAATGTGAACCAAACCTTAAGTGTTTAACCAAAAAAAAAAAAACTAAACTCTAAGTGACCGTTTCCATTGGATCGGATCGGAACTGGACCGGACTGGCGGTCCGATTCAATTCCCGGTCCTAGAACCAACCGGTCCGGTCTGTGATTTCTAAAATTGGGAACCGATTCCACCTTGGAATCGGATCGGATCGGGAATCGATCACCCCTATTATCACGTGATCAGGGTTACATCCAAATGATGCTAGTTGATGAGAGTTACTTCGAAAACAAAAAAAAGGAAAGTCAAATTAGTAAAATGTGAACTTCATTGACAAAAATTAGTAAAATGTGAACCAAACCTTAAGTGTTTAACCAAAAAAAAAAAAACTAAACTCTAAGTGACCGTTTCCATTGGATCGGATCGGAACTGGACCGGACTGGCGGTCCGATTCAATTCCCGGTCCTAGAACCAACCGGTCCGGTCTGTGATTTCTAAAATTGGGAACCGATTCCACCTTGGAATCGGATCGGATCGGGAATCGATCACCCCTATTATCACGTGATCAGGGTTACATCCAAATGATGCTAGTTGATGAGAGTTACTTCGAAAACAAAAAAAAGGAAAGTCAAATTAGTAAAATGTGAACTTCATTGACAAAAATTAGTAAAATGTGAACCAAACCTTAAGTGTTTAACCAAAAAAAAAAAAACTAAACTCTAAGTGACCGTTTCCATTGGATCGGATCGGAACTGGACCGGACTGGCGGTCCGATTCAATTCCCGGTCCTAGAACCAACCGGTCCGGTCTGTGATTTCTAAAATTGGGAACCGATTCCACCTTGGAATCGGATCGGATCGGGAATCGATCACCCCTATTATCACGTGATCAGGGTTACATCCAAATGATGCTAGTTGATGAGAGTTACTTCGAAAACAAAAAAAAGGAAAGTCAAATTCATTTGGACTATTTTCTCAATTCCAATAAAATGCAACTGGATCTAGTATGAGTTGGCGATCAGAACATATATGGATAGAACTTATAGTGGGGTCTCGAAAAATAAATAATTTCTGCTGGGCTTTTATCCCTTTTTTAGGTTCACTAGGATTCGTATTAGTTGGATCTTCTAGTTATCTCGGTAAGAATTTGATATCTTTAGTTCCCTCTCAACAAATTCTTTTTTTTCCACAAGGGATCGTGATGTCTCAACATCACACGCTTGAAACCCTCATTTTTCCATCGGTAACAAACACAATAAATGAAACCCTTTAGGCATCATCTTTGCATCAACTTGCTTTTCTTTTTCTTTTGTTTTCTTTGGGTGCGTTCCTTGACTTCCTTCCATCAGCAACAAACACTTGTCCGGAAGTAAGCCCATATGGAGCAATACCCATTTTTTTATTCATTGATTGCCCAAAAGACGGGAGAAGTGTAAAAAATGTCTTAAACCTTTTTTGATGTAAATTCAGTTCTAAACTTTTTGTATTTGTGCTAATTCACTTCTAAATCTTTTATCTTTGTGCTGAGTTCTTCCGATCAATTTTTGCCGAATTTTGCCGACGTGGACGCCGGCTGGCCAACAGCCAGTTACTAGCAGTGACGTGGATAACTTTTCATAATATTTTAATATTTTTTTTGAATTTTTCTTTTTTTTTCCCTCCCCTCCCTCCTTCCTCCAGCTAATCACCGGATCGGCAACAGGCCAAAAGCCGGCAAGGTCGACCTCGCCAGATTTGGTGAGGTCATGCCTTGCCCAGCCGCTGGTGACGTTCAAGCCCTCACCGAGGCAAGACCTAACCTTGCCGGAGGCCATGAGGTTGAAGGTCTCTGGCGAGGGCTCGAGCCTCACTTGCCTAGCACGAGGCTGCCCTCATAGCCATCCAGAGAGGGCGAGCCTCGCCAGTGCCTCGCTGGCCTCTAGCCTCTGGCCTTTGGCCAATCGCCGTTGTGGCGATCGACTGTAGAAAGGAGGGAGGAGAGAAAAAGAAAAGAAAAAAATAAATAAAAATTTAAAAAATATTAAATTATTATTAAAAGTTGTCCACATCAGTGCCAGTGGTCGGTTGGCATCCATGTCAGCAAAATTCGGTCAAAATTGACCGGAATGACTGAATTAGCACAAAGATAAAATATTTAGAGCTGAATTGACACAAATGCAAAATGTTTATAATTAAATTGGCAAAAAAAGGTTTAGGACTAAATTAACACCAATGTAAAAGATTTATGACTGAACTGGTATTAAAAAAATATTTATGACTAAATTGACATAAATATAAAAATTTTATGACTTTTTCGATACTTTTCTAGCCAAATGACAATAAAGAATGTATAGTTTCAATGACATGCGATGTCGCCTCCACCGAAAAGAACACATTATAAAGGTTTGAAAAGGTGAGGTGAGTTGAGTGGCTTTCCACGGTGCTGTCCCACCGGCAAAGAGTATTATCAATTATTCGACAAAAAAATTTAACCACATGTAAGTTTTGCACACGCATTTCTCAACTGCTCCCTGAATCATCCTACTTCTTTTATTTTTTTGGAGAGAGTGACCATCGACCGAGTGATGTAACATCATAGGTTGCGAAAGGCAAGAAGAAATTTTATACTAGAAAGCAGCAAAAGTTGGAATTCGTCTGCCTAGGGCTCGTGGAACACAAGATAAACACCGCTCGATTTTGTGGAATCGCAGTCGACTGTTCTAAAAGTTTTGCTCACACATTTCTCAACTACTCCATGAATGATCGTACTATTTTTTTTTTAAGAGAGGGACCATCAACCGGGCGATATAACATCATGAGTTTTGGAAGGTAAGAAGAAATCCGATGCTAGAAAGCAGCAAAAGCCGGAATTCATCTATCTCTGGCTCGAGGAACACGAGGGAAACACTGCTCGATTTTGTGGGATTGCGGCTGAGTATTCAGAGAATTTGAATTATTGAATGAAGGCGTGATTTGATATTTAAGTATTTTAGCAGTCCCTCTCACGCATAGATTGTACTTTGGCCTAAACTTATTGCGTGAAACTATGAAATTGAGAAGACAAATGTGATTTTGCTCGTAATTAACACCTACTTCAAGGGTTTCTAATATTTATAGATATCTTTTAGTAAGGGAGAAAAAGATGGCTTGATATAAGACCCAAATTATATATGTTTGCTTTGATGCATGATATATCTATAGTCAAAAAGGTCAAAATAGCTTTGCAAGACAATCAACTAGGAATCACCTGCCCGTGTCACTATATTTTTTTTTTTTGGCATCATTTACTTGCTATGAAGTTAGCATAAATTATTTATATGACAACGACATCTTATGAGTTGGTAACTCAGTGCAAAGACTGAAAATAAAAATAAGTGTCAGCAACAATTTTCTTACTTCCAGAGATTATTATTATAAGATCTTAGGGCACAATTGCCTTTTTATGATGAAAATCTGGCAGGTTCTTGCCTTGATTATCATACTATATGTACATGGGTGGGTGCAAACGTTTAATATCATTAAATGCTGAATGTCTCTTAATTTTCAGTAACTAACTAAAGCCAGACGAGTCTCAAATCTCTCACTCTCTCTCTCTCCATACCAACACAAAGAGGTCATACTCATTACCCAAAATGGAATTGCCTTTTTTTTTTTCAAAAGAAGAGAGAAAGAAAGAAAAGGAGTATACTCACATGGCTGGTTAAAGTTTATTAATAAATGTTTCCTAATCGACTCAATTGGTCAGTGCTTTAAAGACGAATTGTTAATAATTTCTTACTGAAAAAACAACTTTTATAAAGTTGAGATCAGAGATTCGAATTGTTAGATTTAACAGCAGGAAATGAGACAGACATATATTATGAGAATGATTGGACCATTAATAAATAAAAAAATACCAACCTAGCTCCTTGCTAAATATATTTCACTTGTAAATAAGTAATTTTTTTGTGGGACTCAATATAAATTCAGCATCAAATTTATCTAGTAAGTATTTTTTTTCTAACACATGAACATTGGAAAAAAGAAAAGAAAACTAGTGCTATACTCTCACTCAGGCATCCTCAGACATATTGGACCTTGAGTCGACCAATAATTATAAATCATAATTCTTTGTAAATTGGAAATATGGATATATTACTCTATTTAATATTTACAATGTTTATAATCACAGAGTTTCTCCTATGCTCTCTCACTTCAACTCTAAAAAAGGAATTTATTATTGTTATTATTATTATTATTTATTTGTTCTCTGTCCAGAAGCAAGCACAGAACGGTACAGACACAACACACACAAACACACTTATAAAAGGGAACAGCAACTCGTTTCTCTTCACATCACCTTCCAAGAACCTTCTCTCGCAACACAAATTCGTACGAGGTTCGCAACACAAATTCGTACAACAACTACTATATGGCTTCAAGTGGTTCAAGCCCCTCCTCCTCCTCAGCAAACAACCTGAGAATCCTGGTTGAAAGAAGCCCCCCGGAGTCCAAATTGTCTGAATTGAACATCAAGTGTTGGCCCAAGTAAAACCCTTCTCTCTCTCTCTCTCTCTCTCTCTCTCTCTCTCTCTCTCTCTCTCGCCTTAATCGCGACAAGAACCTGAATTTCTTTTCTGTGGGCACTTGGTTTGTTTAGGTGGGGTTGTCCACCAGGGAAATATCAGCTGAAGTTTGATGCCGAGGAGACGTGTTACTTGGTGAAGGGCAAAGTGAAGGTCTATCCAAGAGGGTCATCTTCCTCCTCCTCCTCCTCCTCCTCCTCATCATCATCATCATCAGAAGACCAATTTGTGGAGTTTGGTGCTGGAGATCTCGTGATCATCCCAAAGGGGCTCAGCTGCACTTGGGATGTCTCTGTCGCTGTCGATAAATACTACAAGTTTGAGTCCTCTTCTTCTTAGTATTCCACCTTTCATTTCTTCTTCTTCTTCTTCTTGTTCTTTCTTCTTTCATCTTTCCAGTTTTGCAGTTTCTGTATTGTCAAACTTCACATGCTAGCTAGCTCTTGTACTGTATCTCTGATCAATGCTCCCTCTCACTTGTGACTTGATCCCTTCACATCAAATCATAATTCTTTCGATTAGAATTTGTCCATCTCTCCCTCTCCTCTCTCTCTGGCAGTCTTCCATTTGTTTTTGGTTTCTGAAAGGCTGTGGTGGGGTGATCAGGGGAAAGATCTTTTTGGCCAGTGGCCAAAGCAAAAGATAATGGTCAATGCAGGTCCCATTCAAACTAATCTGCTTGGGAGGGGGGTGGGTGCTTTGAAATGTGCTTTCAATGTCCCCTTTGACTGGTCAATCCCCCCTTAGATATTTTTTTCCATGGTGTTGTTTTTGTTCCTTCTTTTCTAAGTCTCTGGATGGATCCCATCCCCCCCTCCCTTTTTGGGGTTAGGAAGATGCGACTTGGACGGCCATTTTTGTCTCCACCCTCCTTCCAAAAGTGCACGGTGCAAAAGATAGAACATGGGTCTCTCTCTCTCTCTCCTACGCGACGTGGCAACTGCCTATTCGATGGGCGACAGCAAAAATTTAATTAGCAAATTAGGGTACTTTTATTTCTGAAAATAATTAATTATAAATTATTATTAGCAATGAAAATATTTTCTGTGATAAATTTTTTAAGCGGTATAGTTAATTATTTAAATATTGAATTTTTCAAGAGTCAAATGGACCTTTAGATGAAAATGATTTTCAATGTTTATCTTAATGGATGAAATATGATAAATTCCGACACTTGGCAAAAATTGCATGAAGCACGTAGCGGTACGAGCAAGTGCATCGAGTGCCTTCATCTTTCTAATGCGGAAGGACCAAGCATCTAATTGTTATGTCTTCTTCTTTTTTTTTCGGGAAGGCCATGAACTATTGTGGCCGTGCTAATTTACTCGAGCAAAATATATGCTTCTCATATCGTAAACAAAACTAAAAAAAACATGCAATGGTTACACTTTTCTCCATCTTATGTAAATATAATTAAAATTAAATGTAATTGATGTCCACATTCATAAGTCATCAATTAGAATGAGTGATTAGAGGAAATCTTTGACCATCAGTACCGGAGGAAATTATGGCTTTCATGGAAAAATATAGCGGTCAAAACGAGTTAAAATATGTTTTCTTGTAATTTAACCTTATCTAGGCTTACAGCTATGTAACATCTCTCTTCTCGCGCACACCCATTGCGACTATGACATTAGATTCCATCTTGGAGGGATAAACTCGATCCTACGAAGTATCTCGTTAACTTTATCGATGAGGTTGGATGCAAGCCAGAATACAAGAGAATGGCTCAAAACCGAGGTTGCTCACGCCAATTAGCGTGGAGAATCGATTAATCTGTAATGATGCTTGCAAGCAAACACAAACCCTTTGCTTAATCACAAACCAATCCAATCACATCAAACGCATCTCTAGATCTTGAACTTCTTCGAACTTTTAAGTAGCTTGAGTCGATCAGTTTCTAAATTTGTCGAATCCGCTATTTTCCCTCCTTTTAGAGTATAAGATTTCCGTTTTTTTCTTCTCATAATCATTCTTAAAAAATCATAGATCCATTAAACAATATAAACACTATTTTCAGCCAGGTGGTAATTAGGTTTACAGCTCCAACATCATGATAAAATTGGTCTTCGATAAGCATGCGATGGTGGTGAATAGTTACTCCAAACAAAAGATGGATTGGACGGAAAGGTATATCTTTTGGTTGAGGCAATTAATTCGTGCAAATTAGATTACAAGCCCTTAATGAAGATTTTTTAAGCTTTCATTTGGAAGTAGCTACTAGATATTCCTAAAGCGTCACTCCTAAATCACACCGACGATATTGATTGATACTTCAAGCGAGTGATTGGAGGGGGCTTAATCAAGTAGCACTTTTTTCGTGGGATGGTTGACAAATCCCATCATTAATCTAGAAAAATCAAAATCTGGGAAGGCTACTGATCATACCTTCGAACAGGGGGAGATTGGCGATTCGTGGTCACCCCAAGAAAATGGGCCAGGGATTTTGTTGGGTGTCCCGCGCAATTGAAGATAAGATCGATGGGTGATTAGCTGGTTGGATTGTTGTGCAGGCACATTTTGAAAATTGGAGAGTAACATCCACAGAAAAAGGAAATTGGTGTGCCAATATTAGAGAATAATTAAGCCATAGATCTATTTTGCGAATATAAAATCTTACGATTTGATCAATTTAGTTCAAACCCTTTTAGTAATTTACCAATGTAGTCCTTCTACTTTAATATATTATGTTATTTAAATTGAGTTAATTTATTTATCAGTTATATTTCTACTTTAAGTTCATTAGATTTGATTAGTACGGGAAACACGAGAAAAGCTTTAAAAAACTCCAAGTTCTAGATTTAGGTCAAGAGAGAAAAGCTCCCAAATTTAGATCTACACCTAAATTGGGAGAAGAGAGTTTCCGCCGAATCTCGAAGAAGTCATAAGCCATGTCTCGGGCACCCTGCTAGTTGAACTGGTGACAGCATTCTCACAAAATTTTCAGTTGCAAGCAGATTTATTCATCATGACAAGTGAAGAAAAACAACAACAACGAGCGAAAAGAAGATGCCAAACAAGGCGAAAAAAGACTCGGATTAGATCGAGAGAGAATAAAAAAGGAAATCAAGGCTTAGAAAAGTAAAGAAAGGCAAAGCAAGCTCTCGACTTCAGAAATTGAAGCTTACAGCCTTAGGTGAAGTTTCTTTGAGAGAGGGTCTTTTCTTTTGGGAGAGGGGGGTTGCCCACAGAGAGATTAGGGTTTGCTAGAGCTGATTAATTTATTTATTTCAATAATTAATCAATTAAATATCGTGGTAAAAAAATCCTACATTTTCCTATGTTCAAATTATTAATTTTATGAATTATTTTCTTTACCTTTCGTAACGTTTTTTTTTTTTGCACTTTTCTAATCATAGCAAAAATAACTACAATTTCGACATTGTATGTCTGAAAAAATGACTACATGTTGTTAGGGAGATATCACAGCCTAAAGCTACAAGAGCCGCTGTCCCGACAAGCAACAGATAGCGTTTACAATGTTGCAATGGAACATGGAAGATTGCATTTATTCGGCTCCAACCATCTCATCAGAGAACAAATGAAGGAATGATACAAGAACACTGCACAAATAAACGTACACCAAAATTTTTTCAGAGAGATGCGTGGAAGATGCTGTGGAAATTTTACAGATGAACAAAATCGAAGGAACAACAGCTATGCACAAGTGGGTTCAAAATTTACTGTCTTCTCACTTTATCAAGCTGTCGAGTGCGGTGTCTTCTTGGATCCGGACGGAGCCCATACACGAATCGTCTGATCATCGCTAGCCGACACCAGTATTTGAGGCCTCTTAGGATTCCAGCTCACGCTATTCACGGTCATTTTGTGGCCAGACAGAATCTCTATCGGATGAGGACTTCGTCGGTTCCATATATAGACCTGCCAAGATTTTGAAAAGTTATTCGACCTGTCCTTCGATCATATATAGCATTGGGACAGTATGTCCTCGTCCATAGTCCGTTATGATACCAGTGACATGCAGACTATGAGCCATTGAAGTGGAGCAGACAATGGATTTGCCGAAACAAGAAGCATACCTGCGCATCCTCACTGCCGCTGGCAATAAATCTGCTGTTCAATCCACCGAAACAGGAGCGTATCACGTAATTGTGCTGCTTGTGGCCTAAATACCTCGATGCTTTCTCGAATTTCCCAGCAACATCCCACATGTGAATCTCCTGGCTGTTTAGGTTGACGATAAAGAACTCGCTATCCCCTGATATAGAAAGTGATGTAATAGGATGCTCCTCCGACATGACACGCTCCGCATTCGTCACTAGGTTCAATATCCGGATATCTTTGTCTGAGAAAACACTAATAAGATTTACCCCGTCTGGTGTGACGGCAAGGTCTAGAATCTTGGGCATCCTCGTCCCTCTCCATGCTTTTATCTCAGTCCCATCGCAGTCCCACATGCAAATGCCCTTTTCCGAGTGGGAACTGCCACAGACAAGTCGTTTTGAGTCGGGAAACCAAGCACATGAGCTCACAATGAAGTCATGATCTCCAAATGTACGCTTGCATGTACCTGTTTCCACGTCCCATAGCTTGACAACTTCGGCATTCCCACAAGTGAGCAACTTTGTGTCATCGGGACTCCATGCTACAAAAGATACAGGATTTTTGTGGCTTTGTAAGATGTGCTTCAGCGCTACTTTACCATCTTCAAGCACCTATCACAGTGAACATAAAATCAGCCACGTTCTCTTGTGATTCATCGCTTGCATACATAACAAAAACGCCAGCCTTGAAGTGTTAATTATTTATCTAAACAAGATTTCCACATAAAAATTGACGAATGCAATTGAGCTTTAATACAAAAGGCTATGAAACATCCCCTCACACCCCCCCTCCCGCCCACAACAGCAATAAAAAGCTTCCCTCTCTCCTTTTTATGTGGAAAATATTCGTAAATGGAGAAGTACCCAAAAAACAATAAATCCTTCCTCTTAAAAAAAGGAGGAACAAAAGCAGAGGATATATACGCAAGCTTCAAGCTGGACTAGCTCAGAAGAAAAGTGAAATGTCCAAATTATGTTCATAGGAAAGACCGTGTCATCACACCTCGTGTTCTAGGCTATAACAAGCGCATGCAACTAAAACTTGCAATTCATTCCTAATTCGCAGAAAAAAGAAACTTTCGACCAAAAAAAATAAATAAAAGAGACTTCCAAAGGAACACCAATTGTGGAAAACTGCTCTTAATATACTATGTTCATCGGACTCAATGATCATTGTTGCCTAGAAAATGATTCCCTTTCGCTGGGCAAAAAACATCACCAAAATATCCCTAAATACAAAAGTATTGTTAGACCGTAGAATGACATACTAATGATTATCCCGCTTCCTCGACTGCTTAAACAGAGCAATTGACAATAGTAAGTAATTGATACACTCTAATTGTAAGCACTCCAGTATAAAATCAAGAAACCACCTTCCATATGATAGCCATGCAGTCACTCGATGAAGAGGCCAAGTATTCTCCATCATGCGAAAATTGTACAAACCATACTTCATTTTTGTGATCAGTCAGAATCTGCAATGACAACACAATCTAATTCAATAAAGAAGCAAGCTGAACATGCAGGCCAAAAAGACCAAAGGGAAGCAAGAGATTGCACATGAAATTATTTCAGGTTTATTTATTTTCTCAATGCCTCCCCCCACTTCAGGTTCCACTAATTGTTAACATGACCGAAATTAACATCTTTCAGGGTTAAGTATCCAATTCGGTGATCAGAAACCGACAAGCTTTACAGAAGTAAGTAAAAATGCTGGCAGATGAATTACCTGTGTAGGTAGGCCATATTGCACAGCAAGTAACCGGTTCTTTCAACTTTTTTTCACCAGTACAGGTAGAAACTGAACACTAACACATTCGCATGCATATGCACATGCACATGCACATAACTAAGTGAAAATTTGCAATCTAATAAAATGCTTGATTGCTGATTCAATGTGAAGATAAATAAATAAGGACATTAAATTTCGATCTTTTAGTTTTTTTTGCACTAGTAACCCACTTATGCTATGCATGGACTTGCAACTACACGGAATAAATTTTCAGTAAGGCCACTGGGGCTTCACTTCCAGTTGATTCAAGCCTTGCATTTCCTCATATTAAAGTTCTTCCAAGTTCCAACGAGGCAGGACAAGGATTTAATGAGAATTATAAGTGAAGTCTCGCTTAATAAAATTTTCTATTCAAAGATACAGCATCACTAGAAAATATAAAGGATGGCCACCAATCCAAAGTGATAGAATTCATCCATCAGCTGTAGACTCCAAAGCTTTAATGAAACGAACATGTACTCGATTACACAAGCAATGGTTACCTGAATGGTCTCAGTCGGCAACTGATCCCCATTGCAGCAGTGGTCCTCGTAGAGGGAAACTGCACCTACTGAATTGTGGCACATGCAACGGTCAATTTGGGATGTAACAGCAGCTTCAACCAGGTTCTCCAACTGTCTTTCTGGCAATATATATGGTGGTGGGAGCAAATTTTCCAGCTCCATCAATAAATTCTTCCGAGCCTCATGAGCTCTGTCATTCATACTACACAACTTGATTTCCTTTAAAGAAAGGATACTGCTCGCGAGTTTCTGAACTTTTCCTCTATCAAGCCCTGAAGTCGAAATCTCTTTCCGCAATATGCCGAGAGCCAAAGAATCATTCCCCTGTTTCAGAAACTCCATGATGTGCTGTTTAAACACCAAAAACAAAGCCGACGCCCTCGTGCCATCCGTCAAATCCTCAAGCGAGTTAAGCGTACTTATACAATCATCCCAACTACCATTAAGAGTTTGCGATTCAAGCAATTCGAATTCCGCAGATCTGCACCTTATCCCGGATTCAATTTCCAAACAATAAGCAGACTTTGAGTAGCCCAAGGAATATAGGCATTGAATTATGATCCTCACAAACTCAACCTTCCTTATAACCCCTTCCGCACCCAACACCGTTAGATTATCCTCCATATCATATTAAATCTCCCGAGACTTTTATATCACTATAGCCGATTCTCGCACCCTGCACAGTCGAAGTTGGATTTTTCGGTGGCCATCATTTTGAAGACATCCCAAAAGAGCTTTCACTAGCAACACCTCTTTCCATATAGAACCAATCAGTCGAAACCCACGAATCAGTACGACAGCCCAATACTTGCTATCCTTTTTTCCAAGACAATTTCTCCAACAAAGACAAAGACATCACGCGAGACGGACCACGGGCATCTTCAACACACGGGCTACAGCTTTAATATGCCCAGAGGCTCCACCATCCATAACCGCCGGAAAACCAACTGGAGACAACCAGAAATTAAGCATCAAAAGGCCGAAAACGAGACCAAGCTTCGAAATTCACGGGCACCCACATCGACGAATCCCACGAACCCACCACACCACCGAGTTTCAAAACTTCACGGGCACCCCACCCACATCGGCAAATCCCATGGATTCACCGTACCCGTACCCCGCACGCGAGGAGGCGATCAAGAACGGAAAGGAGGAGACGACCCCGCCACAGAAGAAGGATCAGGGGAGCCAGAGAGGACTGACCCGAAGACGAAGGGCGGCGAGCTCGCAGCTTCTCTCCGGGGAATCCGCAGAGGATCGTGCAGAAATGGCGATTCGAAGGAAGGGGCGGGGGGGGGGGAAGGGAAGTTTTTTGCTTGGAGGAGTAAAAAGCTTGGTTGGGGATGGAATTGGATGCGAAACCCCGTCGATTTCACTCCAATAAATTTTTCCGATTTGCCTTAAAACGACGGCGTCGTTCGTCGCTTGGTCCCCCTTGTAAATCTCGCTTTTTTTTTAGCAATGCTTGTGGGCCCCGGGGTCTAGTGGATATGTCTTGACTTCTTGTTTGTGATTCGTTTGGTTCGTGAATTTCGCACTTGGAAATTATTTTTTAAGTTTAAATCGGGATGGTTGATACACAAAAAAAAAAAAGAAAAACCTCTCTTAAAAAATATCGACACGTGGATTTTTTTTTTTGGATGTAGTTTTTTTTTGTTGTTGGCCATGGAGAAAGAATTGTAAGCGGAAGTAATTATCAAGAGGTTACTTTTGTAGCTTCCCAAATTGGATTGGGTTATAATCGCGGTGTAGCTCTCTTGGGCGCGAAGCACATGGACCTATTAGATTCAAGCCTCGAACTTGCACGTGCAGTTCGAATCACAAAACGGGTTTGTGTACGATTTGTGGGATTCGAACGAGCTGATCCCTGATTCCTAATCGGAAGTCCCTTAATACACCTGACAAACTTCGTTAACATATGGAGGGTGTTCGAAGTGCAGTTCTCACGTAAGGACGAGGTTGTTTCGTGCTCATCTCTATCTATCATCGAGGAAACTTTATGGTTGCGGATTTACAATGCTGTCTAGAGCGGCCTTTGCATTTGACTTTCTTCCTCTTTGCAAATTTTGTGGTGTGTGCGTTTTTATTTTTTTTTCTTAATGTGAAGAACCGAGGTCCTTTGTCTCATATAAATGTGGACATGCGAATTTACAGTAATTTTTTTTATAATTTCTACAAACTCGAATAACGGTTTGAATTTAATTAATATAACGAAAAATTCTAAACTAGTACACACGTTATAAATTTACCATAAATTAATTTTTTGATCATAAAAAATTCCAAATTAGTATACTTGTGATAAATTTACTCTCTGTTAGTTTCCGCCGAATTTTATCGTTAAATTTGCTGACGTGGACGACGCATGACGATATGGAATGATACGTGGCAAGTCCATGGGAAATCCATAAGGTTAATATCACTAAGAAAACCCATATCAGTGCACCTGTGACAAAATTGACTGTATTAGTATGAGATTTTTCGTGATATTAACCCCATGAATTTTTACATGGATGCATTATCCACATCAGCAAATTTAATGATAAAATTCGAAGGAAGCTAACGGAGAGTAAATTTATCATAGGTGTACCGATTTAGGATTTTTAAGTTTAAAGTAAATTTATCGCACGCATATCGGTTTGAAGTTTTTCCCGTTATTAACCCTTTTGAATTTAGGTAAGAATTCGATAAAAAAAGAATTTAGGGAGGGAAATAGATAGATAACCTTGTTTTCTTTTTTTTAACAAAGATAAATAATGTTGTTCGGGTAAGTAGTTCTTCATACGTATTTTTCTCCTTCGATTTTTATCAGAAAATGAATTAAAATAGGGTTAATATCACTAAAAATCCTAAATTAGTACACATGTGACAATTTTACCCTGAACTTTTTTTTATCATAAAAAACCTCAAACTAGCACACATGTGATAATTTTACCCCGAACATACCCTAAAAAACCCCAAACTTGTATACTTATAATAATTTTACCCCGAACATATTACGAAAAACTCCAAACTGGTACACATGTGACAATTTCACTCAGAATTAAAATTTTAATATCTTTTTTTCGAATTTTTATTAATTTTTATTTTTTTATTCATCTTCAACCTCTTGCTGGTCGCCGGACTGGCGACCGGCCAGAGGCGGAAGCTGGCGAAGGTCGGCCCTGCCGACTGCTGGTGAGGGTCACCCTCGCCGGATCTAGCGAGTCGGTCCTCACCAGCGTCAGGCGAAGGCTGTCCTCGCCCGCCCATTAAAATAAGGGAATGATAAAAAAGAAGAAGAAGGAAACAGTGGCGTGAACCGGAAGCATTAAGCTAACCAAGTGAGTGAGAGGAGATCATCCGTCGCTCTCGTGAAGCCTATATCCTTCTCCGCACCCGGCACCGTCGGAGAGAAGATGACCTCCTCCTGTCCCAACGCCATCTCCTCCGCTCTCGCCACCGCCTCTCCGCCGTCGCCGTCGCCGCCGCCGCCGCCATCGCCCTTCAGCAAGCAGACGCGCTTCAGCTTCTCGACCAGGTCCTCCTCCCGCTCGCTCTCTCTCTCTCTCTCTCGTCTCGTCTTCAGTCGCGGATGCGCGCTTTCCGGTCTGACTCGCGCACCGTCGATTTCTTCTTCGGCTGCAGGAGCTGGAGGAGCTCCGCCACGATGTCCTCCGACCGCTCCCCTCCTCCTCCTCCTCCTCCCCCCTTTCCCGACCGCCGCGTCGTGGTCCGTCCTCCTCCTCCTCTTCCCGCGCCAACTTCGCGACGGCTCCCCCGTCGCTTCTTTTCTCGACGAGTTCCGTGGCGTCAGATGAAGTGACGCCGCTATCTGTTGGAAAAAAAAAACTGCAGCTAGGTTGCGGATCGGTGTCCGTGGATTTCCTGGCGGCGGTGGCCTCTTACCCCAAGCCCGACGACAAGATCAGGAGCACCAGCTTGAAGGTCCTTGCTCGTTCCCCGCCCCCTCAGATCGACTTCCCCTTCCTCATCCTCGTTGTTCTCTACTGCTTTAGCTGCTTGTTGCATTCGAGTCTGCCGAGCATCCTAGTTTCTGGTGATCGCCGCCGAGTTTGCTCAACGGTCTCGTTTGCCTGCTTTTTATTGGTTGCCTTGAGGTTTGTGTGCATTGTAGATGGAGGATTGCGCTTACAAGGTTTCGATAGTGCCGTTGCTTTTGTTAGATTGCGATTTTGAAAATCTGGTGGGTGCACCTTGCTTAGGTTCAAGGCGGTGGGAATGCTGGCAATGCTTTGACTTGCGCTGCACGTTTGGGCTTGAATCCGAGGCTAATTTCGAAGGTTGTAAAAACATCTCTTTGCAGATTTATATTGCTTTTGTGCTGTGGAGTTACTACAATACGTGACAATCATTAGGTTGCTGATGATGCCCAAGGCAAGGGTATATTGGAAGAGCTGGAGGCTGATGGGGTTGATACTTCCTTTATGGTGGTGAGCTCCGATTGTCATTTCGATTGATAAATTGGCATGCAAAAATTAGTCTGTGATGTCATTGTCTTTGATAAAGTAACGTGTCGACATCTCATTCATTTATCATTCTAATAATTAAATAATGAAGAAGCACATATGATACGTGTCATTCACTTGTACATGTTAAAAGGCACTTGTTCAATCCTTCGAGTTGTTCGTTTTGCTATTTAAAAGTTCTTTTCATTAATATCAGAAAGTTTTGGATCTTTCAAATGCTTCTTGTTTCCTTGATTCTGATGAACTGATCCAACTGTTCATAAACCACCTTCAACCCATAATATAGTACACCTTTCTAGACATCAAAACCTCTGGGTGATTCTAAACACTTAGTATTGGAGTATTGGAAGTGTTGATACTGTTGCTCTTCTTTGCAATCATAATTTCAGCTTTACTATAAATTTCCAATTATTTCCCAAGCACTTTTGAAAGTCCATAAGAAACTTTAATTTTGTTAATATCTGCAATGTGGCAATTCTTGATGACCTTAAGGTGGATAGATCACTTCTTGTGGTCAAGATGGGAAATATTTTGCGGGATGAGGAACATTTTTGCTGCAAAGTGCTATGCGTGATATGCCTGCTTGATTTTGTTATGAGAAGTTCTTACATTTGTGGTACAAGGTCACATTAGTTTGATTTTTCTCAAAATCATCCCCTTCACCGAAGCTGACAATTTTTCTATGGTATCCATTGGTTTATTATCCAAAAACTTTGTATGAAACAATGGTGGAAATCACAGAAAAGCCTGAGATATCGACTTAAGTGTGGAGCAGCTTTAATTTATCATATAAATGGCAACCATTGGTTCTTGTTCTCTTCTGTTGTCATTTCAACTTCCAACTATGCTTAACTTTTCTTTGCAATAATTTAATAATTTGGCCAATGATCCTCCATTCCTTCTGATCTCTCTATGCATTTCATTTATGCTTGTAGATGATGCACCTGAAGAGAGATTCTTCTGAAATACTCAAATGACAAGTTATTTTGCAGCACACTCTATGGTTTTGCCCTTTTTCCAACTAAATATTAAATGCCACTTGCTTGTTGAATCTCACATCGTCAGTTTCCTAATTGCTTCTCTGAGTTCTCCTCAAGAGTTGCAGCGGTTACTCTGTTGCTCGGGTTGTTAATCTGCCATGGTCTTAGGATCCTGCCTTGATTGTATGTCATATTATTATTAATTCTTTTTTTTTTAATTCATCAGCTAGTTAATAATTGTTCTTTCTGTGTTAGCTAGAAATTCGAGTATATCAGCTTGAGGAGGAGTAATCTTCCATGGCTTTGAGAACCTTATTGTTGCTTTGACTTACTTTGTGTTTTTGTTTCAGGTTTCCAAGGAGGGTAATTCACCATTCACATACGTCATTGTTGATGAACAAACGTGAGAATCTTCATTTTAATGCTACAAACAAACACCCCCCCCCCCTTTTTCGGGCTCAAATTTGAGGTTCAGTTACCACAAGTAAGCTTTAAAGACAATAATAAATTGGAAATGAATCTAAAGTGCTAGCAGATTTCTAGGTTCAAGAGCAGTTGGATTATCTACCCTTGTTGACTAAGCCTGGTCTTCATAACTTAATTACAGGTAGGGACAAACCTAAGCTGGGATCTCTTTTTAATAAGGGCAGGATTGTCAAGAGATAAATAATCCTTTATTGCCCAAAAACATGCAGAAACAATGGCCCTGTTTCTCTACTCCTCACACTCACACTGATTTGCTGTGTACGTTATTGAAGAAAATTTAGATATGTAGGATGCATTGCATTTATGGTCCATCTCTTGTGATATCTTTTTATTAGCTGTCATATGACTAATAGTAAAACAATCTTCTCTTAATCCAATATGAAGAGTCGAGAGGTAGAGAACAAGTTGCACTGATGCTCCTTTTTTTGTAATAACCTAGCCAATTGAGGCCATTTACTGATATTTCAGGATGGACGACTTATGGCCTGGAAGTTCGTTATAGCTCAAAGTATACTGGGCACGTTCATTTTATTACTCCACTGCCATGGCAGCAAAAATACACGCATGTGCACAGCCACTTTCAGATTTTGGGAGAGAGAGAGAGAGTCACCAAAAAACTGTATTTTGTACTATTGGATTTGTCGTATACCTAAAGTTGCTTAGATCAGGAAACGCCCTAGACTAATAGTAGTTCTCACATGTTCTTGCAGGAAAACTCGTACATGCATACATACCCCTGGGTACCCACCCATGGTGCTGCATGACCTTTCACAAACAAACTTGCTATCTGCAATTGATGGAGCAAGGATTGTCTACTTTGATGGGAGGTTGTATGAAACTGCTTTAGTTGTTGCACAAGAGGTAATGCATCGAGCATTTCTTTTAATGCCGGTGGCTATTCTTTTTGGTTTTAAACAATTATTGCTATGGGCTTAATCTATTTGTTCTGCGAGTCCCCTGAAAGCTTAATTAGGGATAACTGCATAACAATTGGATATATTGTGCACTTATTGTCTGTACTCAATTACACATTCTTTATTGGTCTACAGGGAATGAGTTGGCCTATAGACCCCTGATAGGGTCCAAACTCTGAGGTCTAAGATGTCACAACTGTCAATATGTCTCTATACAGCTATCTTTTAAATATTTGGATGCTCAATGTGAAAGAAAAGAATCATTAAGATGTAAGCTGTTCCATATTAGGTGTTTTTAGATTTACAGCTTTGCAGGATCTACTCATTATTTTATCATGGTAATTGTCTTTTGGAACACATAAGCAATGATTTGTCCATCTCGCTCATGAATTTGTTTTATGAAGTAACATCTGACTGTTGCATGCTTGTTAGGATTGGAAAAGCTTTTCTTTTTGGAGCTCTATGTGTAGGGATTAAGGAGGAGAAGGGCCTACAGCTATGGTGACTGCTTGTGGTTTAATTTTCGCATGTTAGGGTAATTCCAAACAAGATGCAGTAGATTTTGCAGATGGAATAATGAAATTCTTATCGGCTAATCAGTTTTACGCAATTGATATTAGTGAAAATCTTAGTTCAAATGGGCCTTAACTGAATTCAATATTTGGAGAGCAATTTAAAGTAGGTGTGATAGTGGTTTCTTTTGGACAATTATTGTAGCTCAACAAATGAATTGCTCTGAAGCTCAACACCAAGTTCAAGTACGTGTCACATAGTTATTCCTTAGCATTTAGAATTTGTATAGGCAATTGCCATATTATGAGGTTATGACTGTGTTATTATTGTTCAATAATTTATTTCTCTCTTAAATTCCTTTTATCCTTTTCATGTAACTAATTTTGTTCCATTTACATAAATTTCCTCAAGTTGTGCGGATAGGTGATTATATTGGTAAAAGTATTGAGAGAACCATATTTACTCTTGTTATTGTTAGCACCAATATTTTAATAGTCCTCATCTTGGAACCTTCTGTTTTCACGTTCATCTGCCAGTCATCCACTTCAATCCCGCGTAGGCATAATATGACTCAGATGCACTTTGTGTGGCATCTTGGTTGAAATTCTTCTCTGCTTCTTCTAATAATCGATTTAAAGTAAAGCATGAGCACGTTTTTCCTTTTTCCATGGATTCTGGTTTTGTGTTTGACTTTTTTTCTTTGGTTTTTCCTTCTTTTACATTCACCGTCTTAATGCTTTTGTTAGACTTTGTCCCTTTTAAAGGTGTTAGATCTGACACACACCTGTGCATAGAAATGTTGAGCCTCTCGCTAGGTGATAGCAAGAGTAGTTATGACGTTGGAAACTCGCAAAATAATATGCTATTGGGCTTAATCCCACAGAATTGTTGGAATCTGTAATTTGACAAAGCCAAATCACTTGGACGCTGTTGTGGTATCTCTAGCTTGTGGGACTTTTGAAAGCTCGTAAAGATTCTGTGCAAGAGGTCAGGAGTTATTGTGATTTTCATTGACATGATTAAATTAAGCATGGCAATCTTATCTTCTTTTAGGTATTTTGGAATCTTATCAGCATTAGGTTGTGGACTACTTTTGCTGTCTCTGAATGTGAACAATAAAAGCACAAATAAGCATGTCGCTTGAAACCGATTGTAATTTACAATTATTTCCAATTTTTTTGCTTTGCATCTAGTGGAAAAAGAGAAGCTTGATGTGACTTGTTGAGGAGTAGTTGGCATTTTGGGTTTTAAAGTGCAGGCTGTTCGCAGGAAAATTCCTATATTGATTGATGCAGAAAGGCCGAGAGAGGGTTTGGATGACCTTTTGAATTTGGCTGACTATGCAGTATGTTCTGCAAAATTTCCGCAGGCAAGTTGGTTTCTATGAAGCATTTACTTGCCTGTGCAAAGCTTTAGGAAGAATTGCAATGCACATTGAAGCAGTTGTGTCAGTATGGTGTCTGCCAAGTGCCATCTTTTTTTTAACTGAAGTTTTTTATTTGTATAATGTTTTGTTTTGGCAAAACACAATTGATCTTGTCAACTTTGTTCCATATATAACCTTCTTCCATGTTAATTAGCATGTCAATTCTCTCAATTTCATTCAATATCATGTTTTGTTTTCAAATTTATTTAGTTTGATCTGAATTTTAAACCTTCATTATTAATTGTGGTGATTGCATCTTCTTTGTATGCTAATGTTACAATATGTTTAATATGTATTCTAAAATTTCTTATGAAACAGGCATGGACAGATGCACCATCTGTTGCAAGTGCTCTTGTATCCTTGATGCTTCGGTTACCAAATCTGAGGTTTGTAATTGTGACGTTGGGTGGTGAAGGGTGCATTATGCTCGAGCGGAGTACTGAGGGTCAGTTCACACTTCAGATGCTCAAGTTTTGATCTTTCAGTTGTGTTTATCTTTATGCAAATTAGGGCTAGAGATGGACGGCGCTCTCTTTAGTTCAGCAAAGAATTGCATGATTTGGAAGTGCAAGACTTAGTTATGAAAATATTAATTTCTTTTTCCCTAGTGCAGTTAATTCTCTAGAAGAAGTGGATGTGGACAACTTGCTAGAACTTCTGAAGCAGAGAAAAGATGATGTTGCAACCGTTCCAACATATGTTTCCTCGGTAGTGTATGCTTGCAAACACTATTATAGATGTCATGATTGCAAATTTAGGGCTGTATTTAGTTGAAATCACGAGAGCAACATAAGATTTTGGGGAGCATGGAATTTGTTATTAGTTTTTTAGTGGAACCTCTGAGCCTACAATTCAGAAGGAATGCCCATGGAATATAATAAGTCACCTCGTCAGTTATGTAGTTCCCAGAGCCACCGACAGCTCAACCTTTTGTGGGGCTTCTAGCTGAGGAGTTCAAATTCCCTTGCTTGTACAGCATGCACGATATCTTCTACTCTTTTTACATGTTTTAAAAGGATCCATTGCGAATTGTGGACAAGCGGTTGTTGGCGGAGCTGATTTATCAAGAGTTGATTTGAGTAAACATAGAGATGAGTCAGGATAACTAGCCTCCACGACTTTCTTGGAACAAATGTGTTGCAGACTTTGATTTCCTTTTTGAAGTATGTGCAGTGACCAAATAGTTGTGTAGTAAAGTATATTCTCATCTGTTGGAGCTTTCTGCTGTTTAATGTCACTTTTCCCAAGTGCAACCTGTTTGAGAGGCCAATCCTTGCGCTCTGAAAGCTTTTCTTACAGATAATATGATTTTCTCGTTTCAGCTTGGGATTTTAGTTCTATTAATAAAACACATGATAGTAACATTTGTTGGAGCTTAAGGCGTCTCACTTTCTCTTCCCTTTTCAGTCGGTGTCTCAATTGAAAGCAGAGGGGATAGGAATTGTGCGTGGGAGGTTACTCTTGGGAGTAGCTGAGAAGATACCACCACAAGAACTTATTGATACAACTGGTGCTGGTGACGCATTCATTGGTGCAACCCTATATGGTACATATTTAGTCAACTGCGAGTGTTTTCTTTACATAAATTCCTTGCTATCTGCCAAAGAACTATCAAGTGATCGAAAACCAACATGTCCATCTACATGATTAGTTTAGTATGAGCACGACTTCAGTTATTAACTTCAGTGTTGTTACTGCATCAAAAGCACTTTAATTTTTGTTTTGGGGGCCATATTCTTTGACAGAATTTTTTTTTACTCGTTATCTGATATATCGACTTTCCAGGGACTTCAATCAATTGATTATAGACTTTTTTGGCCAATTAACCACCGATTAGATGGTGCATTCCAGATTATTGTTTCCATAAAACTGTGAGGGGCATGATACCCATCTAGGGATTTTGTCCTTTGCTTCAGGCCATTCCCATAGCACAGTCTAATCTCACATGCTGGATCATTTTTCTATACTCGTTCCTTTCAGCTTTATTACATGGCTGTATTCAAGAAGTCAAATCATTTCTTCCAGTCAGTCTTCTTGGCTATACTGCATGTTTTTTGGCTACTTATCAAACGTCAATTGGCGCTTCTTTTAGCATGGCCATAAGTCTGGATGAGATATTTCTTCAAGGATTCGCCGACAGATTTGGCTGTTATTGATGCTAATAATTTTTCCATTTTTTCTTGTTTAGCCATCTGTGCTGACATGTCACCTGAAAAACTGTTGCCCTTTGCTGCTCAAGTGGTGAGTTTGTATGAACGAAACTAGAGTTCTAAACGTCTCCATAAGATTTATTTCAGCGCTGGAGAGTCCATTTCGTGATTTTCGATCGTCTAATTGTCAGGCTGCTGCAAATTGTCGAGCTTTGGGAGCTCGAACAAGTCTCCCGTACCGGACAGATCCGCGCCTAGCGCCCTTTCTGAGCTGATATCTCCCAAATGTCGAGAGGCACCAGGCGAGGAATCTGGGGGACGGACGAGAGAGACACGGTGGAATCATTGGCGAGCCAAAGAGTTTCCTCCCCTTTTATGCTTTATTTCCATTGGTGAGTACTTAAACGATTTGCTGTCGATTCCCGCATCATGTCGTTTGTCTGCCTACCGGCCGGCCCCTGACGTCCTAGCTAGTCCGATTATTTAACGCGAATGATGAGGTTTGGTCTTCGTGTCCGTGATGAGGATCGGCATAAGCATCGGTGTGCGGCACGAAAGTTTCATGACTTGAGGACAAATACAGTTCCACCGGATGACACGGATATACACTATACACTAGGCAGGGGTTAAGTGGGGGCGTTGTTTGCTCCGTCAATGTAAGTGCTAAAATGTCAAACATGCGAAGCAAAGATCCAAGTGGGAAAAGGGAAAAGAAAAGGGAGAAGTCGTCACGAGATTTCGTCCCTCGTGAGCCACGCCCGACGACCAAACACACGACTGTCGATATCTCTGAAGTTTCAGAGCTCTCAAATGATCGACCTAAATCTTGGACTCGATACCCTGGTCCGCAGCGGTATCAGCTGTTTTTCCTCTTCATACGGGTCAAGCTCTGACAAATATTGATCTGCATTTTCCGCGAAAGAAACGGGTACGCTAGCGATCAGAAAAAACCCACGTCGTGGATTGTTGCTATTTGTTTATATGAATTTGTCACGACCGGTGGATAGCCCCACTCGGAAACTTAGGCGATACTTGCAAGTCTAGTCTTCGTTGGGGACTTCGTCATCGGTCGCTATTTTGTTCCCCACTCTATTCGTCCGATATCGGGCCAATGGGCCCCGCCGACGTCGACGTTATTGACTTGGTCGGCCATAAAAGGAAGACTTGGCTGGTCAACTTTTGTCTTTCTACTCCCCCACTAAAGTTGTCCCAATCAATTGAACGTTTTGAGGGGCGCAAGGGCCGCGTTCTCTTACAAAAAATATTCGTCACAGCTAACCCGATTGATTGAATCTTATCAGCAAGAATTGTTGTTTTGTGTGTGTGTGTGTGTGGGGGGGGGGGGGGACCTAAATTGTAGTCGGAAAAATTTATTGAAAAAAGACCAACCTTCTACCCATTGGAACACCATTGGTATCCCATTTGGTACGAGGTTTTTGTGTTCGACTAACCCATGCTTGTAAGTGGTGCGTTAAAAAGTTGATATACATCTTACCTTATCAAAAAAAAAAATTGAGTTCCAGTCGATCCACTCGTTTAAATACGGGTTACCATTATAAAAAATTTCAAATTGTTACATTTATGATAATTTTATCCAAAATTAATTTTTGGGTCATCTCAAGCTTTAAATTGGTATATTTATAACAAATTTACTCCAAGTTAATTGTTAGGTCACCAAAAATTACAAAATGATATATTTATGACAAATTTACCCCAAAATGATATGTATTTTCATGCGGACTTGTCATGTTAATTGAGTTATTGTCATGTGTCATTCAACTCAATAATTTTACGGTAAAATTTGACGGAAGTTAATGGAGGGAAAATATGTCAGGAGTGTATCAGTTTAAGGTCTTTTAAGAATCAAAAATTAGTTTTTGGCAAATTTATCACATGTGTATTAGTTTTGGATTTTTCGCGGTACTAGCCCTTTAAATATTCATCCTCAACATTTCTTGGCGAATCAGTCTTCGGAGTTAGTTTGGTAGGAGATGGACGGCATTGCACCCTCCTTGATTGTTTGGTTTATGAAAGAAGAACATTATGATTCAGCGGTTGAGAGTAAACATTGACGATTTGATAGCTACACGATGCGAACGCCTATTTTGCTCGGGGGCCTGTCTCAATGAAATCCTCAAACCATGAGAAATAATCACGTGAATTTAGTTCTGCATCTAGGCTGAATCTGGGTGTTCAATCCCATGTCCTGAGTTATTTGCACACCAATTTTTGGCATCTTAACATTTTCGTCTGTGTCCGCACAAAGTACTATTTTGTCTGTGTGTTTTCCTGACATCGAACTTGGAAAACTGGTGCATCGGCATGGTTCGTGCACGTGCCGTGCAGGGCACTTCGTAGATAAGAGAGCCTTCGTGCATCACACGAACCGCAAGAGCTAACATCAATCCTTCCCCGCCCCGGTTTCCGACTAAATTTTTTTTATTTTTATTCTCCGAACGAGTTTCTGAACAGAATAAAAAAATATAAAAAATTAGAATGATTATCATTCCTACCTAAAAGTCGTAAAGTTTCAAAAATACTCCAAAGTCACCTCGATTGACCGGTAGGAGTGCTCTTTCTTCCTGTAGCGGGTTCCACTCGTTCACCCAGAAAACCGAGCAAAGAAAAAGAAAATTGGACGTCCTTCAATCTTTCTTCGCTCCTTTATGAAGCCTGTAAGCAGCTGGAAATTCCAGGTGGTCTTCGAGACTTGGCATGGATACTCTTGGAATAATCTTTTAGGAATTCCGAGCAAAGTGGTTGGTTTAGATGGTATGTGAGTTTGCCAGCAAAATCCTGAATGCAACCTTGGATATCGCTATCAATCGAGGTGTTCGAAAGCTGCCCCAAGATTCACCTTGGCTTGTTACACCAAAAAAAAAATATTTAGGATTTGTTACCGAGTGTCCCATTTTCTAGTTGTTGACAAACTTGTTTAAGGAGATTTTACAGTCGTTCATGCAGCGGTTGTCATGTTATACTCAATCAACGACATGAATATTGAATCAGTTCAAATAAAATGCACTTAAGAAACGCCCCGGAGGCATTTGTTAAAAAGAAATTTTCAATTGTCATTATGGATTGATTTCACTACTACTGCATTGGTGGACTCTTACATTGACCCCAAATTTGACACATGAGAAATCCTGGAAAGAGCCCAAGAACTTTCGTTTGCTTTGGTCTTTCCTCTTGGATTCTTATAATCCAAAGTTAGAGCACCCCTCGAAAGGTAATCTGTCCTATTCCCTTCCCTACCGTGACGTTCAATTTGATGAGTGGGGAACACGCTAAAATATCATGTCTACTTTATGGAGACAGAACAGAGTGACAGCAGCAGTATTCTCTGTTTTGGTTACATATGTTACGATTGCACCTGAGTAAATCCTTAAAAAGTTTTAATCCTAAGGTCTCTCTCCTTAAACTTTTCAGGATTGTAAAGCTCCTAAGGGGATACTACCTGCAAGAAAAATACTCCCTTAGCAACTTGGAGGCCTCTGGGTGGAGAAGGTAAACTCCACGTCAGTTTCGATTGACTACTGACGGGTAGACAGATATAATAATCTTCCATACCTGGGGTGATAGGAGTTTCGGTTCCGGCTTAGCTAGCCTGTGCTCTGCACAATATTCAGTAATCAGCTTGCTGGCTAGGTACTCCCGGTTATTGAGCACTATGCATTATAGTTATCACAAATTCGTGATATATATATTTAATTTATTCACTCCAAACAATGTTATGGTATGTTAAGTTTCTTAGTTAAAAAAATGAATTTTCCGATATGTTGTGAAGTCATAATTAATAGAAAGAAAAAATTGTAATCAAATTATAATTAAATTTAGAACATTATAACGCTATATATACTGGTTTAATTTTAATCACTAATTTTATATAAAAGTGATACATTATTTTTCTAAATAAATAAGTTGGGAAAACCAAGTATGTTACTATCGTGATTTAATTATAAATTCATAATGAGCTCCAATTTAATTATAGATCAATTATTTAGATTAAATTCATTTTTATAATTAATTAGGCTATAGTTTATTAAATGATAAATATACAACGATAAAATTAGTGATGTGTACTTCATCTTGTATTATGCATTATATACATTGTAAATCATTGTCTAATTACATATTATAATTCAATCCTTTGAAGTATTGGTTAATAATGATCAATAACAATCGATAATTCAAATTTAACATAAAAAAATTCTTATCTTAGTTATAATAATTAATTTAAAATTGAATTAAATATGCAAATGTAATGTAATTTCTGGACATAAAACTAAATATACTCCTAACTGCATGGAGTATCTATTCCTTGGCCCCTTTCAAGGCGTACCTATTCTTGATTTTGGGGGAATAGGCACATCGAGGGAATTTCAAGCGAAAAAATAATTATTTCATAATAAATTGATCGAGAATGGAATAAGTATTACTATGAACCAAACATGCAATAAATGTTTGTATATATAACACCTATTTTAAAGTTCGGTCGCCACAATGACGCAAAATTTAGAAGCTAACACACCAAATCCAATTTCATTTCAGTGAATTGTTTTTTGTTTTTTTTATTAATTTATTGAGTCGATTTCGCTAAGGTACACGGTAGTACGGAATATTAACTAAAATATTAGCTGCATCGTAGTTAAAATTTCGTTTCCCTTCACTTAAAATCCCGACTTCGCCGCGGCTCACTCTCCTTTTATTTATTTCAAACTTTTTCACACAAAGTATAAGCGACACCTAATTATTGGTGCGGATCAACAACGTGGAGTGAACGATTTTGATGCTCCTAATTTTCTCTCTAATCATAAGTTAATTGCTTTTTTGGAAGTGGTCAACACGTAAGGCTTTAATTAGCTCCCTCTAACACAGCGAGAGCAGGGACCACATCTCATATAAATAAAAAAAAACAAAAGGACCACATTGATGATAAAATAGGTTCCCGTAACACCACGGGTTTCTTTATTAATTTTTGAGTAAAGAACGATATAAATAATCCATCAACTTTGACCTCGCTTGCACAAAAAAATGACCAAGTCATCGATATAAGTAGATATGTGATTATAGCATCAAATATTGTCAAGCACGTGACTTATTGTCGACGATCAAGATTGGTATCGATATTGGCATACATCGGAGATTGTTACAAATCCGTTGTCGAGTTATTGATTAGTAAGATCGATAAACTATCGAGGTGTCTGAAGAAAGCCGGACGTATGAAGGGCGTCAAGGCGTAAGTTTGAAGCCACTAAGAACAAAGTAATCGAGGTGATTCGAAACTCCGGACGATTCTATTCCCATTAGCTCGACCTTTTCCTATCATACTTTAACGACGTGGGCACGATGAATTTATTATGCCTCTTTATTAGTGTGATCGGAATGATGACTTTCCGGTGGCGAATCACATGTTCCTTCATCATGCATTGGCCTTTTTTACGTCGACGGAAATGCCAAATGCCAACCGTCGGATGTCTCAAAGTCATCCAATAATAGCCCATCCATTCCAACTTGTCGAATATCAAATAGTTGTTTTTGATAAATAATTGCATAGACCTTATCTGCTCGAGTATTCATAATTTATCTTTTTTTTTTTGATAATCCAGGGAATCCCCGCACGGCCGACAGCCGGGGAGTAAACCCTGGGGGCGGCACGTGCTAGCCACCACACACGTGCCACCGGTTAAGTCACCCTGCGGCGCTCGGGATTCGAACACTCAACCTTTTGCGAGAGGAAGAGTGCGCGTTCCAGCAGCGCCACCCAGGCGGGTGCTCGAGTATTCATAATTTATCATATCGTTATGTGGACTAGTTTTTGGTTACCCATAGAAAATAAGCAAATTTGATTTCTTTTAACACGATTCTTTAGGTCACATAATATATATAAAAAATAATATATTAATCATGCAATATATATTTATATATATAAAGGGTTTTGCTAGTATAATCATATGTACTCTTCGGTAATTCGTAGTTATTTGTGTTTTTTTTTTTGCCCAGAACTCGTCGTTATTCTTGCGCGGGAGATTAACGACCGCGGCTGAATCATTTAGGTCTATAAAAGAGTGTGGCAATTCGCTTCTCCCCTCCAAACAGCCTCTCTTCTGCTGTCGGCTGCTCACTCATCTCTTCGACTATTCTCGTTTCTTTCACCCAAACATCGTTCATGTCCTGCAAGTCTGTTCCTCCGTCGCCAGCGCGATGCCTCGTGGTACGTCTGCGTCACCCGCTCCTTTTGCATACATCCTTATTAATGCCGTGTCTGATGAGCAGAGCACATAAAAGTTCATTGCCTCTCCTCACATGCACGAAGAAAACGAGAAAAAAGGAAACGATTGATGCTCGTGTGTTCGGAAACGCAGGTGGGATTCGGTGGTATTTGTCTGGATTACTTGGCTGTTCTGTCCACTTTCCCCAAGCCTGATGACAAAACCAGATGCAGGGCCATGAAAGTACTTCCCCTTCTTTCTTCTGTGATTTCTTCTTTCACTGCCGTTTACTTTTCGAGGAATGAATGATTTTGAAAAATATTTTCGATTGGAATAATTAGTCAATGGAAAATATTTTCATTATCGATTATCTGAATATTTTCGTAGACAATGAAAATGTTTTGCGCTCGTTCATTTTTGTAAGGGATACAAGCGATTTTTTTCCGAAATTATTTTTCGAATCATTTATTTTTCGCGAAACGAATAGAGTCTCGATCCGTACTTTTGGCCTTTCATAGCTTCGGACTTGTTTTTTTTTAAGTTTGGGAGCTGACTGATTGTGGCATGGGAAAATTGTTCCTGTCGGTTTATGTTCTTTGTAACTTATAAGAGGCTCAAATCACTCACTCAGAACTACAGGGGAGCTCATGTCTTCTTCCCAGAGAGCATGCCAGAGGGACCTGAAATTTTCTAGCAAACTAAATCACCAAAGTCACTTAAGTGATGGCTTTTTAAAAGTTGTGGTATTTAAATGATTCGAAAAGTTTCAGCATAAAAATGAGCGTCGTACAAAAGTTATGATACTGATGTCGTCCGTTTCTATAAGTGAAAGTGTTTTGAATATGTCCGGATCGTTTGTGTAGTTGATGCAGAGCATACATTTGATTCTTCACACCGGATGAAGTACAAATGGTCCCTGGGTCATTCGTCTTGGCTTAGGTTCATGTCTTGCATGGTCCTTTAGGTTGGAGCGGTACTTCGAGAACCCGGGATAATTTACCCAAGATGGGCTTCCTCGACGTAAAGGAAAAGGGACATTGGATGCGAAGAATTTCACTTGACTATTGCTCGATGAACGCATCACGTGATTCACAGCAAGTTCTCCGGATAAAGAGTATATAGAGAAGTACTTAACGCCATTTAAGGCCGAGTCGATACATATGTATCAGTGTCCGGTTACCCACGAGGTGTGGAAGGCCACATAGGCTAGGTGTCAGAGCCAAGTTATCCTCGTGATAAAGAGTATATAGAGAAGTATAGTGAGGACCTCTGGCCCATTAAGAGGATCATCAGACATTTTAACTGTAAGAAGTTACAAACGAAATGTTACTCTGCTTGGTAGTATAGACGTTGGAAGGCAACAAACCTGGAGAAGAAGTGCAAGGATTTAACAGAGATAAGATATCAGCAGGAGGAAATCTGTTTTCATTTCCTTTGCTTATCAATGTTTATGTTAATTAGTTTTGATCATTCAAACCACTTCTCATTCATGTTGATGTCATGGAACAAAATTGTTTGCCAGCAATGACGCTTTTAAGACAATTAGATCTCTGGAGTAATCTTTAAATCCATTGTCTGCTGTCAGGTTCAAGGGGGTGGAGATGCAGCGAACACTTTAACTTGTTTGGCTCGTCTGGGTGTGGGAGCAAGGCTTATGTCTAAGGTTACTCATTGGGACATCTGTCAATTCTTCCATAAAATTTCCATTTTGATCTAGTCAAAATGTCTGACTGGTGCCCTTGAGGACCACATTTGGATTTTTAGCTAAACATTTTCTGGATGCTTTGTGAACTCACTAGATTGCGAATGACATCCATGGTAAGAGCCTATTGGAGGAGCTAATGGTTGATGGTGTCGATACCTCTTTTCTCGTGGTAAGCTTTAGACTGATACCTTGACATTTAAGGGAGCAAGTTGAAGTAACCATCTCCATATGCTTGGCAAATGATTAGCTTGCGCATCAAGCTGGAGTAGATTATCTAGCTCAAACCCGTTTCTTCATCAGCATACTCTCCAAAAGATTCTAGTTTAATTCATTTGGAGATCATTTGTGTCCTATAGGGGAATCTTCTCAGCAGCTTTGAAGTTTTTGCTAAAGTTCTGATCTGCAGTGCTTCTATCTAGACTTCAGCAGAAAGAATGATGTCACTGTGAAACTGATTCTGGCGTAGTGGTTACCTAGAAGAGCATTGCATCTTGTACCCGAGTGATTTTTTCCTCCCTAAACCTTTCCTTCTCTCCAGGTTACCGAGGAAGGACAAACGCCGTTTTCCTATGTTATCGTCGACGAATCAACGTGAGGCCTTCTCTTCTCTTAGAACGAGTTTGCTTGAGTCAAAGAATTTTCTTCGAATTAGTTTTCTTGACTTCCACGCTTTTGATTTGCTGAAATGATCGGTCAACGGAAAACCATATATGATCAAAGAAAATATGTATACTAAAAACTTTTTCCTTTATCATAAAGTTTTATCCGAAACAACACACCCTTAATTGGACCAGAATTTCATATAGTATTGTAAGCCTGTTTGGGCAATTATGCTTCCCTATCCTATCATCATTTGTGTTGGAGTTCACTTTGTGATATCGAGAATAGGGATATTGGCTTTTCAGTGGCAAAATCTGTAGATGATGGATGCTTCTTTCATGTTCCTAATTCCGGTTCATTCAATCTTCAGTAGCCTTTCCTAGCTTCAGTTCATCTTTTCCGCAGAGGGAAGTCATTTAAGACTGTCATTTCTAAGAATTCAAGGATACGATTACTCTCTGAGAAAGAGAAAGAAGTTAGGATAGTTCTTGGGATACCAAGCCCAAATGTCCTGTCGTGTTACTCTGTACTGGATGATTTCTCAGAACAAAATGTTAATAAAACGTCCCGCGTTTACATATATGGCTATTGACTCAGATGAGACTTTCAGGAGAACCCGTACTTGCATTTTGACACCGGGAAATCCTCTCATGAAACCGGCTGACGTTTCCCCGAGGTTAAATTCTGCACTCGATGGAGCGAGGTTTGTCTACTTTGATGCAAGATACACAGATACTGCAATAGTCGTTGCCAAAGAGGTACAGCCATTTTATTTGTTTAGGATAAGTGTATCGGAAGTCATAAAATTAAACTCGAAAGTATAATTGAGTTCTAAAACTTAAAACTTATTAAAGTGGTATAATCAAGTTCATCCGTTAAGTCTGTTTAACTCGATTAATGGAAAATGCCGACGGGACTTATTTTATTATTTTCTCTCTCTAAGACTAAAACGACGTCGTTTTGGGCCAAATCCTATTTTTAACAAAAATCTTAATTAAATAGATTAATAAATAAAAAAGCTACTTTTTCTTTCTGAAAAAAAAAAAAAAACAGTGGCTGGCTATCATTTGCCACAACCCCACCATAGCCTAATAGGGTCGAGGGGGTCGCCGAGGCCTTAGTGATGGCTAGCAACCCTTGCCTAGAACTGGCTGGGGGTTTGCGACCCTCAGCCAATCAAGTCCCAGCCAGCCCTTTCCCGCGATTGTGAGGTGGCGACGGTAAGGGCCTACTGCTAGTTTTTTTCTTTTATATCTTCTTTTTTTTTGGGGGGGGAGAAAAACACCAAAAACTTTAAACTTGTACCTATGTGACATATTTACCATCCATCAAAGTTCTATCAGATAATTTTCTAGCCAAAATAACATTGATTTTGTTTCACTTAAGTCATATGGGTGCCAATCAACATCATTTGTCTTTCGGCATCCCTATAGGTAGGTTTTTAATGAAGCTCATTGACGGGATCTTGATGTAGAGTAAATGTGTCACATATGTACAAGTTTGGAACATATGGTGTCACGGAAAAAAAATTAGGTTAAATGTGTCACAGTAGGCATTATTTGAGGGTTTTTTTGCGGCTTTTCTCCCGTTTTACAAAGAAAAATCTGCATTCTTAATTTTTAATCTAATTTAATGAAGATTTTGGTTAAAAAGAGGATTTGAATAAAAACGAAGTCATTTTAATCTTATTTTCATATTTTAGTTAGGTCAATGCCACGTCGGCATATTTCGTTAGCCAAATTGGACAGCATTTAGGGAATGACTTGATTACTAATTTTACAAGTTCTAGGTCTCGATTACACTATTTGTGAGTTTTATGTCTCAATTACATTTTCGCGATAAGTTTGAAGACTTTCGGTGCATTTATCCCTATTTGCTTCTACTTTTTGTTGGTTCTTACTATTTTAGATACAGTAGATTAGGAACTCTCTCCCTTGATTTGTTTGGAAACGATCGTCGAACACTCACATTCTAAGATTACATCTCATTTGTCGATGCAGGCAGCAAGGCAAAATATACCCATTCTCCTTGATGCAGAAAAGAGAAGACCAGGACTGGATGATCTTCTTGACTTATCCGATTACGTCGTATGTTCAGCTAAATTTCCACAGGTAAACCAACTATAGGGAAGTCCTGTCTGTTATTGATTCTTGAACTCTTGGCCAGATGATATAGGTGCTAATCATCTGCTCGGAAATACATCTGATATCTAGCTAACAAATTATTGTTTATTTAGAGAACTTTTCTGAGTTTAGTTTTCTGAATGCTTTTGCTAAGAAACTCGTCGCACTACATCACGGGTATCACTCAGTAGTATATCTTTCTTCCAGGAGTTTCCTCTGATGCTTTGCTCTAAGTTAACTAGTAACCTTGACCTGTTGAACATATAAATTTGATCGACATCGTCTGATATAAAGGGTCTGAGTCGTTTATTGGAGCTTTTGTCTGCTTTCGTTGTTTGTGCTTACTGGCTGTTCAGTTTGTCACGAACTCTGAACTTGACATGATTTTTCGGTACCAACAGGCATGGACAGAGGCACCATCCATGCCTAGTGCCCTTATATCCATGCTCCTTAGATTACCGAAACTGAAATTCGCAATCGTGACCTTGGGGGAACATGGATGCCTGATGCTGGAGAGATCGTCAGAAGGTAAGTTCGGAACTCTGGCTGTCGCTTTCTTTCCCCCTTATGTGAGAATGCCTTCAACTGATGCTTACTTGTAACTTTATGTCCAGCAGAGAACCCTCTGATGGGGGAAGAAGATGCCGATAACTTATTGCATTCTTTGGAGCAAGAAAAAGATGATAGTGTAGCCATACCAATGTGCATTCCATCAGTAATGTGCTTCTCTAGTCGATGTCAAAGAAGCTTGCTTGTCTTATTATTGTGTTGCAGGCCAGTTAGAACAGCATTCCATAAATTTCAACAATTACCATCAACTGATAATAATTTTTGGATAATAGAAAGTCGCTTGGTAAAAAATTGGATCATGAGATTGAACCTGTCAACCATCTGCATAATTGAATGCGAAAAAGCTGCCTCCAACTGAATTCCTATTTCGAACTTGTTGCCAGATATGTTGTTAACTCTACTCTTGAAAACGCTGCTTATACATTTCCTCTAGCCATTGTCCATGTCAATCCTCTGTGCTTAGCAAAGCATCTAGGAAATGCAGCCTGATTCGGTAAAAGCACTTTTATGCTAATGAATTCAAAATACACTATGAACTCTCTTCTTACTTCCCGAAAGCTAAAAATTGTGATGAGAGAGCCTAAGGCCATATGAACCACACATCAAAGTCTCATACCATCAACGTGGGATCCAAGTCCTATACCTTATAATTAGGATCATCAATATATGATGTTTGAACACAATCTAGTAGTCTCGGATGGTAGTTGCCTTGCACAAGCCACCTTCCTCCATCATCACCGAATTGAAGGCAGTTTTCAATTTAGTACTACTGTACAATCAATACAGAAGTTTTCTCCAGTTTCTGCTTTGTCACGAGTACTTCATTCATTAGGTGTAACTGGGGGAGAATATTTTGGCAATCTCAGCAGGTTTATATCGGTCGTCGCTCATAGGCAGCTCTGCAGTTGTTGATAGTTTATAGAACTTTCCGTATTAGAAGCATGCGCACTACTAGGGCAGAAATTTGGTTTTGCACTTGAAGTACTGTCTGTTCCCGCACTGTTTATTGTTTTAGCTTGGAAAAGCACGACATTGTCTGGTTTGCTACTTTTACACTTGAATAAAAATTAACAACTATCTGTTTCCCTGTCAGAAAGTGGTGAAATTGAAAGCAAACGGAATCGGGTCATTGACTGGTAGATTATTTGCGTGTACAGCCGAAAGGATACCACCATCAGAACTTGTCGACACAACTGGCGCTGGCGATGCTTTCATCGGAGCTATCCTCTATGGTAGGCTTAGGCATAAATTAGAAACGCTTCACTTGTTTGTGCAGATAGTCATGCTTCATAATCATATTGGTATAACAGAACTTGGTTGGTCACTCCATAACCTAACTAAATTACACATATTCTGTCATGTGATAAATGACAAATAAAAATCATAGACCCGGAGATCATCATGCAAATATAGCGAGTGTGGCCAGACCATGGTCAACAGTATTGTTTGGCTGCAAACTCATCGTGAACTGTGCAGAAGGTCGTATGCTCCATATCACATGATATTTAACCATCAATCATAAAACGCAAAGTATCAAATGGGAGAGTGAGATACCGCATTACACTCCACATCAACCTATCGATGTGCTGATGCATCAGTTCTCTCAGATGAAGTCCTTGACGTGCTTTACTTTCGTTCTCGTTCTTGCAGCGTTGTGTATGAACATGCCCCCGGAAAAAATGCTTCCATTCGCTGCCACGGTGGTAAGTAGACTTTCTTCATTCGAATTGATGAAGCGATGAGAGAATTACAGTTGCTACCTAAAAAGAGTGGCTAAGCTTAGTTAAATCAGATGAAAGATAGGAATATCACATAATTTTGTCATATTAGTCTGTTCTGAGTCGTTCTTTTTTCATTGCGCAATTTTTCAACTCTAGGCGGCTGCCGGGTGCAAGGAATTGGGGGCTAGAACTGGTCTTCCCTACCGGACCGATCCACGTTTGGCTCCGTTTTTAGGACAAACTGGCAATTCCGCGAAATCAAACGGAGGATGTCTTCCGGGTAGGTCAAGTGTCTGTGTTTGAAGAAGAAGACGTAATCAACACAGACTATTGGTTTGGTGATATCAGGTGACATTGCCCCACAAGTCCTAAACCTTATTTATGGAATGCAATCGAGTACTAAACTTCTAGATTGGTATAATCAAGCCATAAACTTTTAGCATAAGGTGTAATTTAAATCTTAAACCTTTCAATAAATGTAATTCAGTCCTAAACTTTTACTAAAATGTAATCAGGTTCTAAACTCGTAGTGAAAAGTGCAATCGAAAGCTGCCAAAGGCAAACTTGGAGTGTTCCCCATAAAGACTTGAATTTGATTAAACCAATTGAAAGATTTGGAACCTTCTCGCATTCCTACATAGGATTTATGATTTTCACTGCACTTTTCCCGGTGATATCATGTTGGCGTGCTGCATATAGTTTTCGCAAGGTATTCTTTTCTCGGAGGGGAAAATGCAAAGGAAGTCCTAAATGTTGTGTATGGAATGCAATCAAGTCTTAAATCTTTCAATTGGTTCAATTAAATCCTAAAACTTCTTCTAAAAACGTAATGAAAACCTAACAATACCTAAGATTGCGTACGTGTCACTCAAAAAGTGCTTACGTGGCACTCCTAAATTGCACGTTTCAACATATTTTGAGGACCTAATTGCATTTTCCCATGAAGGTTGAGGATCTAGTTGAACCAATTGATGGGGTTAGGAAATGATTGAGCTGATTGAAAAGTTTAGAACCCAATTGCATTCCGTATTAAGGTGTCAGGACTCGTGAAATTTTCCCTTTTTTCGGACAAAGAAGTCTTTCTTTACTGATATTGTAACTCTAGTTCGTAGTGATGTGTTGTGTGAATCTGTCATTGCTCATAAGCTTTGCCTGCTGCTCATTCGCCTCTGTAATCCTATGTAATGTGAATAAGGCTGGGGCAGGTGCAAAGCAAGAATGAAAATCTGCATGTTTCGACTCTGTTCTGGCTCTAACTTATATCTTTTCTTCGCTTCTTCTCTTAAACAACCACAAAGAATGAAACCAAGGAACAGGGATAAAGTATCCACTCTTGACTTTCATTGGAGTTGCTGTGTAGTTTCCTAATCGAGTTTTCATGGAGATCAAGTCTATGTATGTCTGCTAATCAGTTATGGAAGATGGCTGCGTAAGTCTACCTGTTGGAGAGTACAATGACGAACACCAAAAACATTTTTTTCCGACAATGTTCGACCTCGTTGATGGATGTGACATTTATATGAATTCAATCCCAATTTATACCTAGAGATCTTGGGATTTGTATATTACTAAGTTGTCTAGTTGGTTGTTGTCGAATATGATGCGTGCTCGCACTTCATGTCGAGCAAATGACATTGTGTAACTGGGATGCAAATCACCAAATTGCACTCGTCGGGAAGGTTGACACAGGGACATGCCTGGACAATTGGGTTTCCTTGTGCTGTTTGTCCACACAACTGTCTCTGCATCGTTGCTTAGTATTACTCAAAGCGCCAAGTCGTTGTCCTTGAGAACAAGATTAAGCAAAAGCAAAATACAAAAATGAATGAAATGAACTTTACATGTAACCTATATGCTCGAGGAGTGAAATTTTGATTACTAACCTTAAACTCATCAGGTTGACCCGTTAGTTTTTGTCTTTTGTTATAAGAAAGGGGCAAAGTCTGAGCACTACACTATTACTTTCCCAACAGAACTTGACACAGTCCGATCCCCTAACAATAAGAAAAAGTAAACCTCCTGATGGCCTATATAACTATAAAGTTAGATTGTCATTTACATAGGATTGAATGACTTAATTTGCTAATCAATCGATCTGCATGAGTTTCCTTCCTTAAAAGTATGTGTAATTTTGACCCATTGGAAATAGTCTAACAATTTCCCAATCCGAACCAAAGTTGAGAGAGGGAGTTGATTTCTAAAGAAGGGAAAAGGCCAACTTGAGAGTCCCAAGTTCTGTTTCGAGCGATGAGCACCACACTCCTATAGTTTGTGCGAACCCAACAAGTTGAAATCATGGGCAGGGAAGACAAGTCGGCCTCGTGAAGCCCATCAACATCAACTTCCTCATCTGAAATATCGTCAAGCACTCGCCAATGCCAGGCCTCAATTTATTCATTTGAACAAAAAATTTGCGAGAACTTTAAATTGGACATATGTAACGATGAACGATACCATTGATGAATCCAATAAAAACTATCACATTATTCATGGAATGATTGACCTAAATTACTTGGAGCATGGACCAACCAATATGTAGAACAAAAATGGGCACGCGAAACGTCATTTGTTGAAATAATGGAGTATGATAAGGGTCGTCAGACTTCTGTTTTAAATATGTAGTTAACCTTTTTTATTTAGTTATAATAGAGTCAATAAATAGATAATATAATTGTCCCAGCCAAAAAACTTAAGTTGATAGGTGGAGGTAATTAAACCACATGTGTATAAAAACTGGTTTTCAACATGTATGTTGAATCTCACATGGTCAGTTTCCTAATTGCTTCTCTGAGTTTTTCTCAACAGTTATCAGTGATTACTCGGTTGCTCGGGTTCTTGTTGCCCAAAAAGTGCAGAAACAATGACCATGTTTCTTTACTCATACCCAGTTTGCTATGTTCAGCATTGAAGTATGCAGCTGTCATATGATTAATAGTAGAATAATCGTGTCTTAATTCAATATGAAGAGTCGAGAGGCAGTAAACAATTTGCACTCATGCTCCTTTTGTAATAATCAAGCCAATTGGGGCCGTTCATTGATATTTGAGGATGGACAACTTGTGGTCTAACTTGTGGAAGTTCGATATAGCTCGTACTCTACTGGGTACATTCATTTTATTACTCCACTGCCGTGACAGCAAAAATACGCACCCACATGCGCGCGCATGTGCACAGACACTTTCACACATACAGAGAGAGAGAGAGAGAGAGAGAGAGAGAGAGAGAGAGAGAGAGAGAGAGAGAGAGAGAGAGAGAGAGAGAGAGAGAGAGATGTCATATAACAAAGTTGCTTAGGTCAGGAAACATTCTAGACTATTGGTAATTTTATACATGGCCGTGTTCAAGAAGTTCGATCATTTATTTCAGTCAGTCTTCTTCGCTATAATACCTGTTTTGCGACTACTTATCAAACGTCAATTAGCACTGCTTTTAGCATGGCCATAAGTCTGCATGATATATTTTGTAGAAGGATTCACCTGCAGATTTGGCTGCTATTGATGCTAATGATTTTCTAAGTTATCTTTAGCCATCTCCATAAGATTTATTTCAGCGGTGAAGAGTCCATTTCGTGATACTCGACCATCCCATTGTCGGGCTGCTTCAAATTGTCGAGCTTTTGGGAGCTCGAACAAGTCTTCCGTACCGCACAGATCCGCACCTAGTGCCCTTTCTGAGCTGCTCCCCCCCAGATACCGACAGGCAGTGGATAAAAGGGCGGATCTAGAGGGTAAACGAGAGAAACATGGTCAAATCATCAGTTTCACTCGAATCCGACTCACTTTCCACCCGCTCAAATCCGACCCGACATATCTATTCGAAAGGTTTCACTCATGAGTCACCGAAGATGACCTAACATATATGTAGGAACCAAAAAAAGGATATAAACAAACTTTGATGATTTTGGTGAGAATCACACAGATACACAAACGAGAGAAAATAATATTCAAAATGCCTTTTGCACAGGCTTTACACAGAGGAATATAAGCTTAGTTCTATAAGCTTTTTCTCACAACTCTCTCTTTCTATGGCTTTTCACACACTCTTACACAAATAGGGAGGGGACAACCTATTTATACTACTCCTAAGGAAATTTTCTTGAATACCAAGTTTGTTAAACTTGAGGACCAAGTTTGTGTTGTCTTGAAGACCGAGTTTGTATTAAAGACAAAATCAATTTTAATATTTCTAACAATATCTTTGTCGATAGCTTGGAGGGAATAATCAGCCAAATTTCCATCACTTTGCCTGATCTGAAACATGTGGGGGAGCTCAATCATCTCATGTTTTGTTTCTTCATCCGATCAATCCTAGGAAAAGAGCTTTTCTTCGTCTTTCTCGAAAGGAACGTTATGCTAGAGATCAGCAAAATTTAGTGCTATAAGTGGTTGGTACTTGTCTATTCCAAGCTTTGTGACAACCGGTGGATGATGCATTGGTAAAACATGCAGGCAAGTCTAACTTTCGTAACCGAGTCAGATCAAGTCACTATATCGTTCCCCCCACTCCACTCGTATGATACAGGGCGTCGACATTATTAACTTGGTCGGCATAAAAGAAAGACTTCCCCCGGTCAACGTTTTTGTCTTTCTCCTCCCCCACCGAAAGTTGTTCCCATCAACTGAAGGTTTTGAGGGAGGCAGGTCTACTCTTCAAAAAATATTCATCAGCTCCATAATTTGTCACAACTGACCTGATCTGTGGAAACTTACAAAGCAAGAATTACTGTTGGGGGCAAAAAACTGGTTGAAACAATTTACTAAGAAAACACCAACACATTGTGTTTGGAGAACGATCCATGTGTTTAGAATGTCCATCCTTCTACAATTTTATGCAAATCAATCGTTTGGGGTTCGTTTAGCAGGAGAAAGGCGCGACGCCCTTTTAATTGGTTGGTTACGAAGGAAAAACAAACGATTGACGATTGAGATTAAACATTGACAACTCAATAGCTACGCGATGTGAATGCACGGTGGCCATGGGGCTTCTTAATTCACCTGAAGTTCGAGAAATTATTACATGAGTCTAGTACGTGTCTATACTGAATCTGGACAATTGAAAACGATGGATTACGTGCCGGCTTTACTGAATTCGGATTCACGTTAACTATTTGTCATTTTTTTCCAGCGATTTCTTTCTTTGGTTTTTCCGAACTCAAAAATCGTTAGTGAGACCCACCCGTAGGTGGCGCAGTTGGTTTGAGCTCTCCCGCCATCGCAGGAGGTGAGCGGTTCGAAACTCTGCGTAGCTAGCGATTTAAATGGAGGGTCCTGGCGGTGGGTTGCTGGGCTAGCCTTCCCCCGGGTTTAATACCGAATAGCCTGTCGGACGAAAGGGAGGTTCCCGGGTCATAAAAAAAAAAAATCGTTAGTGAGTCTCGAAAAGTAGTTGTTCCGCATGCTCCACTCGCTATCACAAAAGGCCAGAGAAAAGTAGCCTGCCAGTGGCTAGAAATTTCCTGCGGTCCTCGAGATTTGACATATACACTCTTGGAATAATTTTTAGGACTTTATCGACAATGTGCTTGTCTAAATGGCACGGGAGTCTGCTCCTTTTCTTGTAATTTTGAGATAGATTGGTTGAGTTGCGCGAAAACTGCCCCGAACACCACCTGACCCACTATATCCAAAAAAAATAATATTGGGTACTTATTAACATACCGTTGAAAAAATGTTACAGTATCCTATGTAGTGACTATCATTGGGTTATAATTTGAATTATTTACCATAAAATATACTTAACAAATGCCATGGAGGTATTCGGTAATAGAACTTCAATCTTCATTGTGGATTGGTTTCAACTACTCCTGTAGTTTGGTAGACTCTTCCACTACGTGAGAAAAATACCCGAAAAAAGCCTAATGACTTTTTATGTGCTGTGGTCCTTCATTTTGATCCTTATACTCCAAAGTGAGATTCCAACATCCTTTTGATATCCTCCACGCGATGTGAGGGAGATGTTTGTGTCGTTAAGTCTAAGTTTTTCCTTTTTTCTTTTTTTTTGGTGGTAAACGTAGTGTCTAAGCTTACTTGAAAGGTGGTAATATGTGCTATTCCCTTCCCTAAGGTGACGTTTAGTTCGATGAATGGAAGAAGTAAAAAATGGGACGTCTATTTAATCGAAACACAACAGATTGAAAGTAGCAATGCGATGGCTATTCTCTATTACAGTTTGCAGGATGGATCCTGCCAATAGCTATTGGAAGACCATGTTTTGGTTTAGTTTGCCAGAATTTCTCCATTCATTCCTTTGTCCTATTGGTTAATCATAATTGGCAAGTCTAATTCAACATAAATAAAATTCGCATCTTAGTAATATCAATTCATTATAAATTCAGTTAAGTATAGAAATGCAATGTCATTTCAGAAAATAAAACTAAATTTATTCATGAATGCATGGGATATCTATTCCTTGGCGCCTTTCGAGGATTACATATTCTTGATTTTGGGGGAATAGACACAACGCAAGAGGCGATTGCCCTCGCCGAAGGCTCGCCGGCCACCGTGGGAAAAAAAAAAGAAAAGAAGGAAGAAAAGGAAAAGGAAAAGGAAAAGGAAAAGAGAAAGGAAAAATAAATAAATAATTCTAAAAAATAAAATATTATAAAAAATTGTTCACATTAGTGTCAATCGACCAAAATTGGCTAGATGGACTGGATTGCGTAAATTTAAAAGGTTTATGACTGAATTGACAAAAAAAAAGGTTTAAGACTGAATTTGCATAATTGTAATGGTTTAGGACTTTTTTAGTAATATTCCTGTTGGTAATGGTTAAAAGGTAAAATGTGCTTTTCATTCTCCCAACGCGACGATCAAATGGCATGTCTATCGTTTGTAAGATTTTGTGGGAATTAAATATTCTAACACTCCTTTTGATAGGTAGGTTGAACTTTAGTCTAAACCTAGAGCATTAAAATATGTAATTGGCGAGCTAAATAAGGGTCTAAAGAGATTTAAACTCAGGATCTTCTACTTTGATACTATTTGAGATTTTATGGAATATTTAACTGTTCTAAAAGTTATTATTAGATAAAGACGGGGCTGAATATTAAAAATTCTGACATATCTAATGAAAACAGAACAAAATGAGAGTAGCAATTCGAAGACCATGTTTTGGTTTACTTTACCAGAATTTCTCTATTCATTCATATGTCCTGTTATTTAATAATATTCAATAATAATTGATAATTTAAATTTAACTTAAATAAAATTCATATCTAGTAATATTATTTCATTTTAAATTCAATTACGTATAGAGAAATACAATGTCATTTCTAAGAATAAAAACTAAATTTACTAATAACTGCATGGAATATCTATTCCTTGGCCCCATTCAATGAATGCATACTCTTGAGTTTGAGGGGAAATGTATCAAAAAATTCATAAATCTATTGTATCGGTATCAATTCATTCTTAAACCTATCAATTGGACCTATGTGGCATGGACGATGTTGACTTGGACATTGTTTTTATAATTTTTTTATAAATTTTTTTGAATTTTTTCTGGTTTTTCCTTTCTTTCCCTTCTCTTTTTGCTCATCGCCTGTCGCCGGCGGGGGCTAGCCTCGCCTGAGCGAGAGTCACCCTTGCCGACCACAGGTGAGGGTTAACCTTGCCAGGCCACTCTTGGGCGAGGGCGATTGCCAACAAGGCCTCCTTCGCCATATCTGGCGAGACCGACCCTCGCCCTCACTCTCGCCTAGGCATGGCCCAGCGAGGCCAACCCCGCCTTTGGCTATTGGCTGGCCAGCCATTGACAAAAAGAAAAGGGAAAGAAAAAAGAAAAAAATTATTAAAAAATATTTAAAAAAATATCCATGTTAGCGCCGACCATACCACGTAGAATGTCAATGATTTCAAGCCTAAATTGGCTGGATAGGCTCAGTATCAATTTTAAACGGGTTATGATTAAATTTGTCTAATTGAAATGTTTAGAACAGAATTGATACCAATGTAATAGATTTATAACTTTTTTTTTTACTTTCCTTGATTTTGAGGGAATAGACACCGTAGGAGGCGATTAGCACTAACAACCCCTTTTGGCAATATCATAAGGGTCTCATACCTGCTATAAAATAAGTCATAGTTGTTTGTATTATCTGTAACTTGAAAATCCGAGAGTGGCGAGTCCGTCAACCCTAATAAGATACTTGTAATTAGAAAGTCTCTCCACTCGATGTATCATGTAGTTAGGCAACACTGCACAAAACGTTCAAAGCTTCTAGAATAATTTGGAGTTTGACATGATTGTGGAGAGTCGGTAAATAAATTGCACAAAGCGTTCGAACTGATCGGGACCACGAAAGGGATTGGTTTAGTGGTAAATTGAGGTCAATCTAAATGGTCGACGGAAATTCCAAATGCCACTTGTCGGATGGCTCGAAGTCATCCAATAATAGCCCATCCATCCCATTTGTAGTATATCAAGTAGGTTTTTCATTAAATATTTGCATATAACTTATCCACCAAGGCATTCATAATTTATCATATAGCTCTACAGACTAGTTTCGGGTTGCCCATATAAAAAAGCAAATTTTGTCTTTTTTTTTTTGGTAAGCTAAGAAGTATATTGACTTTTTTAAACGCAAATTACAATGAGAGAGCTTGAACAAAAACCTCGAACCTGACGAGACAAAAGGGGTGTCCCGATAGGTTAAGCAAATTTTGTCTTTTTAATACAATATATACAAAAAAAATTATTAATCACGTAATATATACAAAGAATTTTACTAGTATAACCCTCTTTAGGTTACCGTGAAAAAACGGTACATCATGAGCCACAAATTCTTAAAGGAGTGAATTTCATAACAATTTATAATTATTTTTTTTGCCCTCATTACTATTCTCACAGAAGATTAAGTATCGTTACTTAATCATTTCTTATATACAAATATAAGGTCTATAAAGAGTCCAGCATTTCGCTTCTCCCCCTCCCCTCAAAACAGTCTCTCTTCATCTCTTGGCTGCTCTCTCATCTCTTTTGAGAATTCTCGTTTCTTTACCCAAACAACGTTCATGGCCTGCGAGACTGTTCGTCCATCGCCAGCGCAATGCCTCGTTGTACGTCTGCGTCACACACACTTTTTGCATACATCCTCATTTATGCCACGTCTAAGCAGAGCACAAAAAGTTCATTACCTCTCTTCATATCCTTAAAGAAAACGAAAAAAGAAACTTCCCCAGATGTGGTTGATGTTTGTGTGTTCGGAAACGAAGGTGGGATTCGGTGGGATTTGTCTAGATTACTTGGCTGTTCTGTCCACTTTCCCCGAGCCTGGTGACAAAACCAGATGCACGAGCATGAAAGTTCTTCCTTCTCTTTCCTCTGTGATTTCTTCTTAATCTGTTCCTTTGGCATTTCATAGATATGGGCTTGTCTTTTGGAGGGTGTGAGCTGACTGATTGTTGCATGGGAAGATTGCTCGTGTTGGTTTCTGTCCTTTGTAACTTATAAGGAGGCTCACTGAGGGCGAGCTCATCTCTTCCGCCCAGAGAGGATGCCAAAGGAGCCTGAAATTTGCGGAGAAGTTATTGCTAATTGCCTGAAGTGAGATGTGAAAGGGGATAAGGACGGTATCAATGCCATAACTATTGTAGGACGCCCACTTTGATGTCAAAACTTTTTAAACGATCATTTAAGTGTCACAACTTTTAAATAGCAATCACTTTTTTTTTTTTGGTAAGGTAAGAATGTATATAACTTTTCAAAAACCAATACAACCTAAGCTCAAACCACCACAAGACCTAGGAGAGACAAAGCGATGTCTATACTAGGTCAGAAGCGGTTCAACAGGAGCTATACAAGAAGAGAGAGGCTAGGTACATAGCAAAAAGGAAGAAAACCCAAAGAGGGAAAGCCAACCAATCAGAAGATTGGAGGGGGGAAACCCAGGACTAGGAACTACTCCTATTCAGAGAAAGGATAGTAGCCGGTATGTCCCATTTCCTTAACAAAATACGGTTCCTATAAGTGTCTTCAATACCTCCGAAGGAGATGGCTTTGTCTTTGACGACTTTGAGAAGGTGCTTGCGCATGCCCGGTAGGTAGATACTCTTGTTCCTGAAAATGGCGTGATTCCTTTCGGTCCAAATAATGTGACATAAGGCGCCAAAGGAAAATCTAGCAATTCGGTGAGCAAACGAGATACCACCGCAAACAGTCATCATCCATTTGATATGTTCATGCCATGGTCTGTTACGCCAAGGAAGGCTGCATTTTGTTGCCCACATGGAAGCCAACCTGCTGGTAGATGGACAATAAAAAAAAGGTGGTTGGTAGAATCTAGTATGGATCCACAGAAAACACAAAGGGCATTGTCGATCCTTTGGTTATGCATGAGGAACACCTGGGTAGGCAAACGATTAAGGGAAGCCACCCATAGAAGAAAGGCATGGCGAGGAGCAAAATTTTGATCCCATATGAAAGTGTGCCAAGGCACTAGCCGTCCTTTCCTGCGGATGTGGTTCCAAGCCAGAGAAACCGAGAAGGTTCTAGTAGGATGAGGTAGCCAGCAAAAGGAATCCTCAACATCATTCATAAAAAATTGGGGGGATCCATCCAACTCAAGATAGTGGTGAGAGAGTCCGAAGGAGGCCAGGTACCCTCCCAAAAATTTCCAACCGAGGCATCCCGCGGAATGCGGGAATGATAGATGTCCGCATTACTAAAGAGAAGGTAAAGAGGACCTTTAGTGTGCCACGGATCGAACCAGAAAGAAACGGAATGGCCATTACCGATCTTCCAGTGGAACATAGATTGAGCAGTAAACCTCATGTCAAGGATCTTCTTCCAAGTCCAAGAACAAAATGTGGGCTTGGAGACAATCCAGAAGTTGGTCTTTTTTAAAAACGTAGAGTGGATCCATTTACACCATAATGATTCTTTATCAGTGAAAAGAAGCCAAATGTGCTTCAGGATCATCGCCCTGTTGTACTCCACAAGTCGTCGTATACCTAGTCCACCTTCGTCCTTGGGTAAGTAGACAGAATTCCAAGTAACCCGTGCTCCTCCTGGACCTAGGTCAGGACCTTTCCATAGGAATTGTCGCATGGTAGCATCAATCCTATATAATATTGACTTTGAGAGAGAGAAAATAGTGGCCCAATAAACCTGGATTGAATAGAGGACCGACTTAATAAGCTGTAGCCTACCAGCAAAAGACAAAAACCGATGGCTCCAAGAGCGAGCTCTAGCAGTGATAGCATCGATCAAAGCTTTACAGTCCTCCTTGCTCAACCTGGTGGATATGATAGGAACGCCAAGGTATCGGAAGGGGAGAGTGCCTTGCTGAAACCCGAAGCATCGGAGAATCTGTTCACGCAATTCTGGAGTTCCTCCTGAAAGGAAGATATTACTTTTCGAGGAGTTAGGTTTCAATCCAGACCAATCGGTGAACAAACAGAGAGCTTCCTTGATTAGCTCAACTGATCTTAGGTGGCCTTCAGAAAAAAGAAGGACATCATCCGCAAAAAAGAGATGTGAAAGATGGGTGTATTTACATCTCCAGTAACAGTGGAAATCTGGGGTCTCTGTTTTAGCCTTGAGAATCCCCGAGAAGACCTCCATAACCAGAATAAACAGATACGGTGATAAGGGGTCTCCTTGACGAATGCCACGAGTGCTCCCAAAGAAACCATGTAATTCGCCATTGATAGAAATAGAGAATTTTGCAGTAGATACACATGTCATAACTAGCTTGACAAAAGAAATAGGGAAGTTGAAAGCTAGCAAGGCTTTTTCAATGAAGTTCCATTCCACGGTATCAAACGCCTTTTGGAAGTCCACCTTTATGGCACACTTCGGAAGGTATGGTTGGTGGTGAAAATCAGCGAATAACTCTTGAGTAAGCATGATATTATCGCTAATTCTACGCCCTTTAACAAACGCTGTTTGGGCCGAGCCAATAAGGGAAGGAAGAACACGAGCTAACCGTCTAGCCATTAATTTGGAGATACATTTATATAATGTATTACAACAGGCAATAGGACGGAAATCAGACATTGCCGAGGCGTTGGAGGATTTTGGCACTAGAGTTAGGATAGTGCAGTTGATCTCTTTGAGCATGCATCCCGTCTCGAAGAAATCTCTAACCACCTTAAGGGTGGAGGGTCCGGTGATCTCCCAAGTAGATTTGAAGAAGTCAACATTGTAACCGTCCGGACCCGGAGCTTTGCCCTTAGCAAGTGAAAAGAGGGTATTTTGGATTTCCTCATCTAAGACCGGTTGTGACAAAAGATCCCTCTGGCTGTCATCTAACACCCGACCAATGAACTGACCAATCTCCCCAAGAGAGCCTTGATTACAAGCATTAGATCCATTTAGAATTCCTTGGAAGTGGCCCACAATGTGTTGCCTGACCTCCAGTGGATCCGTTACCAAGACCTCATCCTCAGTTGAAACCGAGAGAATTCTGTTTTGCATGCGCCTTTTGTTTACAAAGTGATGAAAGAACTTTGTATTCAAATCGCCTTCCTTGAGCCAGCGGATACCGGACTTCTGCCGGAAGAAAGACTCCTCTAATGATCTCAATGAAGAGAAAGCTTTCGTGAGCTCCATTTCCCTCTCCTGCAGGCTTTGGTCGAAGGGATGAAGCTCAAGTGCTGTTTGAACAGCATACAAATCAGTTCTAACCCGTTCAGTCCTCATGGAAATGTCCGAGAAGGAGCTCCTGTTCAGAAGCTTCAATTTTGCCTTGAGAGCCTTCATTTTACAACATATACTGTACATAGGAGAGCCCACTATTTGAGTATCCCAAGCTTGTTCCACTAGCTCCAAGAATTGAGGATGCGAAGTCCAGAAGTTGAAGAACTTGAAGGGCTTCTTAGCGTTATGAGGCAGGAGGATTCTTAGCACCATAGGGGAGTGGTCAGATATCCCAGAAGGAAGAAAAGAAACCTCCGAATAGGAATATTGCTGAGTCCAGATGTCATTTGATAGCAATCACTTTAGTGACTGCAGTAACGGAAAATCTGTTTATAGGTATGGATTGCTCTTGAAAAAAGCTATGATACCAAAATAAGCATTGGATGAAAGTTACAGCAGTGTTAGCATTCTTATCCCAAGATAAGAAATCAGCAGCAGGAAATCTGTTTTCATGTTCTTCGATAATTGATCTTTATGTTCATTTGTTTTGATCGGTCCAACCCCTTCTCATTCATGTGGATGTCATTGAAGAAGCTTGTATGCCTGGAATGATGCTTTTAGACAGTTAGATTTCTGGAGTAACCATTAAATCCATTGTCTACTGTTAGGTTCAAGGAAATGGAGAAGCAGCAAACGCTTTAACTTGTTTGGCTCGTTTGGGTGTGAGAGCAAGGCTTATGGCTAAGGTTACTGGCTGGGATATCTGTCAATTCTTCTATAAATTTTCCATTTTGATCTAGTCAAATGTCTGACTAGTACCTTGGATTTGGATTTTTAGCTAAACATTTTCTGCGTGCTTTGTCAAATTAACTAGATTGCCGATGACATCCCTGGTAAGAGAATATTGGAGGAGCTAACAGCTGATGGTGTAGATACCTCTTTCCTCATGGTAAAGTTTTAGATAAATACTTTGATGTTTAAGGGAGCATCTTCAAGTAATCATCTGCATATATTTGGCAAATTATTAGCTTGTGCATTAAGCAGGAGCAGATTATCTAGCTCAAATCCATTTCTGCATCAGCATGCTTTCGAAAAGATTCTGGTTTTTTTCATTTAGAGATCATTTTCTTTCTATAGGGGAACAAACACATTCTTCTCAGCAGCTGAGGTTTTTATTCAAGTACTGATCTGCAGTTGCTTCTATGTAGACGTCAGATAAAAAGAACGATGCTTCTAGGAAAATAATTTTGGCGTCTTTATTTTTAGAATCAGATATCTGCAATTCTTGTTCTTCACTTAAACCTAATCACTGGTTTCTAGAAGAGCATTGCATCTTGTTCACCGAGTGGCTTTTTTCTTCCCAAAACTTTTTCTTCTCTCCAGGTTGCCAAGGATGGACAAATGCCGTTTTCCTATATTATGGTCGACGAATCAATGTGAGGACATTTCCTCTCTTAATTGGACCAGAGTTTTATGTAGTTTTGTAAGCCTGTTTGAGCATTTCAGCTGCTCTACCCGAGCATCTTTTGTGTTAGCATTCACTTTGTGATATCGAGAATAGGGATATAGGTTTTTCAGTGGCAAAATTAGCATATGATGGATGCTTCTTTCACGTTCCTAATTCTAGTTCATTCAATCTTCAGTACCCTTTGCTTAGCTTTGGTTCATCTTTTCCTCGGAGGGAAGTCATTTAATACTGTCATTTCTAAGAACTCAAGGATCGGGTGTACTATAAATATGATTATTTGAAAAATGGACTATGACACGGAATGCGATTTCTCGCTGCAATTATTATGCTCAAAATCTGAAAAAGAGACAGAAGTTAGGATAGCTCTTGGGATGCCATGCCAAATGTCCTGTCGTGTCATTTTGTACCGTTTAATTTCTCAGCGGTATATTTTTTCCCTTAACACAAGACGCTAACACAACGTCCGGCGTTTACATATGGCTATCGACTTTGATGAGACTTTCAGGAGAACACGTACTTGCATTTTTACACCAGGAATCCCCTTCATGGAACCAGCTGACATTTCCCAGATGGATTTAAAATCTGTACTCGAAGGAGCGAGGTTTGTCTACTTTGATGCAAGAAACACGGATAGTGCAATAGTTGTTGCCCAAGAGGTATAGTCATCTTATTTGCTTATATTTTTTATGGTGCTTACATTATGAGATACAGTAGATTAGGAACTTTCGCTCACATGAAATGTTTGGGAAATTCTCTCTAACACTCATATCCTAAGGCTACATCTCATTTGTCGGTACAGGCAGCTGCGCAAAATGTACCCATTCTCCTTGATGCAGAAAAGAAAAGACCGGGATTGGATGGTCTTCTTAACTTATCGGATTATGTCATATGTTCAGCTAAATTTCTGCAGGTAAACCAATGATAGGGAAGTCCGGTCTATTGTTGATTCTTAAACTCTTAGCCAGATGATATAAGCTAAGAAGCACTGATACCGCCATGTCACATGCGACACGACACGACACGACACGTCATTTCTCAAAAAATGAGAATTCCGACACGTTGGGACATGTTGTATATTAAATGTATATTTTTATATATACAAGATAAATTGCAATTTTTATGATTATTGCAATCAAATTAATTTGATTCTAATCCACAAATAAATAAACAATAAAAAAAGAGTATCATACAAGTGTCGGTGTCCAACATGTGTCCAACACGACACAAAGGTCCCCGGAGAGTGTCTGTGCTTCCTAGGATATAGATGCTACTCCTCATATGCTAGGAAAGACATTTGATATTCGACTATCAAATTATTGTTAATTAAGGAAACTTTGCCGAGTTTAGTTTCCTGAATGCTTTTGCTAGAAACTTGTCGCACTACATCGCATGTGTATTACTCATAATATATGAATATTCCACGAGTTTCCTCTGATGCTTTGTTTTAAGTTAGCTAGTAGCCTTGACACGCTGAACATCTTCATTTGGTCAATCTAGTCAGATATAAAGGGTTCAAGCCATTTATTGGAGCTTTCGTCTGCTTTCGCTGTATGTGCTTACTGGCTGCTCAGTTTGTCAATAAACTCTGAATGCAACATTCATTTCTATGTACAACAGGCATAGACAGAGGCACCATCTGTGCCGAGCGCCCTTTTAGCCATACTTCCTAGATTACCAAAACTGAAATTCGCAATCGTGACCTTGGGTGAACATGGATGCCTGATGCTGGAGAGATCATCAGATGGTTAGTTAGGGACTCCGACCGTTACCTTCTCTTTCCCCTTATGGAAGAATGCCTTCAACTGATGCTTAAGTCTTAACTTTTCGTACGGCAGAGAACCCTCCAATGGGAGAAGAAGATGCCGATAGCTTATTGCGTTCTTTGGAGCAAGAAAAGGATGATAGTGTAGCCAGACCAATGTGCATTTCATCGGTAATGTGCTTCCCTAATCAACGTCAAACAAGCTTTCTCGTTGTGTTATTATTGTGTTCAAGGCCAGTTAGAGATACCAGAGCAGCTTTCTGTGCTATATTTCAACAATTTCCAATTACTATTTACTGATAATAATTTTTTGATAATAGTAAGTTGCTTAGTCAAAAAATGAATCATGAGATTGAACATATCAACCAATTGTATAATTGAATGTGAAAATGTTGCCTCCCATTGCGTTAAACTGAATCTCTTTTTCGAACTTGTTTTCAGATATCTTGTTACTCTACCCTTGAAAATGCTGGTTATACTTTTCCTCTAGCCATCGTCCTGATTACTGTTGTTCAGAATGAGCAGATCCTTGTCAATACCCCATGCTTATAAACAAAGCCGTCCAGAAAAGGCAGCCTGATTCAGTCAAGTACTTCTATGCTATTGAATTTACAATCCATTATGAAATCTCATCTTACTTCCCAAAAGCTAGTATTGAGGTGGGCGAGCCCTAGGCCAAATAAACCACACATCTAAATCCCATACCATCGATGTAGGATCCAAGTTGCATACCTTGCAATTGGGATCATAACATATGATGTTTAAACAAAATCTGAGTAGTCTCAGACGGTAGTTGCCTTACACAAACCACCCTCTCCATAATCCCCGAATGGAAGGCAGGTTTCCATTTTCTACAACAGTACAACCAACAAAAAAATTTCCCCATTTTCCGTTTTGTCCCAATTACTTCATTCATTAGGTGTGATTGGGGAAGAAAAATATTTTGGAAATTTCAGCGGCTTCATGTCAGTTGCTCAAAGGCAGCTGAGCAGTTTCTGATAGTTTATAGTACTTTCCATTTTAGAAGCATGCGACACTCTGATAGATTATTGTTCTAGCTTGGAAATACATTACATTGTCTGGTTTGCAACACTTAAATTGGAATAATAACTAACGACAATTTGTTTTCCGGTCAGAAAGTGGTGAAACTGAAAGCAAACGGAATTGGGACATTGACCGGTAGATTATTCGTGTGTACAGCAGAAAGGATACCGCCATCAGAACTAGTCGACACAACTGGTGCCGGAGATGCTTTCATTGGAGCTATCCTCTATGGTAGGCTTAGCCATAAATTAGAAACTCTTCACTTGTTTGTGAAGTTAATCATGCTTCATTTTCATAGTGGGATAACATAGCTTGGTTGCTCACTCCATATTTTAACTAACTGTTTCTTATTACTTATTCTGTCATATTATAAATGACAGTGTAAATCATGAACCCGGAGATCATCATGCAAATATACCAAATTGGCCAGATCATGGTCAACAGTATTATTTTGTTGGAAATTACTTATGCATCATAAACTGTACAAAAGGTCGTATGCTTCATATCACCTGATATTAACCATAAATAGTATATAGACAAAGCATAACATGTTAGAGTGAGACACCACACGACGCTCCACATCAACCTGTAAATCTTGTGCTGATGCATCGGTTCTCTCTTATGAAGTCCTTGACGTGTTTTACTTTCGTTCTCATTCTTGCAGCGTTGTGTATGAACATGGCCCCGGAAAAAATGCTTCCATTTGTAGCCACGGTGGTAAGCAGACTTTCTCCCTTCGAATTGATAAAGCAATGAGAGAATTACAGTTGCTACCTAGAAATTAGTTAAATCAGATGAAAGATGGGGTCAACACATAATTTTGTCATATCAATCTCTTCTGAGTTGTTTTGATTCCTCGATTTATATAACTCTAGGCAGCTGCTGGGTGCAAGGAATCGGGAGCTAGAACTGGTCTTCCCTACCAGACCAATCCATGTTTGGCTCCGTTTCTAGGAGAAACCGGCTATTCTGCGGAATCAAATGGAGAAAGCCTTCCATGTATAGGTGACATCATGGAGCACGCCGGTTGATTGGTTTGGTGATATTAGGTTATGTTGCACCGTAACTCTAGTTCCTGATCATGTGTTGTGCGAATCTGTCACTGCTTGTTAAGCTATAGCAGCTGCTCATTCGCCTCTGTAAACATTTGTAGTGTAAATAAAGCAGGGGCAGAGAGACAGCAAAACAAGTACGTGCTTTGACGACTCTGTCTCTTTCAGTGAATACAAATCTGCATGTTTGGACTGTGTCCTGGCTCTAACTTAATTGTCTTTTTTTTTTGTAAGGTCTAACTTAATTGTTTTTTTTTTTGTAAAGGTAAGAGTATATATAACTTTTCACAACACCAATTACAAGCTAAAGTACAAACCAAAACCTGACCCTAAGAGGACACAACCTGTCCTAAGAGGGTCAAGAGAGGTCCGGCCATGACTATACAAAACAAAAGCTGAAAAACAAGGACCAGCTTTTTACAAGAGAGAACCCTAAGCCCCTATGGGACAAGAAACCCAAGAGAGAGGGGGAAGGTTACACACCAAGGCAAGCCAAAGCCCTATACATGATATAGAACTAAACAACCAATTTAAGAAAAGATGGAAGGTGAGAGTTCCCAATTCCGTTGCAGTCTTCTATTTATATGTGTGTTAGCAATTTTTCCAAAGGATAGCGCTTTATCCTTCACCAATTTAAGAATGTACTTGCGAATGCCCGGAATGAAGATACTCTTGTTCCTGAAGAGGGAGTTATTCCGTTCAATTCATATAATATAGCAAAGCGCCCCGAAGGAGAATCTAGCAAGTCGGTGTGCAAAGGAAGGGCCTCCACATACTTTATTAGCCCACATAATAAGCTCTGGCCACGGTCGATTTCGCCATGGAATATTACATTTAGTAGCCCAAAAAGAGGCAAGCCTGCTAGTAACGGAGCAATAAAAAAAAGATGATTGATGGAATCCTGTCGCGACCCTTCTTTTTCCGTCGTGGGAAAAAGGAACGGGTTTAGGTGGTATTGCCCAAAAAGGCGGACCGATGGCCCATCGATTTAGGTGCGAACTCTCTCCAAGTTCATACCCCGCGCAACGTTGGATTTCGTTTTGAATTCTCGATAACTTAAGTACTTCTAGGAGTCGCCACTAGCCTATTGGGGTCGGCTAGAAACCAATCAAGACGCGGGAGTGTCGCCTCGATTCTTACGCAACCAGAGGTTCGAGGGCCGGGGACTTGTTTATGCTAACATTTCTATTAGCGCCCTTTCGGTACCTAACTTGAGAGTACATTATCTAAGTGGTCACGCAATCTTGATCACCAATTATAATCCTATAATATCAAAGCCGCTAAGTGTCCTTGCAAATGTTTTTGTGGGATTGTTTTCTTCAATGTCTAGATTAATACTAACCTAATTTAGGAAAGAAATTAACACTCAAATTATCGAAAAGCAGAGCAGTAAGTAAACATCCAAGAAATTGAAATGACTTGAAAGTAAACGCGGAAAGAGAAAACCCAATACAAGTTGGGCAAATAATATTACATGGCCTCGTTATCACGCCCCAGGACAGGGCCCCCATGAGCGAAATGAGAATTTAAATATGCATGAAATTACTCTAGCTACACAAAACTATTCTAAGTAATTTTAGTCTATGCAAAATGATTTTTTTTTGTAAAAATGGTAATAAAATACCAAAATAGCATTAAATTATGGAAATGACATTATAAAATTAGGAAAATCTCATAAATGTCATTTTTTGCATAATTTGATACTATCCAACATTTTTCATTTTTTTTGAGATTTTTTTTTCGTTTTTTTTTTAGAAAAAAAATCCCTAAATCATCCTATGCTCGGTTTACGTGAACATAAAACAACTCAGAATATGAATATTACGAGAACCGGGCTCAAATCAACCGTTTCAAGATCGAAGCTTGGTTTGGGCGTTTCGTCAAGCATTTAGTGTGCATTAATCTGCCCAAATGACTTCTTCGAGCCATATTCGAGGCTTTCAATCTCACTCCGTGTGTAATATCAAGTGGAACCAAAGTATCAAGGTTATATTATCACATGCAAAGAACAATATTAGCCATAAATCACAACCTAAAACGCACAAGAACCAAGTTGGAATCGGCCTCCAATATGTGGGTTCGGGCTGTTTTTGCAAATCTGGGTTTAAACCCAGGTCAAGCAAACTTGTTGCATGCTTAGGTTTAAGCCCCGACACTCATCACGTGCAAGATCTATGGGAAACGTCACTTCATCCAGAAGAAAATACGTAACATCTACTTTTAAATGAAACAAACATCACGGAGAATGATCGAGTGAATCACGTCGAAACAACCCCTCCAAAAAGCATACACGCATTGTTCATAATGACTAGCCATGAATCAGTGTGGGTTAGCTTGGCTTTTTTTCAAGTTGCAAGCGATCTCATGGTTCACACGGGGCTTCAAAGACCAAACCAAGTGGATCTAAGCATAATTTGTACACTCATGTAACATTCATCAAGCTAATGAAGGTAGAAAATGCATGCAAAGAGGAGTAGCAAGTCGAACATATAGGGCTCATGATGGGGCTCCTAACACTTAGAAAAATTCCAGCCTCAGAAATCAGTTCTCTGGGCTAGTTTTCCCTTGATTTTTCATGACTAAAACATATTCAAAATTGAACAAAAATACATGTAGGATACTCACCTTGCTTCCTAGTTTCTCTTTGGAGTATCCCTTGGCTGAGGGAACCAAAAATTGTCTTCCAAAGGCGCGGGGAAATAGGCTTCTTCAAACTGGAAAATGAGATCTGCAAAGAAAGAATTGACAACAAAGGTTTTGGTTGGTCTCCAAAATCAAAATAAACGACCTCTTTTTCTGACTATTTTGGTACAAACCCCAACTAGGTGTATTCTAGTTTAACTTCCAAGTCAAGGATATCCTCATATGTTCTTCATGTCTCTCAAAAACCCCCACTTTCCCTCATCAGTAACCGTCTGACTTCAACACTTAGAAAATTTCTGGGTTTCCCTTTTAAACCGAGAATGGGCTGCTTTTCGAGGGGATTTTGGATGGCTTCCCGACGTCCATTTGGGACGTGCGACCTATGGTTGGAAAGCTCTTTGAATCTAGTTTCACTCTCTAGTTGAAGGTTTTGGCTAATGTTCACTCAAAGCTCACAAAAATGGCCCTTTTCTCTCCAAAAACCAACCTGGAACTTTCTTGAGTTAATCTTCTGTTTGAGCTGCGTCTGAGGGTGGGTTTTTGGAACGACCGTCCACCCTCCTCCTCTTGTCTCATCCTTTTCTTTTTATCCCCCAAAAGAAGGTGCTTCAGAGATCCTATCCACCGAAGCCAACCGGATTTTTAGTCCGTGATTTCCCACTTACCAAGCCTGCAAACAGAGTCTCTTCACCTTCTCTGACTCCAAAATCATCACTTTGCAGCTGTTGCGTGAGTAGGTTTGCCTACGATTATCACGTGCCTCCAGCAGCTTATCCCTGGCAAATTTTTGTCCATTTGCACTCCTAATGATGGTCTCACACCTCGGCCAGAGTTCACGCTGATCGGTTGGCTGAGTAGGATATGGTGGGGCCACAAAGTTGGCTACTTAACAGCCTCTATTTGAGACCAAATCATGGACCGATTTTTGGAAGCTGATTTAAGTGCTTTAATCCATTAATTTGGTCGGAATTTTTGATCATTTTGAACCTGAAGTATACTAGTTTAAGATGATAATCAGAATTTGCAATTTTCCATGCCCAATTTTGCAGGAAAGTCCCTAAAAAATAGCCATTTTCTTGCCCGAAAATGCTCGACTTGAGCTAATTCAGTCCTTTTGGCTTGATTTGATCAATTTTACCTTGGCCGTTTTCAATTTCGAGCTTGATTAGGGGTAAAAATGATGATTTAAGGGCTTGAGGACGAATTTTACAAATTTTGCGATTTGGTCCCTCAACTTTTGGAAATTGCATTTTGGCCCCAACTTGCTGGTTCATTTGCAATTTGATTCCTCAGGTCTTGGCTAGCTACACTCAAATCATTGGCCCTTGCTCTTCCGCTTTTTTTTTTAATTCCAAAATATTTTTGTGGAAAAATAAGTTCCAATTTTTCGAAAATGATTTTTGGGCAAAAAATTTAGGTGTCAACAAATCCGGGGTAGTGTGACAGTAAGCACATAATCCCGAATCAATCCGACAGTTTTGAATAAGAAAAACCTGAGAAGGTAGCCGATTTAATGACACAATCCATAATAGAAATGAGTGTCGATGGGCCAGATGAGAATCCCATACAAAGGATTGCCATGGGGCTGGATGGCCTTTCTTCCTTATATGGTTCCAGGCACGGGCCACCGTGAAGGATTCGGTCGGGTTAGGACTCCAGATCAGGTGGTCCGAAGTGCCATCTTCAAAGGTCGGAAGAACTTCCAACCCATCCATAATAGCGTGAAGAGTGGTCGATGGTTGCCAAGTGGAGTGAAAGAAGTCCCTAACTGATGTATCCCGCGGGATCTGAGATTGGTAGATATCCATATTGTTGAAAAGGAGATAAAGTGGCCCATTAGAATTCCACCAATCAAACCAAAAGGATATCGTCCGGTCATCGCCAATCTTCCACCGGAAAAGAGTCTGGGCTTGGCCTCGCAAATCAAGGATCTTCTTCCAAGTCCAAGAACAAAAGGCGGGTTTGGATACAACCCAGAAGTTTGTCTTCTTTAAAAAGTTTGAATGAATCCATTTACACCACATAGATTCCTTATCAGTGAAAAGGATCCATATGTGCTTTAGAGTCATAGCTCTATTATAATCTGTAAGTTTTCGTATCCCGAGCCCGCCTTCTTCTTTGGGGAGACAAACGGCATTCCAAGCAACCCTAGCACCACCCGCTCCTAGGCCAGGGCCTTTCCAAAGAAATTGTCGAAGAATAGCCTCAATACTATTCAAGACGGATTTGGGAAGGGAGAATATCGTGGCCCAGTAGACTTGGATGGAATGCAAGACTAATTGGATAAGTTGCACACGACCGGCAAAAGATAGAAATCTTTGAGTTCAGGAACTGGCTCGCGCCGTAATGGAGTCTATCAATATTTTGCAATCCTCTTTGCGTAGCCTAGAAGAGATAATGGGTACACCCAAGTATCGAAAGGGTAGAGACCCTTGTTGAAATCCAAGACATTGTATAAGACTGTTATGAAGTTCAAGGTTACCTTCGGAGAGGTAAATATTGCTCTTATTAGGATTTGGCTTTAGGCCAGACCAGTTTGAGAACAAATCAAGAGATTCCTTTATAAGCTCAATTGATCTCACGTGTCCTTGTGAAAATAAAAGAACATCATCGGCGAAAAACAAGTGGGATAAGCGAGGTCTCTTGCATCGCCAAAACCATTGGAAGTCCGGGTTGTCAGTTTTGGTCTTGAGAGTAGCTGAGAAGATTTCCATAGCTAGAATGAATAGATACGGTGATAGGGGATCACCCTGACGTATCTCCCGGCTACTAGCAAAGAAACCATGTAGTTCGCCATTAATCGAGACCGAGAATTTGGCCGTTGAGATGTATACCATAACCAGCTTAACGAAAGAAGCTGGAAATTTAAAGGCTGTGAGAACCTTTTCGATAAAGTTCCAATCAATCTTGTCAAAGGCTTTATGGAAGTCCACCTTAATGGCACATTTAGGAAAGTATGCTTCATGGTGAAAGTCCGCGAAAAGTTCTTGAGCGACCATAATGTTGTCACTAATTCTGCGGCCTGACACAAAAGCTGTTTGGGAGGGTCCAATCAGCGTCGGTATGACCGTTGCAATGCGCCTAGCAAGGATTTTTGAAATGCATTTATATAAAGTATTGCAGCATGCAATTGGTCGAAAGTCACTCATGGTCGATGCATTAGGGGTTTTCGGTATCAACGTTAAGATGGTGTTGTTAATCTCCTTAAGCATACGACCAGTCTCGAAGAAATCCTTTACCGCCTTTAGAATAGATGGTCCAATGATCCCCCATGTATGTTTGAAGAACTCAACATTGTAACCATCAGGGCCAGGCGCTTTGTCCTTTGCTAGCGAGAGGAGGGTAGATTGTATTTCCTCCTCAGAGATCGGCTGCAGTAAGGAAGTTCTCTGGTTTTCATTTAATACATGCTCAAGAAGAACAGCCAACTCCGTGGCAGAAGGTTGAACCGGGGCCGGACCGCCATTTAGAATACCTTGAAAGTGGCCAACGATGTGGTTCTTGACTTCCTGAGGTTCAGTAATTAGAACACCACCCTCTGTTGAAACAGTTAGGATTCTATTGTGAAGCCGCCTTTTGTTGACACAGTGGTGGAAAAATTTAGTGTTCAAGTCACCCTCCTTGAGCCAACGAATTCTAGATTTCTGCCTGAAAAAAGATTCTTCTTGAGATCTCAAGTCAGAGAAGGTTCGCAGTAGAGTTACTTCACTTGCTATTAGGCTTTGGTCAAAGGGATTTGACTCCAAGGCTGTTTGAACAGCAAAAAGATTCAATCTAGCATGTTCTGTTCTGGAGGAGATGTCTGAAAATGAAACCCTATTCAGAAGTTTCAATTTTGCTTTAAGAGCCTTGAGTTTGCAGTATACAATAAACATGGGAGAGCCAATACAGTGGGTGTCCCAAGCTTGGGTAACTAACTCCAGGAAAGATGGATGTGTAGTCCAAAAGTTGAAAAACTTGAAGGGCTTGTTGGAAGAACTTGAAGGTAGAATTTTAATCACCATAGGAGAGTGATCAGATATTCCAGGCGGAAGGAAATTGGCTTCAGAGAAAGAGAATTGTTGAAGCCAACAGTCATTAATAAGGACCCGATCAATTTTACGCATTTTCCGGTTAATTCCTGAAGAATGCGTCAATGTATATCGACATCCTACGTACCGGAGGTCCTCCAAGCCCGCTAGGTTGAGGCCTTCTCTGCATTCATCAAAAGCTAGGATCCAGGGGGTTGAGCTGCCCACCCTATCTTCAGGGTCTCTAATTGCATTAAAATCCCCAGCTACAATCCAAGGTAAGTCTCCATTGGAGAGCCGATAGAGGTCAGCCCAAAGTTATCTTCATTTGACAAAGGTGTGTTCGCTGTATACCAGTGTGAACAGACATGATTCCTGCAAGTTCAAGAAGAATAGATAAGACTGATATCCATCTCGTTTGGGTCCCAACCGAACCAAATCCTCCCAAGAGGAGAGTAGTCGTAATTGGAAATCCACCGCCAAGTAGCGAATAAGCCTCTTGAAATCGCAGCAAAAGAAGAAGCTTTAACTTTAGTTTCAATGATCCCAACACAGCGAAGGTGGTTCTTTCTTATGAAGGCACGGATTTCAGCCTGCCTCAAGGGATCTACTAGGCCTCTTATATTCCATACACCAAAAAACATAGATATATGCAAAAAACTAACCTAATTGTTTTTCTTCGCTTCTTCTCTTAAAAAACCGCAAAGAAAGAAACACGAGAACAAGGATAAGTATACATTCTTGACATTGACTGGAGTTGCTGTGCAGTTTACTAATCGAGCTTTGATGGAGATCAAGCCTAGACATCTGCTAATTAGTTACAGAAGATGGCTATGTCTAAGTGTACCTGTTGGAGAGCACAATGACAAACATGGAAAACATTTTTTTTCCAACAGTGTCCAACAATGTTGATGGACATGAAATCCACATGAAATTGATCACGAGTTTGGTTTAGCGATCTTGAGATGTGTATGTAACGGAGTCGTCTAGTTGGTAATTTCCTTAACTAGTTGATAACTGCCTAGATGAAATGAAAATATAAATTCAGAATACTAATTAACGTCAAGGTGCAATTAAAGTAAATAGAACAGCGCGAAATCCTAACGAGATTAAAACTTATTTTGTAAAATTTCTAAAAAGAATGGTTAATACCACAAAAAATTCCAAACAGGTATACTTGGATTGAATTTATTCTTGGCCCCTTTCGATGAATGTGAAGAAGTTGCTTAGTGAAAAAAATGGATCATGAGACTGAACTTATCGACCGATTGAATAATTGAATGCGAAAAAGTTGCCTCCCGATGCACCGAACTGAATCTCTATTTCAAACTTGTTGCCAGCTATCTTGTTAACTCTGCTCTTGAAAATGCTGGTTATACTTTTCCTCTAGCCATCGTCCGGATTACAGTTGTTCAACAATTGTTGACGACTAAACGTGAGAATCTTCACTCTCATGCCCTCCGCCCCCGCCGTGACCCTCCTGAGATCATGGGCATCTTTGTCTGCAGCTCCTTCCCCCCTCCTATAACACGTTCAAAAAGAAGCTAAAGCGCTTGCAGTTTCTAGGTTCAAGAGCAGTGAGATTATTTACCCTTGTTGACCAAAAAGCCTGGTCTTCATACATTTCATACAAAACCTAAGACGGGATCTCCTTTTATCAAGGGCAGGATTGTCGAGAGAGATATTCATTATTGCCCAAAAAGTGCTGAAACAATGGCCATGTTTCTCTACTCCTCATACCCAGTTTGCTATGTTCAGCATTGAAGTATGTAGCTGTCGTATGATTAATAGTAGAATACTCTTGTCTTAATTCAATATGAAAGAGTCGAGAGGCAGCAAACAAATTGCACTCATGCTCCTTTTGTAATAACCTAGCCAATTGCGGCTGTTCACTGATGTTTCAGGATGGACCACTTGTGGTCTAACTTGTGGAAGTTCGATATAGCTCGTACTCTACTGGTTACATTCGTTTTGTTACTCTACTGCTGTGACAGCACCACGCACATCCGCTTGCGCACACACGTGCACAGACACTTTCAGAGAGAGAGAGAGAGAGAGAGAGAGAGAGAGAGAGAGAGAGAGAGAGAGAGAGAGCTATGTCATATGCAAAGTTGCTTAGATCAGGAAACATTCTAGACTATTGGTAGTTTTATACATGGCCGTATTTAAGAAGTTCGATCATTTATTTCAGTCAGTCTTCTTCGCTATGATACCTGTTTTGTGACTACTTATCAAACGTCAATTAGCACTTCTTTTAGCATGGCCATATGTCTGGATGTTTGCTGCTATTGATGCTAATGATTTTCTACGTTATTCTTAGCCATCTCCATAAGATTTATTTCAGCGCTGAAGAGTCCATTTGGTGATTTTTCAACCATCTATTTGTCAGGCTACTGCAAATTGTAGAGCTTTGGGAGCTCAAACAAGTCTTCCGTACCACACAGATCCGCGCCTAGCGCCCTTTCTGAGCTGATAGCTCCCAAACACTGACAGCCAGTGGACAAGAGGGAGAATCTGGAGGACACGCGAGAGAAACATGATCAAATAATTTGGCGGTTCGAAAGTTTCTTCGCCTTTTATTCATTATTTCATTGGCGAGTGCTTGAATGTTGCTGTCAATTTCTGCATCAAGTCATTTGTCTGCTCCACAGGCTCCAGCAGTTCTAGCTTGTCCGATCATACAACGTGAACGATGAGGTTGATCGGCTAATCAGTGACGAGGATCACCGCAAGCATCGACATCAGCATGAAAGATTCATTAACTTAGGACAAATAGAGTTTAAACGGATGACATGAACATACACTATACACAAAGCAGGAGCAAGTGGGAGAATTATGCGCTACGTCGTATTAAAATAAGAAGTCGCCTCGACATTTCGTTCCTCACGACTTTTTACCTGCTCTGAAACGTGGAGGAGCTGAATCATCTCGTGTTTTTGTCTCTTCATGCGTGGTTGGGAGTTGGGTATTCAAAGCTTTATCGTGACCGGGTTGCGCGTCTAATCTTGGGGACCTTATTCATCAGTCCCTACATTATTGCACCATCGGATATCGGATCGGGAGCCCCACTGGCCACCGACATTATTTACTTGGTCGGCAAGAGAAAGACTTCCTGGTCGTCGACGTTCGTCTTTATGCCCCCGTGAGCCGGCCAAATGAATTGAACGTTTTGAGGCAGGCAAGTTGCTTAGCTAAAGTAAAGTGGGTTCAAATTCACCGAGTACTTGCAAGACTTGCTCCGTCCGTTAAACCAAATAGGAAGTAAAAAAGAACGAAGAAAACAAGGACGTCTCTGGATCTTTCTTTTATTGTTTCTGAAGTCTGTCAGTGGGTGGAAATTTAACATGGTTCTGGATGTTTACATGAGCAGTGTTGGGACAATCTTTAGGGCTTTGCCGTGTATCGGTCTAGATGCTATGTTCAAGCCTCGTTAGAAGCTCTTGAGGAGTAAAACTGCTAATGCACCGAACTGGAACTGATACGGAAGAGCGTGCCCTTAAAATCGCCTCGAGAGATGGATTAATCAAAGTGCGTGAAAGCAGCTCCGAACGCCGCCTAATCCGCTACATAGAAAAGAAGACCTTCGGGATTTTGTTAATGAGTGTCCCATCAGCGCTTGTTAACAAAACCGTTTAAGGAAAATTTTATAGTATTTTATGCACCGATTGATATCGTATCATGCACAATCAACATCTTCAAATGAAACAAGATGCTTACGAACAAAAATTCACTCTTTGTTATGGGTTGATTTCACCTGCTTTTGTAATTCGGTGGGCTCTTTATTGATCTTTGAATCAATACCCGTCAGAAAAACCCCAAAAGAGCCTGATGACTTTTCAAGTGCTTTGGTCATTCATCTTGATTTTTACAACCGAAAGTGAGCGTCCCGCCGCCCCCCCCCCCCCCCCCCCCCCATTAATTCCAACACCATTCTGGTATATGCTCCCCGCGATTTGAGGGGGACTTTTGTCTAGTAATGTCACTAAGTTGTGTGAGTTCCCGTGAAGGTTAACGTTTGGCGGATGGAAGGAAGTTAAAACGTCATGTCAATTTAATGCAAACGGAAGAGAGTGAGAGCGACAAAGCGATGGCAAACGGAAGAGAGCGAGTGACAAAGCGATGGCAACTCTCCATTTGGTTTGCAGGGTGAATCCTGCAAATAGTTGCTATTCGAAAACCATGTTTTTATATAGATTACCAGAATTGCTCTATTCATTCCTTTGTCCTATCGGTTAATAATATTCAACTATAATTGATGAGTCTAATTTAACATAAGCAAAAAGTCATGTCTTAGTAATATCATTTCACTTTAAATTCAATAAAGTACAGGAATGCAATGTGATTTTTTAAAAATGAAAACTGAATTTATTCATAAGTGCATGGCATATATTGTTGAAATATTAGTGCGAACATGATATGTGGTTCCGTCCGAGTGTCGGTACTCACATTTACGGAGAGAGGCAGGAATAAATAATTTACTATAATCGAAAAATCAAAGTTACAATCACTCACATGTTCGAGTGTTTCTCACCCCTAACTTACACCAAAACCCCAAGTGTTTATAAATGAACAACTTAATTGGATGCAAAATCATAGCACAAAATCACTGTGTTCACGGCCACTTCGTTCATTCAGAAAAAACTTCACAGTTCCTATACTTGTGCGGCTTCTCTTGGGCGACCGCAGCTTCTTCTATGTGTACAGTAGGGGTGTGCAACGGGAACCGCCCGAACTAGGAATTGCTTGGACCAATCGATTCTAGGTGGTCCGGGCGATTCCAAGGGCTACCGGTCCGATTTCCAGCTCCATAAAATTGAAACTGGTAATTTTCGATTCGGTTCTCAGTTCCAGAGTGGTAACCTGACCTTACTGATTACATCTTTTTTAAAAAAAAATTTCAATCAGAACACCTAAACCCTAATCTCTTATTCTCCTCAGACTCCTCTCTCTCACTTGGCTCAACTCAAGCCTCGCTGCCTCACGCCTCTTCAGTCTTTCCCTCTCGCGTCTTGCCTCTTACGCCTCGCTGCTTGAGCTAGAGTCGACGCCTCCTTCTTGCGGTCTCGTCTCGACTCTTGCCTCCTCTCTTGCTCTATTTTTTGCATCTCCTACAGCTCGGTCACCTCACCACCTCCAACCGCTCTTATTTGCGGGGCCAAAAATTGCGGCAAGACCACCTTCTCTCGCCACCTCCTCAACGTCCTCCTTCAGAGGTCCATCAACATCTTCTCATAAAAGAAAAAATTGTGATGCCGCGATTTTCGGATTCGGCAGGGTTTCGCCTTCCTAGTAATATCGTCCCTAGCTCATCCAGCGATTTGCATTTTCTTTTAAAGATTTAGCATTCATTGGGAATCTCAGAAGCACCCAATCCCGGCAATGACAGAGGTATTCATGCGAATCCTCATCCGTTTGTAATTGTATGTTCGTGTGTTTTTCTTGGGGGCGACAATGCTCGCTTGGTTGACTCGAAGAGTCAAAGTTGCAATTAGGCGACATAGAGAGACATCATCAAGTAACTATTGGGATGACAATTCGTTGGAAATTGATAACACTCATGTTTAGATTAAACAACTTTTTCTAAGCGATATCCACTATTCATCATGGTGCAGTTTGCTTTTTCAATTTCTACATTCATCGGGAATATAATGAAACTCCGATTCACGATAATAACTAATGTGCTATTGAACCACACTCAAATCAATTTATAAAAAAATTGTGAAGGCATTGATTACATTAAATCAGATGGGGACCTGTTAAGTATTGATTTCCAATTCTAAAAATTGAAAATTGATACTCCTGACTTAGTTCCGATTTTTGGATAGAATTGGATCGAACCGGATTGAAAATCGATCCCCTGCCACGCCATGTGTAGGCAAAGTCAAAAAGCTCTTCTGGTTTTACTTTACTGTCTTTCCTCTCTTTTTTTCCCCATCCTGGCCCCACACGCTTTCTGCTTCACTTCTTTTCCTTCCCCTGACGAGTCACCATGACATTCAGATTGCGTCCCGCCAAATATCACGCATTCTAAAGAAGCCCTCCTTATCTGGTCAAATCGGTTTGATATTTTCGAGATTTTCTTTTTCCTTTTTAACAAACCGATCTATAGATGTAAACATTTAAAATTCGAAATATAAACTTAACATATATCTCCTTTCAAGAATAGATACATAGCACTGATAATTATTCTCGGGGATATCATAAGAGTCTCGCATCTTTTATAAAGTGTTTTATTTAAGTCATAACTATATGTGATATAGCCTAAGGTGGGAAGTCCATCACCGTAATCTTAGCAAGATACTCACAGTTGAAAATTCTCTCCACTCGATGTATCTCAAATCGGTGAAGAGTCGATAAAGAAATTGCCTTTTTCGAATTAATTGGAACTGTAAATGTGATGGGTTTAGTCGTAAAAATGTCATATATCTATCACGAGTTCGATTCTTTCTCCATCTTTCTTCAATGAATTTCAATTGCATTTCACTTGCTTAGCTACTCATTGCTTTGATTAGACCTTGAATGCAGCACCTTTATTCATCCATGGTTAGAATGACTTTATTCCTGTTGATTAGAAATGATCATCATGACTTCCCACCCTAAAATAAGCTAAAATAATGGAGATAATGGTCCAATTTATAAAATATCAAATGGTTTATTATTAAATATTTGCCTTTAAAAAGACAAGCATTTTGCTCCCCTCTCAAGACCGTCTCTCTCCAGCTCTAGGCTCTCTCATCTTTTGGCCATTCTCGTTTCATACTCAAACATCATCATGTCCTCCACATCTCTTCCTCCATCGCCTGAGCAATGCCTCGTTGTACGTCTGTGTCACACGCTCTATTTGCATGAATGCTCATCCATGCCCGCGTCTAAGCAGAACACAAAAATTTCATTACCTCTCTTCACACTCTTGAAGAAAAGAAAAAAAGCTTCTTCAAAATTTGATTGATGTTTGTGTGTTTGGAAACACAGGTGGGATTCGGTGAGACTTGTCTGGATTACTTGGCTGTTTTGTCCACTTTACCCATGCCTGGTGACGAAACCCTATGCAGGAGCATGAAAGTACTCCATTTTCCCTGACTGTGATTTTTTTTCAATTTGTTTTCTTGGCCTTCCATACGGATGGACTTATTTTAAGAAAGTGAGCTGACAGATTGTTCCTTGGAAGATTGTTCTTGAAAAAATTTATGATACCAAAATGAGAATTGGATGAAAGTTACAGGAGTGTTAGCATCCTTATCCTGAGATAAGACATCAGCACGAGTAAATCCGTTTTCATGTTCTTCACTTATCGTTGTTTATGTTCATCAGTTTTGATCCAGTCCAACCACTTCGCATTCATGTTGATGCCATTGAAGAAACGTGTATGCCAGAAATGATGCTTTTAGACAATTAGGTTTCTGGAGTGACCTTTAAAACCGCTGTCTACTGTTTAGGTTCAAGGAAATGGAGAAGCAGCGAATGCTTTAACTTGTTTGGCTCGTCTGGGTGTGAGAGCAAGGCTTATGTCTAAGGTTACTGGCTGGCATATCTATAAATTTTCCATTTTGATCTACTCAAATGTCTGACTGGTACCTTAGAGGACCACATTTGGATTTTTAGCTAAACATTTTCTGCATGCTTTGTGAAATTAACTAGATTGCTGATGACATCCCCGGTAAGTGCATATTGGAGGAGCTAAAGGCTGATGGTGTAGATACCTCTTTTCTTGTGGTAAGATTTATATTGATACCTTGCCATTTAAGGGAGCATCTTCAAGGAATCATCTGCATATGCTTGGTAAATTATTAGGTTGTGCATTAAGCCGGAGCAGATTATCTAGCTCAAATCCGTTTCTGCGTCAGCATGCTATCCAAAAGATTCTGGTTTTACTCATTTAGAGATCATTTTCTTTCTGTAGGGGAACAAACACTTTCTTCTCAGCAGCTTTGAGGTTTTTATTCAAGTACCAATCTGCAGTTGCTTCTATGTGGACTTCAGCTAAAAAGAACGAAGTCACTGTGAAACTAATTTTGGCGTCTATAACTTTAGAATTAGAAATCTGCAATTCTTAGAAGAGCATTGCATGTTGTACACTGGAGTGGCTTTTTTCTCCCCAAAACCTTTTTCTTTTCTCCAGGTTGCCAAGGATGGACAAACGCCGTTTTCCTATGTTATGGTCAACGAATCAACGTGAGGACATTTCCTCTCTTAATTTGACCAGAATTTCATGTAGTTTTGTAAGCCTGTTTGAGCATTTAAGCTGTTCTACCCTAGCATCTTTTGTGTTAGCATTCACTTTATGATCTCGAGAATAGGGATATAGGTTTTTCAGTGGCAAAATCAGTATACGATGGATGCTTCTTTCACGTTCCTAATTCTGGTTTATTCAGTCTTCAGTACCCTTTGCTTAGCTTTGGTTCATCTTTTCCTTGGAGGGCAGTCATTTAATACCGTCATTTCTAAGAACTAAAGGATCAGGTGTACTATAAAATTGATTATTTGAAATTGTTGATGGACCACACGGATTTCGATTTCTCGCTGCAATCATTATGCTCAAATTCTGAAAAAGAGACAGAAGTTGGGATAGCTCTTGGGATGCAATGCCAAATGTCCTGTTGTGTTACTTTGTACCGTATAATTTCTCAGCTGTATATTTTTTTCCTTAACAAGATGCTAACATAATGTCCGGCGTTTACATATGGCTATCAACTTTGGTGAGACTTTCAGGAGAACACGTACTTGCATTTTTACACCAGGATTCCCCGTCAAGGAACCGGCTGACATTTCCCCGATGATTTTAAAATCTGCACTTGAAGGAGCGAGGTTTGTCTACTTTGATGCAAGACACACAGATACTGCAATTGTTGTTGCCCAAGAGGTATAGTCATCTTATTTTCTTCTATTCTTGTTGGTGCTTACTGTATAAGATACAGTAGATTAGGAATTTTCTCTCACATGAAATGTTTGGGAAATACTCTCCAACACTCATATTCTAAGACTACATCTCATTTGTCGGTACAGGCAGCTGCGCAAAATATACCCATTCTGCTTGATGCAGAAAAGAAAAGGCCGGGATTGGAAGGTCTTCTTGAATTATCGGATTATGTCGTATGTTCAGCTAAATTTCTGCAGGTAAACCAACTATAGGGCAGTCCTGTCTTATATTGATTATTAAACTCTTGGCCAGATGATATAGGTGCTACTACTCATCTGCTAGGAAAGACATTTGACATTCGACTATCAAATTATTGTTTATTAAGGAAACTTTGCTGAGTTTGGTTTACTGAATGCTTTTACTAGAAACTTGTCGCACTTCATCGCATGTATCGCTCATAATATATAAATGTTCCACGAGTTTCCTCTGATGCTTTGTACAAGTTAGCTGGTAACCTTGACACGCTGGACATCTACATTTGGTCAACAGTGTCAGATATAAAGGGTTCGAGCCATTTATTGAAACTTTCGTCTGCTTTCGCTGTGTGCTTACTGGCTGTTCAATTTGTCAATAAACTCTGAATGCAACATGATTTCTATGTACAACAGGCATGGACAGAGGCACCATCTCTGCCTAGTGCCCTTTTATCCATACTTCTTAGATTACCAAAACTGAGATTCGCAATCGTGACCTTGGGCAAACATGGATACCTGATGCTGGAGAGATCATCAGATGGTAAGTTCGGGACTCTGGCTGTGACCTTTTCTTTCCCCTTACACAAGAATGCCTTCTACTGATGCTTAAGTCTTCACTTTATGTACAGGAGAGAACCCTCCAATGGGAGAAGAAGATGCCGATAGCTTATTGCAGTCTTTGGAGCAAGAAAAGGATGATAGTGTAGCCAGACCAATGTGCATTCCATCGGTAATGTGCTTTGCTAATCGATGTCAAATAAGCTTTCTCGTTGTGTTATTATTTTGTTAAAGGCCAGTTGGAGATACTAGAGCAGCTTTCTGTGCTGAATTTCAACAATTCCCAATTACTATCAACTGATAATGATTTTTTTTATAATAGTAAGTCGCTTAGTCAAAAATGAATCATGAGATTGAACATATCAACCAATTGTATAATTGAATGTGAAAATGTGTCCTCCCGTTGCATCGCACTGAATCGCTTTTTCTAACTTGTTGCCAGATATCTTCTTAACTCTACTCTTGAAAATGCTGGTTATACTTTTCCCCTAGCCATTGTCCGGATCACAACTGTTCAGAATGAGAAGGTCCTTGTCAATCCCCTATGCTTATAAGCAAAGTAGTCTAGGAAAGGAAGCCTGATTCAGTCAAGTACTTCTATGCTAATGAATTTAAAATCCAATATGAACTCTCATCGTACTTCCCAAGAGCTAGTATTGAGGTGGGTGAGCCCTGGGCCATATAAACCACACATTGAAGTCCCATACCATCGATGAAGGATCCAAGTTGCATACCTTGCAATAAGGATCATAAGATATGATGTTTAAACACAATCTAAGCAATCTCGAATGGTAGTTGCCTTACACAAATCACCCTCTCCATGATCCCCGAATGGAAGGCGGGTTTCCATTTACTGCTACAGTACAACCAACATATAAATTTTCCCATTTTCTGTTTTGTCCTGATTACTTCATTCATTAGGCGTAATTGGGGGAGAAAAATATTTTGGCAATGTTGCTCAAAGGCAGCTCGGCAGTTTCTAATAGTTTGTAGTACTTTCCATTTTAGAAGCACACGACACTCCTAGGCTAGAAATTTGGTTTTATACTTGAAGTGCCCGCGCTCATTATTGTTCTAGCTTGGAAATGCATGACATTGTCTGGTTTGCATTGATTACATTGGAATAATAACTAACGACAATTTGTTTTCCTGTCAGAAAGTGGTAAAACTGAAAGCAAACGGAATTGGGACATTGACTGGTAGATTGCTCGTGGGTACTGCCGAAAGGATACCGCCATCAGAACTAGTCGACACAACTGGTGCCAGTGATGCTTTCACCGGAGCTATTCTCTATGGTAGGCTTAGCTATAGATTAGAAACTCTCCATTTGTTTGTGCAGTTAATCATGCTTCATTTTCATGGTGGGATAGCACAGCTTGGTTGCTCACTCCGTATTTTAACTAACTGTTTCCGATTACTCATATTCTGTCACGTGATAAATGATAATGTAAATCATAAACTTGGAGATAATCGTGCAAATATCCCGCATGGGCCAGACCATTGTTAACAGTATTATTTGGTTGCAAATTGCTTTTGCATCATAAACTTTACAAAAGGTCGTATGCTCCCTATCACATGATGTTTAACCATCAATCGTAGATAAACAAAGTATGATATGTTAGAGTGAGAGACCACATGACACTCCACACCAACATATAAATGTGCAAATGCATCGGTTCTCTCGGATGAAGTCCTTGACGTGTTCTACTTTCGTTCTCGTTCTTGCAGCATTGTGTATGAACATGGGGCCGGAAAAGATGCTTCCATTTGCTGCCACAGTGGTAAGTAGACTTTCTTCCTTTGAATTGATGATGTGATGAGAGAATTATAGTTGCTACCTAGAAAGTGTCTGAACTTAGTTAAGTCAGATGAAAGACAGGAACATCATACAATTTTGTCATACTAATCGCTTATGAGTTGTTCGTTTCATCCCACCATTATTCAACTCCAGGCGGCTGCTGGGTGCAAGCAACTGGGAGCTAGAACTGGTCTTCCCTTCTGGACCGATCCATTTTTGGCTCCGTATTTAGACAAACCAGCAATTCTGTGAAATCAAACACAGAAAGTCTTCCATGTAACGCGACTCATGGAGCACACCGATTAGTTATGGAACATTGAATAATTGAGTTTTCATGGAGATCAAGTCTATGTATACCTGCTAATTAGTTATGGAAGATTGACTATATCTAAGTATGCCCGTTGGATAGCACAATGACGAACATGAAAAACACTTTGCTCCAACAATGTCTGTCCTTGTCGATGGATACGAAATCTACATGAATTCGATCCCAAGTTACATTCAGAGATCTTTTGGATTTGTATATTACTAAGTCGTCTAGTTGATTGCTGTCGAATCTCATGGCGTGCTCATCGTTCGTGTTGACCAAATGACATTGCATAACTGTGATAAAATCATCAAATTGCACTCGGCAAAGTTTGACACAGCGACACGCTCGAATAACCGGTTTCCTTGTAATGCTATCGTCACAACGGTCCCTGCATTGTTTGCTTCGTATTACTCGAAGTGCCAAGTCGTGGTCCAAGCCAACGAAATTAAGCAAAAACAATCCACAAAAACGAAGGTAATTAACTTTATAATGTAACCTACATGTTCAAGGAGTGAAAATTTGATTGCCAATCTTAGCTCAACGGGTTGACCCATCTATATCAAACCGCCTAGAAAGCATCAACCCCCAATCCAAGAACCGACGATGAAACTATGGAGTTAATACAAAACGTGAACCTTTTTTTTTTTGAGTTATAGTAAAGTTAATAGATAGTATAATATGTTTAAACCATTCTTAAATTCATTTGAGAGAGAGAGAGAGAGAGTGAGAGAGAGAGAGATGTTAGTGTTGACGACGTCGGCTCTCAACAATGAGCAAGGCAACCAGGACGGTGGCAGGTCACAGTGGTCGGCGATGGATGAGTTAGGTTTCAGGTTAGCGTGGGGGTTTGGAAGTTTCAGCTTTTAGTTTGGCTAATTTCGAAATAAAAATAACGACATTGTGAGTAAATCTAGGATTCTAACCAAGATCGAGGTGCAAATCGGTGTCTAGGGTTAAAACTGAATGTGCAAAAACTGTGTATTTGAAAGTGAATATAATAGGGCGGAATCTTAAGAAGATTAAAATTAATGTTGCAATATCTTTAAAAAGAATGAAAAGAAAAATTACATTCTTATCTAGATACAGGTCCACATGGACCGGTATCATGATTGCTAATCTCGTGTGAGCATTACATATGCGATCAACGGCTGTGATTGCGCTGGGTTCGGCGATCCGGGTCCAGGTGAGACTTTCTTCAACTGGTTGCATCCGTCTTGTTTCGGGCTAATTTCGGAAAAAACAAAAATCCATATTTTTTGCCAAAAAAAGAAAAAAAAAATCTATCGTCAGTGGCCGACCACGTGAAAAGCGGTAAATTATTCTCGAGGCTAAGACCCAAACAGCATTCCCATCCAACGGACGCGATCGCACCGAACATCGCCCCCCCCCCCCCCCCTCAATCGAGACCGTCCCTCTCCGATCCTCTCTCCCCTTCTTCACATCATCTCCACGTCATCCGACACGTCCTTATGATGACGTCAGGTGGAGGCGCTTCGACGCGCCCCGTGACAGCGGGGAAAGCAACTCCAGTACGCTAATCTAATGAAATAGAGAAAGACCCAACAACGGCGAATCCGACCGGACCGGGCACAGCACCAGGCAACTTGCTTGGAAGTATGAGACTTTTGGAAGTCATATCTTAAGGACGTGGGCTATTCTTTTTCATTTCTTTTTTTGAACTTCTCTTCACGGCGTGGCCGAGGTATTGAATTCATTGCATTTTTCTACGGTGTTCTTATTTCGAAAATGCGGAGCGGGTGTGCAAATCCGGGCCGACATGCAAAGCGATTGATTTCATGAAACGCCGACGGGGTGCGAATTGGATTTGAAATTCTTTCGTAAGCCGCGTGCCTTATTTGCGTGATTTTTTATGCCGCCAAACTTGTTTATCAAACCATCAATTGATTTTGGATTTCATAAAATTCACGAATCCTGAATTAGGTAAGAGGGAAAGAAATTTTAACGCCCGGTCGTGAGCTGTGCTGTCCCTCCTGAGTCCGGTAATGACCCACGTGTACCAAGGTTGAGCTGTCCTTGACAAGCTGTTGTATCGGTCTTCTTTAATCAAACCCGTAATGACAAGCTTTCCGTAATTAACAAAACTCTCCGAGTGTTGACTTTGACAGCAGAAAGCGCGAAGGCGCGGGAAAGGAGGAGGAGGAACGCATGCATAAATATCTTTCGTAAACATCGATGGAAAAACGCAGAGAAGGGCCAGGAGCACACGAAAAGGGCTTCCAGAAAATCTCTGCCAATCGATACTCTCTCTTTCTCTTTCGAAGAGTTTGAAGCTTTTCATTTTGTGACGTGAATGTTTTTTGGGTTTTGCTCTTCTTCGGAGTGTTTGCTTGGAGGAGTGAACCGGACGCTTCTGTGAGAACGAAGAAGTCGAAGTTTGTTGGTGGCCGGTTGGACGATTTTGTTTAGAGAGGAGAGGAGTTTCTGACTGGATCGTGTTCGGTCAAAATGGTACAAAGTGTTTGTTGACATATTCTTCGGTCTGTGGAATGGTCTTTGTGCTAGCTAAATCTTTCGTCGAATGTAACTGCTCATTGCATCGTATTTCTGTCTGTTTTTGGTATTTCTATCAGGCTGAACTTTTCTTAGACGAGAACAAAGACTATGTTATTGCAGAACATCAAGCTTTCTCGAGTGCTTCTCAATGGTCTTTTGTCTCTGGATTATTTCCACCTACGGCTGAGGAGTCTTCCAAACAGTTAAAGCACTTGTGGTTAATAGGATCTCGATTCAAGGTTCATGTTTGCTTGATCTCTTATGCCTGATTGCCGGCTTCATCATTTCTTATGTCTTATTAATAGCGTCCCTATTGACTTATGCAGCAACAATTACAGACATTGCTTGAAACTTTGAGTGCTACTAAGCCGCATTATACACGATGTGTGAAGCCAAATAATCTTCTCAAGCCAGACATTTCTGAGAGTATAAATGATTTACAGCAACTGCGTTGTGGGGTAGTACTTTTTCTGGAATTCAGTTGCCTTGGAAAAAGTTTAGTTGCCTCAAACCAATCTGCTGCTGTTCTTAGTTCTTTCTGACCTTGTTTTCCTCTCTCACTATTGCACTTTAGGTTGTTATGGAGGCCAATAGGATAAGTTGTGCTGGATATCCAGCAAGAAGGCCCTTTTCTGAATTTGTGGACCAATTTGGGATTCTTGCTCCTGAAGTTCTTGACCGCAGGTAACTTGAATCTTTTTGTAACTTGTTGTTTATGCCATATCACTATGCCTCTCGGATTGATCCATCAGTTGTGACAGTTCTGATGAGGTTACCATCTGCAACAGGCTTTTGGAGAAAGTGGCATTAATGGGCTATCAGGTACGGAATAGATAGATATCCAAAATTGCTTCCACAACTTGATGGCGCAGTGGAATGTTTCTTTACATTCTTGTTCAAGTGATCACATTCCCTTCAGGATTCTTTTCAGGAATGATGGCTTTCATCCTTGGTTTTTCCCTTTATATGGTGTTCTCCTAAGACAGGATACTTGTTGATTTTTTGAGCCAAACTTAGGAAGCTTTTGGCAGTTTAATCTATACTAGCATTACTAGCATCTGTCAACAAACATGCGATATTCTCATCTATCATTAGTCTTTAATTTCTTTTTCTATATAAATGTATGCCTTGTTCGGCATTGTGTCAAAATAGTTGCATTAAGTGACCAGTGCTTATTCTATTGAAATAGCAGATACATGCATACTGATCTTCTCTAAGCACAATGATGGTGCATTATCTGGGTTAATCATAGCAAAAGATGTTGAAAATAACTCCTGATTATTTACTTCCTAAGTGATTTTGCATAGTGTTATTCAAAGCGCATTGATATATATGCAGACATATCAAGAGAGAATTTAGTAAAATTAAAGAAGAGAGGCAACATGCCAACCTGAGGAAGGTGGAGGCCCTGCATGTAATGTATAGTTGGTATATGCGGAGGCCTTATATGTGTTTGTGTGTGTCGCGACCCGACCTCTCCTCGGGAGAGGTCTCGACTGGTACGTGCTAAGTCTAGGTTCAGGACTTAACTCGGGCTCTCCCAAGCCCATACCATATCACGACTTAGGGTTTAAGTTCTTAACATGCTGGTAGTTTACATACAGGAGTCGCCACTAATCGATTTGGGGTAGGCCGATTAGAAACCCAAATAGGGTGATGGGAGAATCACCCTATTCCTACGAACCAGAGATTAACTAGATTCGGGGACTTGGTTACACTAGTTGAATAACTAATGCCCTTTCGGTACCCTTTCTACCTTGTTCATTTTTGAAAACATTTGTCAGGCAATTTGGATTGATTTTAGGACCTTTCTCCTAACATGTGAGGTGATCGAGCGAGTGCATAATCAGAAACGATTAGCAATCAATGCAGGCATGCAACCTAAGGCTCTAACTAAGTCAGATGACATTCGAAACACAACAGCTCATGCAATTGTATTTAAAAGAAAATGCATAACGCAACAGCGGGCTTATCTAATTAAACATGCAACCTATGCGATTAAATAAAACATGCATGATAAAAACACTCAAACGTACCATATATATAAAAAGAAATTTTTAAATTTTTAAATTTTTTTTTTTTTTTAAAAAAAAATTTTTTTTAAAAGAAATAAAATAAAATAAAAAACAGAAAATTAAAATTTTTTTTTTAAAAAAAATTTCTTTTTTTCTTTTTTTAAATTTTAATTATTATTTATTTTTTTAAAATAATAATAATAATAACGAAAAAACTGAAAACAATTTTTTTTAAAAATTTTTTGTTAAATTTTTAATTAATAAATATATATTTATTATTTTATTATTTTTTTAAAAAAAATAAAATAAAATAATAAAATAAAATAAAAACAGGAACCGGGTCGGGCGAACCGGGTCGGAGCCGACCCGGGTCAACGGATCCGACCCGGGCGTTGACCCGGGTCGGGTCGGTCGATCCGGATCGGGTCGGACCCGACCCGAGTCAACGGATCCGACCCGGTCATTGACCCGGGTCGGATCTGTCAATCCGGGTCGGTCGGAACCGACCCGAGTCAACGGGTCCGACCCGGTCGTTGACCGGGTCGGATCTGTCGATCCGGGTCGCACCCGACCCGACAGACCCGCGGGGGGGGAAGACGCCGGCGAGGCCGAAATGGCCGTCCGACGGCTGCCCCAGCCCTGCGCCGCCTGCGAATCATTGATTAGGGCCGCCCCCATAGCCGTGCTACTCACCTGAGCCGTCGCCGGACCGCCGCTCGCCGGCCGGCGAGCAAAACCTTCCCGGCCTCACTTAGGCATTTCGCCGAGCACCTGGCGTGCGTGACCGAAACAGAGGCCTTTCGACCTATTCCGGCGATGCGGTCGGCTCCGGAGGCTGCAGCTCGCTTCCGACAGAGAGTGGGGATCGTGACTGAAGGCGATACGGGCCGGAAATCACGCGACACGGCCGGCGCGAGTCCCGGCCACACCGGACTCCGAAACAGGGGAAAACAGAGGCGCTTCTCGGTTGGGGGGCCTCACCGGTCGACGGCACGGCTAGGAGGTCCTCCGGCGGCTGCTCGAGTGCCGACGAGGCTGCTGGATGCTCCTCCGGCTCCGGTGGCTCTCGACTTGATCTCTCTCTCTCTGTCTCTGTTTCGCTCCCTCTCAGTCTCTCTCTGTGTCTCTGTTTCTCTCTCTGAGGGGCCGGCCGGTTCTCACTGCTTCGCCGACCGACAGGAACGCTCTCTCTCTCGGTTATATAGAGCCGGTAACGACGACGGACTCCTTTACTGCTCCGGTGAGCTCTCGGTACGTACGCTCTCTCTCTCTCAGTCTCTGTTTCTCTCACTCCCTCACTCTCTCAGTTTCTCTCCCTCTGTCGCCGGCCGGAGCTCTCTCTCTCCATTTGGCTTTTATAGACGACGACGGCGGTCCTGTGCTCCCTCACGTCGGCTGACGACGGCCTGCACCGGCCTAGGCTCGCGAATCGCGGCCATAGGCCGGTGCAGAGAGGGCGTCAGTTCTGTGACGCAGAGGGGGAAAAACAAAACAACAGGGGGAGGTGAGGGAGGAACGGATAAGGGGGAGCCCGGGAAATCGGGGAGGAGGGGACTGGCCATTAAGGCCAGTCCTGTTGGCGCATCCGGGCTTCCTCTGGCTTTGATGGGGACGGCGAGGAGCAGCGCCGCCGTGCGTCGGCGTGACGCGCGAAGCAGAGGAGAACAGGGGGAGTTCTCGACCGGGGAAGGCTGAAGAGGAAGGAGGCTGGGCCGGCTGGGCTCGCGCAGGGGGGAAAGGAGAAGCGGGCTGCGGCGGGCCCGAACGCGCGGAGGGAAAGAAGGAAGAGGCTGCTGGGCCTGGGCCCGCGCGAGGGGGAGGAGAAAAAGAGGAAGGGAGGCGGGCCTGGGCCCGCGTTGGGCTCAGCCGCGCTGGGGAAAGGAAGAAGAAGAAGAAAATGGGCCGGGTTGACTCGGCTCCGACCCGGCCCAGCGCGATTTTTTTCTTTTCTTTTTTTTTTTTTTTTTAAAATTTTATTTTAATAAAGCCTATTAGAACAAATATACCTAATTTCTATATGCAATGCATGTAAAATTAAAATTTTTTGTTTTAGGAATTAAAGAAATTAACTCCTAAATTTTGTGTAATTAATTTTGGGTAAATTAAAAATAGGTGTCAACAGCTGCCCCTCTTTGAAGGTGAGCTCGCAGAGATTAAGCTCGCAGAGGTTACGTTCAAAGACAAAATGACACCTAAATTTGGCCCATGCATGCTCAATGAATGTTATTTTTGGCGAGACAGTAGTCTCATTTTTTATGTGATGAAAGATGATGCATGCTAAAGCACATAAAAACATACCTGGGGTTACTTACCTTGCCTAAGGGTAGAGTAATTCCAGATAGTTGGTATTGTGTGTCGAGGACTCGAACCTCTTTTCGGTCGTCTCGACGGGGGGAATGGTTTGTCTAGGACCCGAACCTATCTTCGGTCGCCTTGACTGGGGGAAATCGCTCGTCTAGGACCCGAACCTATCTTCGGACGCTTTGACTGGATTCCGTCTGTCCAGGATCCGAACCTTTCTTCGGTCGCCTCGATTGGGGGAAATCACTGGTCTAGGACCCGAACCTATCTTCGGTCACCTCGACTGGATTTCATTTGTCTAAGTAACCGAACTTTTCTTCGATCACTTCGACCGGGGAAATCGCTTGCACAGGCCCGAACTTATCTTCGGTCGCCAGCTGGATTTCCATTGTCTCGGTAATCGAACCTTTCTTCGATCGCCTTGACTGTCTGGATTTTGCTTTGCCAGAACTCGAACCTTTCTTCGGTCGTCTTGACAAAGTACCTGGGGGTCCTCGCCCGAGGATTTGATGGTTTGCCTGGTGGGTCCTCGCCAGCAGGGCTTGAAAAGACTCAATCAAATGAGCACCTGGGGGTCCTCGCCCGAGGATTTGTTGGTTTGCCTGGTGGGTCCTCGCCAGCAGGGTTTAAAAAGACTCAAACAAATGAGCACCTGGGGGTCCTCGCCCGAGGATTTGTTGATTTGCCTCTTAAAGGCCTGTCTCCTATCAGACAAATTTTCTTGTACAAAGACATACGAATTCATGGGAGAAATAGACAAATAAAGCTATTTCAGAATATCATATGAAATTTCTTGACTGCAAGTCAAGGTGCATTTCTTTTTCAAAGGAACCTGGTTTACCTTCCGGGTAGTTTGAAAAGAAATCTGATGAAATACCTCGGGTTTTCTTACCTGGAGGTGTAATGCATCATCTGCTGAATAACCGACCTTTTTCAGGGCGTCTTCCTTGGAGTGATAAGAAGGGCTTCTACAACGCCTGAACTTTTGTGTCATATCACTGGGGATTAAAATCTGAGCTGTCAAAGATGATTAGCACAGACATGCGTGCATTCATTAGGGATAGACAAACTAGGCTATTCCAGGATGCGTATTTGAAAGTTCATGCACGATGATTTTGCCATATTTGCATCACCAAACATCCACCGAGGGTCAATTAAGACAACTTTCGCTCGCGAGGTGGACTTTTCGAGATGCTGAACGAGAGACTTTCAGTCAGAAAGGACTTTCCACTCGCTCTCACTGAGAAGGGCTATTTGTCCCGTCCATTAATGCGGGAACATCGAAAACACTCAATCTGGTCGTTATCACATCTGCAAGGGTCTGAGTTTTCTTGCAAGCGGTACGACGCTGCCAATCTGAGAGGTCTTCAGGGTCGTAATGTTGGCTTGGTCAATGGCTTGACAAAGGTGACTGTTCAAGTCAAGGTTATGAAGGAAGATATTCTGTAATTATCTCCTGGTTTACATGTCAAAGATCTCTGCAAAAAGAGATAAAAATAATCCTGCTCGTACTTCCTCGAGCGTCGTTTATAAACATTTGAAATTCCACGTTAATTCAAGTGCCCTAGTCAGAAGAGACTTCATTAGGGATGTAACGTGGGCTTGGTTCATAGGTTGAGGAATGAAATGATCATTAGGCTCAAAAATGTGTGTAAGGGTGAGAATTGGTGATCATCTAGCATTGTCACCAGTCTTCTTCTCCACCGTCTGCATATTTCTGGCAAACTCCCTGGGTAATGTGATGTTTAGCTTCTTTAACAACTTCTTTCTTGAGAAGCTTCTGTGTCAAGCATTTTCCTGGATACCATTCTATCCCTATCAAGCTTCTGTAGGTTTGTTTTTGTCTGTCATGTGACAGATCTTTGTCAAGACTATGTTCTCAAAATGGAAATTTGTATCGAAGAAGAACTCAAGTTTGAACCCCCTTGGGTTTGTCTATTCTACACCTGTTTAACAACTTTGAGGTATTTGAGAGCACTTTTATCATATTCAAAGAACTCCTCATCTGAAACCTCATTGCTTTTTACAGCAGTTATCCTGAAATCAGGGACCCCTGTCTCTTGATTCTTTCATCGTTTTTCTTCTTCTTCTTTTTCTTCTCTTTGTTTTTTTTTTCATGGGCATTGGCCTTGCTTTTACCAGGCTCACTGCTTTTTCATGCCCCCAGTTTTTTTAGCATTTTTGCTGTTCCTCTGATGTTGTCAGGATTAACCTAAACAAAGTTGACCAGAACATTGTTATTAGGCTGTTGGAGTCTTCATCTTGATTCGGTATTTTGGAGCCTGATGCTCAAATTGTGGCGACTTTACTTTGCCCCAGTGTAGGGGATGATCACCAATGGGGTTCATATGAAATGAAATCGCTGGCTCAATTGGGCTAGCAAGGGATATAAGTGTGTGGGATAGAAGAAAAACTGCTCTTCGTCATCCTAAGGCACCTAAATCATCGTGAGAGTTCATCTACAATAAAAACACTCAAAGATTAATGCGAGTGAGAGCAAGAAAACTTTTATTCATCTTTTTCACCTTGTTCAAGCTGTTGCAGTTGATGATCAAAGAGAATTTTAGATAGTACAAACTCCTCTTTCTAGGTGAAAACATCGCTGTTATCAATAAGATATTAACATGGTGAGCAGACTTTAGTTTGCTGCTCCTCTCTTGACAAAGCCCTCTTAGCCTTGACTGATTTGTCATCGAGGATGTGTTTGCCTTGAAGGACTTTGTCAGGGGCCGTTGGGTCCGTGAAGATGCTAAGGCCGAAGCCAACAGAGGAAGGGTGATTGGAAGAAAGGATGTTTTTCTTATTTCCTCTGAGTCTGAATCCATCCTGTGATATTGATTCATCTCAAGTTGCCCCAATGTGGGGTGGTTTTTTACAGGGGTGACTTAGAAGGAACCTCTGAGTGTATGGGCTCGAAAATGGTCAAGCAAAGGATTAATGGTAGTGTATAGGGGAGAGAAATGAATTGCCTCTCGTCATTTTGGCTACCGTACCTTATGCGAGAAATCCTTTTACCTTGTAGAAATGAAACCTTATCGCTCATTCTGCAAAAATTTGGTATGTGAGGATGTGTATGGGCTAAGGATTGCCTCTCATCATTCTGACTCACCTCGTTCAACACTTTAGAGTAGTCCGACACCTTTCGTCGGATTGTCAAAAATTCTCACGGGGATTTGGTGAATTAAACAGGCAAAGTTACCATGCAAAATCACTTTTCAAGTAATGCACTTGAGGAAGGTTAGACATTTATTTGCTTTAACATGTCTCCTCTTTCCCTCATTGTTTTGCATTATTATGAGGAAAGTCTTTGAGGAAAGAAATACTTACCTATGCTGCAATGGCAAGGCAATCCTGCAAAGTAATAAGAGAAACTGTGTCAATGAACAGCTCTTTGAGGGATAGGAATTGGAAACGATACAAATTACCCTCTTCCATTTTGCCTTCAAAGCTAGCAGAGTCTTTTCTCCTCTTTACTTTGTTCAGTCTTCTCTGTCAGTGATTTCTTTCTGAGAGAAGTATGAACTTACGTTAGAAACAAGACAATGGAGGGTAAAATGAAAACGATACAGGTTACCCTTCTTCCACTTTGTCTTCAAAGCCGAGAGAGTCCTTTCTTCTCTCATGGTTGGGCACGAAGCTCGAATGAAATCCTCTATAATTAGAGATACTCTGGGCTAGAACGTCATGATGTCGGCGCATGTTGCTTCGATGCGGTTCCCGACCTGTTCTCTAATTCCTGGATGCACAAGACGTTTGGCAATTGCTCGTATGAGAATCTTCGCAGCAAAGCTAATCTCTACTTTGAAGGTCTTCGACAGATGTGGGCCTGGCTACCGTCGACACTTCTGCGGTTGTCAGGATCAGCCTCGACGCGATTTCGTCGTATGCGAAATCCTTTCCAGCTGCTTGCACCATGAGTGTTTTTTACTCAATTCCGTCCTATGTAAAAGGGAACAAAATATGTCATTTCCATGCTAAAGTGAATGAACTTTAGGAACGAAATACACCCTTTTTGACGGGCTGGGGGATTGCATGCCCCCTAGCCTACTCTTCCAATTAAGCACTTCTTCATCATGTTTCATCCGAGAAGTTCTAACATTGGTGCTCTATCCGGCTTGCTGGCATGTCAAATTCTAACATGTTTCCCAGTTCATTTCCTGCAAAAGAAAAGGGATAGAATGTCATTTTCAAAATTTGTTAAGGAATAAGACATAACTTTTTCCTTCGGAAAGGGATAATCCTTTCTTGATCTGCCCCTGACTTTTGTACGAAATGATGTTTCGCTCATCATGGAGTCAAGGGATGCTCAACATTCTTTTTGACTCTCTAGAGCTAATGTCCTCCACTGATGGTAATGAGATTTGCCCCATGTTTCATTTGAAGATTGGATGATCTTTGCTCGGACTGCTGCTATCAGATGAGTTGGTCCGTTAGCACCAAGGCTTGATGTGCTCTCCAATTTGTGTCATTTCTAAATGCCCCTTTTGTAACAACAAATCAAAAGGAATATGTTCTGAGACACGAAAGGAGCATGTTAGAAAAACAAGCAGGGTTATGAGCATGCATGCTTTTCTACCACCATTCTTTTTGATTTTTTGAAAAATGATAAAACGTTTGTTTTATTTTCAAAAGCTTAAAAACGAGGAAGCATGAGGAAGCCCGGGCCTCAGAACACTTTCCTTTACATGGCTGGATATCATCAACGGGCCGGTTTGGGATACTTCCTCAGGCCCTCAAAACAAAACATTTGTAATTCTTTTGAACGATTCAGGCGAATTACATTTGTTGGAATGGAAATTGCAAAACCAAAATTCCAAGCATAATTACAGATCCAGAAAACTGGGAATCTTAGAAAACAGCTAAGACTTTTAGAAAGCAAGAAAAGCTCCCACACAGGGGATGATTCAAACTTATTAAATATGCCTCTATTCTAAAGGGAGGAAAATTGAGTCTTTAGTTTACTCAATGACGACATCTGCGCCTCCTGCTTGGTTGGGTGATGCGTTGCAGAATGAAAACATCTTTGCATCCAACAATTTCTGGACCTTATTTTTCAGGACAACGCAGTCATTGACGGAATGTCCCATTTCGCCCAAATGATAATCACATGCCTTGGAAGGATCATAGTTGGGGAAACGCTCAGGATTTTCACGCTTTAATTCTTTAGCGAGCAACCCCTTTTCCAAGAGAATAGGCAGGATCTGAGACATAGGCAAAGGGAGTGGCGTGAACCGCTTTTTGTTATTTCGCCTTTGGGGCAGCCGGCTGCCTGAGGCCGGTTGCTGTCCACCGCTCATCTGAATCATTGGAGAAGGACGAATGGTTTGGGTGTATGCAACATCCGTATCCGTCAGAAGCTCTTTCTCCTTCTCCATGTCAAGCTTCCTGCTTGTGGAAGTGGGGTCCGTAAACCACCCCTCACGCAATCCCGTCTCAATTCGTTCGCCAACAGGAACAAGACGATTAAGGGATTCAGCAGTGGCACCAACCAGGCGGTGTCGGTATTCATACGGAAGGGACTTAATGAATAACTTCACTTGTTCCTGATCCGTGAGTTGTGGAGTAACCTGGGCAGCCAAGTTTCTCCACCTGGTGGCATACTCTTTGAAGGACTCGCTTCTCTTCTTCTCAGCGCGTTCCAAGTCGTCACGAGTGAAGGTGACGTCGAGGTTAAATTGGTACTGCTTGAGGAATGTATCGGCGACATCATCCCATGATTTAAAAGCGTCCACATCTTTTGACATATACCATGTCAGAGCTGGTCCCGTCAAGCTTGCTTGAAAAGTCTGAATCATGAGGGGCTCATTGTCAACATATTGGGTCATCCGCACATGATACATGTGCAGATGGTGTCTGGGACAAGAGGTGCCATCATATTTTTCAAATTCAGGCATCTTGAACCTTTCTGGTATTTTGACCCGTTTGTATATAGACAGGTCAAGCGGGACAGCGTGCTGCGGGCCTTGAAGCTGTTTCAGCATCTCTTCGACTTTTGCAAGGCGTTTGTCCCGTTCTGTCATCGGTGCATCTTCGAGTTCAGGCTTCCTGACAGCAAGGGGAAGCGGATCGTCTTCTAGCAGGGGCATTTTGCTATCACTGGCGGAGGCTTCGTCTTTTTCAGTGGACGGGGGTGGTGACACTGTCTCAATTGCTGCAGGCGTGGGTGCGAGCTTGCTGTTGATGGCTTCAATCTGCTTGGTGATGTTTTCAATTGCATTGAAAACCATCTTCATTTCGCTTTCCATGTTATTGAGGCGGACGTTTTCTTCGGCCATTTTTGTAACTACCTGGCAAAACGTCGAAATAAATGATTAAAATGTCCAAGAAATAACCATTTCATGACCTAATCATAATATTATTGTGTATTTACTTTATTTGCAAAGAAAAATAAAGCAAAAAGGGTTTTTATTAATATCAACATTACAAACGGCGTCCCTGGGGTTCGAACCCCGGTCGCCTCGGACCGTTTCGCTTCATCCCGGGTACCACTGGGCCAAAGGCCGCGGTGGTGTCCTTATCGCCCCAAAAAATTCATATAAGGCATAAAAAACGGCCCGAACTAAATTAACATTAGTACATCCTATAAACATTTTTAAAGAGGAAAATTAAAACCCCTAAACACAAAAAGGGAGTATAATGGGATTTTTTGACAAAAAAATGATGTTATCCCAATACCCATTTTATGGACGATGGGGAAGCCATAATCTCTCGGAGCTGCTTAATTTCGCAATCAATGAGTGGTCTAATAACAACAAATTAATTGACCAAGTAGACAGCATAATAAAATAAGAAGGGATAGAATATATACCTTTCCTTGAACCATGTCAATCACAACGACATGCACATGTGAAGTGAGGTTCGATTTCTATCTGGACTGGCTCAACAAAATGAAATTAAAAGGGGGCCTGACCATCGCAGTCTCGCGTTGGTGTCAAGTCCTTTTAACCTCGGCCAAATCGAAAGAAATATTTTATAGTCACGCAAATAGCGGCTAAAAATATTTCTTTACAATTTTCAGAAATGAATTTCGGGGAAAAGAAAGGCAACCTCTACATTGCGAGCTCGCGTTCGAGGTCGTATCTTTCTTAACACCATCCTAAGGTGCCCTATTGCGGCCCAGGTCCGGCAGCATGGTTGTGTGTGCAATAGTGTAGTGCTAAATTTAAAGCATGCACAACAAATTATAAACAATCAATTCGAACCTGCAAAACAAATAACACCTTAATGTCAGGATCGTACCTGAAGTCCCTGCTGCCAAACAAAAATTATTTTTGAACAGGATAAAATTTTTTTGGCCTAAGTCCACTTTCACATTCCCCAGCGGAGTCGCCAGTCTGTCGCGACCCGACCTCTCCTCGGGAGAGGTCTCGACTGGTACGTGCTAAGTCTAGGTTCAGGACTTAACTCGGGCTCTCCCAAGCCCATACCATATCACGACTTAGGGTTTAAGTTCTTAACATGCTGGTAGTTTACATACAGGAGTCGCCACTAATCGATTTGGGGTAGGCCGATTAGAAACCCAAATAGGGTGATGGGAGAATCACCCTATTCCTACGAACCAGAGATTAACTAGATTCGGGGACTTGGTTACACTAGTTGAATAACTAATGCCCTTTCGGTACCCTTTCTACCTTGTTCATTTTTGAAAACATTTGTCAGGCAATTTGGATTGATTTTAGGACCTTTCTCCTAACATGTGAGGTGATCGAGCGAGTGCATAATCAGAAACGATTAGCAATCAATGCAGGCATGCAACCTAAGGCTCTAACTAAGTCAGATGACATTCGAAACACAACAGCTCATGCAATTGTATTTAAAAGAAAATGCATAACGCAACAGCGGGCTTATCTAATTAAACATGCAACCTATGCGATTAAATAAAACATGCATGATAAAAACACTCAAACGTACCATATATATAAAAAGAAATTTTTAAATTTTTAAATTTTTTTTTTTTTTTAAAAAAAAATTTTTTTTAAAAGAAATAAAATAAAATAAAAAACAGAAAATTAAAATTTTTTTTTTAAAAAAAATTTCTTTTTTTCTTTTTTTAAATTTTAATTATTATTTATTTTTTTAAAATAATAATAATAATAACGAAAAAACTGAAAACAATTTTTTTTAAAAATTTTTTGTTAAATTTTTAATTAATAAATATATATTTATTATTTTATTATTTTTTTAAAAAAAATAAAATAAAATAATAAAATAAAATAAAAACAGGAACCGGGTCGGGCGAACCGGGTCGGAGCCGACCCGGGTCAACGGATCCGACCCGGGCGTTGACCCGGGTCGGGTCGGTCGATCCGGATCGGGTCGGACCCGACCCGAGTCAACGGATCCGACCCGGTCATTGACCCGGGTCGGATCTGTCAATCCGGGTCGGTCGGAACCGACCCGAGTCAACGGGTCCGACCCGGTCGTTGACCGGGTCGGATCTGTCGATCCGGGTCGCACCCGACCCGACAGACCCGCGGGGGGGGAAGACGCCGGCGAGGCCGAAATGGCCGTCCGACGGCTGCCCCAGCCCTGCGCCGCCTGCGAATCATTGATTAGGGCCGCCCCCATAGCCGTGCTACTCACCTGAGCCGTCGCCGGACCGCCGCTCGCCGGCCGGCGAGCAAAACCTTCCCGGCCTCACTTAGGCATTTCGCCGAGCACCTGGCGTGCGTGACCGAAACAGAGGCCTTTCGACCTATTCCGGCGATGCGGTCGGCTCCGGAGGCTGCAGCTCGCTTCCGACAGAGAGTGGGGATCGTGACTGAAGGCGATACGGGCCGGAAATCACGCGACACGGCCGGCGCGAGTCCCGGCCACACCGGACTCCGAAACAGGGGAAAACAGAGGCGCTTCTCGGTTGGGGGGCCTCACCGGTCGACGGCACGGCTAGGAGGTCCTCCGGCGGCTGCTCGAGTGCCGACGAGGCTGCTGGATGCTCCTCCGGCTCCGGTGGCTCTCGACTTGATCTCTCTCTCTCTGTCTCTGTTTCGCTCCCTCTCAGTCTCTCTCTGTGTCTCTGTTTCTCTCTCTGAGGGGCCGGCCGGTTCTCACTGCTTCGCCGACCGACAGGAACGCTCTCTCTCTCGGTTATATAGAGCCGGTAACGACGACGGACTCCTTTACTGCTCCGGTGAGCTCTCGGTACGTACGCTCTCTCTCTCTCAGTCTCTGTTTCTCTCACTCCCTCACTCTCTCAGTTTCTCTCCCTCTGTCGCCGGCCGGAGCTCTCTCTCTCCATTTGGCTTTTATAGACGACGACGGCGGTCCTGTGCTCCCTCACGTCGGCTGACGACGGCCTGCACCGGCCTAGGCTCGCGAATCGCGGCCATAGGCCGGTGCAGAGAGGGCGTCAGTTCTGTGACGCAGAGGGGGAAAAACAAAACAACAGGGGGAGGTGAGGGAGGAACGGATAAGGGGGAGCCCGGGAAATCGGGGAGGAGGGGACTGGCCATTAAGGCCAGTCCTGTTGGCGCATCCGGGCTTCCTCTGGCTTTGATGGGGACGGCGAGGAGCAGCGCCGCCGTGCGTCGGCGTGACGCGCGAAGCAGAGGAGAACAGGGGGAGTTCTCGACCGGGGAAGGCTGAAGAGGAAGGAGGCTGGGCCGGCTGGGCTCGCGCAGGGGGGAAAGGAGAAGCGGGCTGCGGCGGGCCCGAACGCGCGGAGGGAAAGAAGGAAGAGGCTGCTGGGCCTGGGCCCGCGCGAGGGGGAGGAGAAAAAGAGGAAGGGAGGCGGGCCTGGGCCCGCGTTGGGCTCAGCCGCGCTGGGGAAAGGAAGAAGAAGAAGAAAATGGGCCGGGTTGACTCGGCTCCGACCCGGCCCAGCGCGATTTTTTTCTTTTCTTTTTTTTTTTTTTTTTAAAATTTTATTTTAATAAAGCCTATTAGAACAAATATACCTAATTTCTATATGCAATGCATGTAAAATTAAAATTTTTTGTTTTAGGAATTAAAGAAATTAACTCCTAAATTTTGTGTAATTAATTTTGGGTAAATTAAAAATAGGTGTCAACAGTGTGACAAGTTATAATAATTATTAGCGAAAATTCCAAATAAGGGCATGAAGTAGGGTCATATTCTAAATTACCAAAGTGAACTTTATTTTAAATAAGAGCTCCAAGTGACAAAGTTGCACTCAAATAAGGGTCTGAGCTTGCCGGTCGGCGACAATTCATTTTTCTGGCGGTAGGAATAGGGCAGTTTTGTCCAAAACAAAATCTGGATAAAGATTAAAAAGAAAAAAGAAAAACCAAAAAAAAAAAAAAGAAATTCAAACCAGAGGAGATAGACATTGCAGATGGCCGACCTTACCTTCCATGGCCACTCACCTCCACCTCCGTGCCTCTTCACTTCCCACCTGAATCACATTGGTCATTTGTCTTTTGTGACTTTTGATTTCTCTAAGGACATGCAATGGCCTCAGTCATGGAGAACATTTTCCAGCCATAAATTAAGATGACTAATGATTTCTAATGGGGCAATGCAATGCGTTTCTTGCTAGGATTGGTTATGGCACTCGGTTGAAATTTGGGACATGAACTAAGATAAAATTTGTATTCGCAGATTGGTAAAACAGAAGTATTTCTCAGAGCTACTCAAATGGCACAATTTGATGCTCGTAGGACTGAGGTCTTAGGAAGATCAGCAAGCATCATTCAGAGAAAAACACGTTCTTATTTGCCAAGGCGAAGTTTTGTCTTGCCTCGAAAGTCTGCTATGCTTATTCAAGTTGTTTGCCAAGGTATATGCTCAGTTGGTGTCATACTCGTCTCTTTTACTTTGTGAGAATCTGTATTTCGGTCATTTCACATACTAAACATGGGAGCTGGTTGTGTATAGATGCCTGAAGTTTCTTTTTTTTCCAATTTCAGTACAACTCGCACGTCACATATATGAGAGCATGTGGCATGAAGCTGCCTGCCTCAGGATTCAGAAATATTTTTTTTTTTTTTGGTAAGGTAAGAATGTATATAACTTATCAAATACACCAATACAAACTAAAGCGCAAACCAGATCCTGACCTACTATAGTCAGAAGGATGACTATACAAGGTCAAGAGAGGATCTGCAAGGGCTAAACAGAAGGCACAAACTAGAGACAGGCAAGAAGCCAATAGGAGCTAACAGCGAGGAAACCAACCAATCCGGAGATTGGGAGTAACCAAACCGACACAAGCAGGATTCAGAAATATATATATATTTTTTTTTTGGTAAGGTAAGAATGTAGTTAACTTTCAAAGAACCAATACAACCTAAACTCGAACCAAGTGAAGACCAGATATAGACATAAGATGTCTATAGTAGGTCTAGACGGGTCCAGCAGGAGCTATACAATAAAAGGAACCAAAAAGGGAACAACTATCCAACCAAAGGTTGGAGAAGGAACAAAAAACAGCAAATACGCAAAGCAAGAGCTTCGGAGTTACAAATGAGAGCTAGTAGATACGCCTATGCAAGATTGAAGTCGGAATATCCCAATTCCGAAGCAAGATACGATTCCTATGGGTGTCTTCAATGCCACCCATGGAGAAGGCTTTGTCCCTAACGACTTTAACAAGATACTTGCGGATGCCCGGTATGAATATGTCCTTATTCCGGAAGATAGCGTGATTTCTCTCAGTCCATATGAAGTGACATAGGGCACCAAAAGAATACCGTGCAATTCGGTGAGCAAAAGAGCCACCGCCGCAAACAGTCATCGCCCAGTTGATGTGGTCATGCCAAGGTTTGTTTCGCCAGGGAAGATTACATTTGGTAGCCCACGTGGAAGCCAGCCTGCTAGTAGAGGAGCATGCAAAGAAAAGGTGGTCGATAGAGTCGGGTTGGGATCCACAGAAGATGCATAGAGCGGAGCCAATCCTATGGTTATGCATGAGAAACACCTGAGAGGGTAATCGATTGAGGGAGATCACCCATAATAGAAAGGCATGGCGAGGGGCAATGTTCTGGTCCCAAATAAAAGTATGCCAAGGGACCACCCGGCCTTTTCTGCGTATATGATTCCAAGCCAGAGAAACAGTGAAGGTTCCAGAAGGATGAGGGAGCCAACAGAAGGAATCCTCGGCATCATTCAAGAGAGCAAGGGGAGAGTCCATCCAACTCAGGATCGTGGTGAGAGAGTCCGAAGGAGGCCAGGAACCCTCGCAAAAAGTCTTGACTGAGGCATCCCTAGGAATGCCCGAACGATAAATATCCCTAGGATTCAGAAATATTTGCGTATGCATATTGCTAGAAAAGCATATAAGGACTTGTGTTCCTCAGCCATATGTATACAGACAGGCTTGCATGGGATGGCTGCTCGATGCAAGCTACGACTAAGAAAGCAAATCAAAGCTGCTATCGTTATTCAGGTAGGCGTCCATTCTTCATCCAGAGTGGTTTGCAATCCTTTTGCCAGTCCAAGCTTTTGCTTCCACCGAGGAGTTCGAAGCAATCTTTGCCTTTGCTAATGTTCGTGTCATCTGATTTCCTTGTAAAAGGTTTACATAATAATGTCTTTTTTTGCTTGAAATACTGATCTTTATAGGATTCCATACTTCTCTTTTCTGTTTTATATCACTTTGGAATAATCTCTCTCTCTCTCTCTCTCTCTCTCTCTCTCTCTCCAGAGTCATTGTCGCAAATACCTGGCACGGGTCCAATATCTGGATACTGAAAAGGCAGCAATTACAACTCAGTGTGCATGGAGAGGGAGAGTTGCTCGTAGAGAACTGCGGAAGCTTAAGATGGTAATTTGTTTTCTTTCATCATATGACTTTTTTTCCGATCGTTTGGTATATTGTTAGTGGAACTTCAGTTTGGACCTGTTCGTCTGATTTTAATTCTTTCCAATTGTCCACAAAAAGAAAATCGATGCAGTGTAGGAAGTGCAATTTTTCAGGAAAAAGGTACATTGAATTAGTAGGAAAATCTGATTTTGGAAGTTGGATGAAGGAGACAGGCAGACGTGGATAGAATGGTGGTATTTGCGAAGGAAAATAAATCATCAGGGCTAGTGAAAAGTGTACCTCATAATGACCTAATGACTTGCTTGTTCTGCTGTCGCCATTGTATGTTTGACTTGTCAAATTCTCGGACTCATTTTTCAAGGTGGAAATTTTGATGAGCAGTTGAAGTTGCCATGCATTCCTTGCCTATGTTCTTTACCAGTTGTGTGGTCTTTCTGAAAAATTTGGAGACCATTCCCGTTCTTTTCGATTTAGCAATAGGTTCTTTCCCTGTGTTTACACAGGCTGCCACAAATAAGCTAAAAAAACAAGTGGAAGAACTTACGTGGAACTTACAACTGGAGAAACGCAGAAGAGTAAGTCCCATGGCATTCTATCCTTAAAATCTCCGTCAGCTATAGTCTAGGTTTTAACTTTAGATTTTATTTGCTGAAGTTATGGTCCTTATTGCTGTTTCATTTGCGTGGAGAGCATGGCCATACATGTGCCGCTCATTGGTCGGAGGTCTTCCTCCACAGTATAAGATCTCCTAGGTTTGGCTGTCTCGTTTCCAATGCATGCAAGATTAATAAGGCCTTGGACAAATATAAGACTTGATTATTTCCGTGAGTTTTAGTCATTGAAAAGTTACTTGATAGCTAGTTATCTATTGCTTCGTTCGGAAACTTCATGTCTTGTTGCTTTCTGGCTTAGAATCAGAGGGTTTTGTTGAGAAGCAGTAATGAGTTTCTCAGGCACTTGTTTGTATAATGTATACATATCATATAAGTTTTAGGAGTGTGTTTATGTTGAGGAAAACTTCATGATAAAGGAAAATGCTTCCGAGAAATCAATTTTCAGGAAAATGTTCTCCCCTTTTCAACTTAGGGAATTCACTTTCCTAACCTTAAACATACATATTTTCTTTGACCGTAATTAGTTTTCTGTCGACTAATCATCTTCAGCAAACCATATATACGTGAAAGTCCAGAAATCTAATTCGTGAAAAATTCTTTTACTCAAAAAAATGCTCCCTAATTTCTTGTTCATTTTGCTAAAATTTTGCAGGCTGATTTAGAAGCGTCAAAGAATCAAGAAAATGCAAAACTACAGTCTGCTTTGAATGACAAACAACTTCAATTCAAGGAAACCCAAGAGTTGCTTTCAATTGAAATCGAAAGACTCAAGGTAAGATAGTTGGAGCAGTATCTGCATGGTCACCATCATCTACTTATGAGAGTTATAAAATGTTTAGATGCTTGTATGGAGGTCCAATCTTTTACATCGGGAATTACCTTTTTCCAATTATTGCAGGGTTTGATCAATTCTCTGGAAAAGAAAATTGATGACACTGAGAAAAAGTATGAGGAGACAAAAAAGATTGGTGAAGAAAGACTGAAGCAAGCTCTGAAGGAAGAGTCAAAGATGATTGAGATGAAGACAGCTATGCAAAGGTTCTTTTCTTCTTGCTTGCCTAATTGCTGTCCATGTTAAAAATGAATAATGCAATGTTAAACCAGTCAATGGGTTTCCAGTTTTCTTCTTTTCCTCTTTTTGGATTTCTCCTTAGTTCTCATGTCAAAGACGTTTTTTCTTCCTATCTGAAGGCTGGTCGAGAAAATCTCTGACATGGAAAATGAGAACCAAATACTTTGGGAACATGTAATCGTGGAGAATGGGATAAATGTAATACAACGCAACTTTATCATCTCTACTCATGGTTCTGGATGTACATTACCGTATCTCACTTTGTGTATCTGTTTCTTAAAAACCTTTGTAAGCAGGAACAACGGAGGCCAACACCTGTGAAGAAGTACGGTACATGTCGAATTTTGCGGAACCTTGAGTGCAAGTGTATATGTATTTGGAACACAATAGATGAGCAAGAGGATTGAGAACAACAAGGCTTTATTGTAGGGAAAAGGATATTAGGGATGCCAAAAGTTGTGTATTGTACGGCGCTCACTTTAATGTCAAAAGTTTTCGTCGACTCACTTAAATGCCAAATCGAAGAAAGAATGATCACTTAAGTGTTACCAGCGAGAAATTCTGATCAAATTAATTATGTGGCATTCAAAATTAAATTTTTAATTTCAGTTGCTTTTATTTTTTTAAGTTTATTTGGCATTTTCATGTATATATTTCTCCCTCCTCTCCCTCCACGTCCACCCTCCTTCCAAACTCCAAATGTTATGGGTATGAGCCGCCACTTCACAAACTGTAACAGAAGACATAGGCTCAAAGGACGCTAGAGGAATTGTTACGCGGGAATGCCTTGTAGCTGTAGTTTACATAGTTTCCTTGAACAAGAGACAAGCACTTAACGTATTTGTTTTGATTCAATAATTTTGAACCCCGTTTTATGAATGAACCTAATAAAGAAAAATGAAAAGAACAATTAGGTCGCGAATGATAACCATTCTATTTCTATTTTTTTTATTTTTTTGTTCCTGAGAACAAGTTTGGAATAAAAATCATAAGTAAAAAAAATCTACTTTTCTATTTCTGGAATAAAAATGAGAAATAAAAACTCTTCTTATTGCTCGCTCTCGCTACTGGTCGGTTATCCACTCGCCGCTCACTATTGCCGCCGGCCGCCTCCAGTCACTATCGATTGCCTCCTGCCGTCGGCCGCCTCCCGCTGTCGTCCTTTGCTAATCGCCTCCTCTCGCCGCCATCCTCAGCCGTTCGACACCACTTGCCCGTCATTGCCTCCCGCCGAACTTCGTCACCACCTGTTGGCCACCGTCCACTGCCGGCAGCCTTTTGCCGCTGGTCACCGTCCTCCGTCGCCCAACGCCGACGACCACCCGAGGCCGGCGGTTGCCGTGCTCCACTGCCCAGCGCCGACAACCATCCTCCACTATCGGTCGTCGTGCTCCACCGCCAGCCGCCTCTTGCTGCTAGCCACCGTCCTCCGCCGCCTGACGCCACCAACCACCAGATGTCGCCAATCGCCATGCTCCACCGCCCGATGCTGGTCGCCGCCATTCACCGCAGGCCGCCTGCCACCATCCTTCGCCACCAGCCGCCTCTTGCCGCTGACCACCATCCTCCGTCGCCCGAAGCCACCAGCCACCCACCGCCGGTTGCCTCTTGCCTCCGACCACCTCCTACCGCCGGTCTCCGTCCTCCGTTGCTGCCGGCCACCGTCCTCCACCACCCATCGTTCTCCGCCGGCCACCCGGAAGGGAAAAATTTTGTATTGTTATCAAACGAATTTCTATTTCGGAAACAGAAATTTTATGTCGTTATCAAATGTGCATTTTTGCTTAGAACCTAGTCCAGGGAATAAAATTAGAAAAATCTATTTTTAGTCAGAAATTGATTTTTGGAACAAAATGGTTATCATTCTCGCCCTTACAAGCCGGGGTGGTGGATCGAGAGTGAGGCAACATTAATGTGATATTTGTGCTGGTGTGCGCTTGGCACTAAAATAACCACTTTTTAACAACGACTGACACTGAAAATCGGGATAAGCACACTAAGAGTGCCATAACTTTCGTATGGCGCTCACTTGAGGGCTATAATTTTTTTTTCGCTCACTTGAGTGCCACTTCTGGTAAAAAAAGATTACTTGAGTGCCACTTCGAGCAAAAAAAGATCATTTGAGTGCCACTTCCGCCAAATCATCCTACGTGGCTTTTTAATTAAATTTCCATCCGATGTGGATTTTTTAGTGTTATTTTGTTGATTTTTTTTAATTTTTATTTTTCTTTATCTTTTTTATTTTTCATTTTTTTCAAGGTTGGCAAGGGTCGCCGGTGACCCTCGCCTGAGGCATTGCCCTCGGCCAAACTGGGTGAGGGCCGCCTCGCCATCGGCCGGTATGGCCATGAAGGCCCTTGTCGAGGCCATCACGGCCCCGCCGACTGCAAGCGAGACGGCGAAGGCTTTTGCCAGATCTGGCAAGGTCGCCTTGCCCGCGGCCGGTGGGGCCGCAATGGCCTCGCCAAGGGCTTTTGCCAGATCTAGCGAGGCTTGCTGCTAATTCATGCGAATATTACAGAAATCACTTGATTCTGCAGAATTTGGTTGAGTCCCCTATTTCTCGATTGAGTGGAAGACAGAGCTGCGTCGCCATGGATTTACATCACCAGAATCGTTTGCCTAATCGGCCAACCAGTCAGGCACAAACATTCCCTTCTCCGTACGTACGAACTCCACTGTAATTTGTCTGAAATAATTGAGTGAGCTCATGTATCATTCGGGCTACGTACTCCGAGCTCCTGGCTTCAGAAGTTGCACTCATTTGAACCCACTTGAAAGACGAGCTTTATCATACTTTAAGAAATTCAGCAGCAAAATTCAAAGTTGGGTTGTAGACAACTTTTTTGTTATGTAGTTAATACAAAAGCATGACCCTTTTTTTTTTCTTTATTGAGTTAGAGTAAAGTTAATAGATAGAGATGTTAAGACATTCTTAAAGTCATTTGAGAGGGATGTCTTAGCATTGAGGTTGCCAGCGCTCGACAACGAGCAATGGGGAGACACGAATGGTGGCAGGTCAAGATAATCGGTAACGGATGAGTTAGGTTTCGAGTTAGTGTGGGGTTGGAAATTTGAGATTTTGGTTTGAGTATCTTTTAAATAAACATGACGATGTTATAAATAAACTCAGTGTACTAACTAATATCAAGGTGCAAATTGGTGTCTAGAGTTAAAATTGAATATGCAAAAATGTTCTTTTGAGAGTAAATGAAATAGTGGGAAGTCCTAATAATATAAAGAGTTAATACCATGAAAAAACTCCAAATTGGCACACTTATGACAAATTTATCTCAAACTAATTTGTTTACCACCAAAAACCCTAAACTGATACACCTGCGATAAATTTACCCTTAGTGAGTTCCATTAAGTTTTACTATCAAATTGTTGAGTTAAATGACACATGGTAATTAACAGGTGCACCAGTTTGGGTTTTTAGCCTCCGTTTGTCACAGATGTACCGATTTGTGATTTATGTGGTATTAATACAATTTAACGGAAGGTAAATTTGTCACAAATATATTAGTTTGGCGTTTTTATGGACAAAAAATTAGTTTGTGGTAAATTTATTATGGACGTACCAGTTTAGAGTTTTTCATAATATTAACCCTAAGATAAAAACTTGTTCCATAACAACTTTAAAAAAGGAAAATAATTACAATATCTATTACATATACGATCAACGGGCGTCATTACATTAGGTTTGGCGATCTGAGTCTTGGCACATCTCTTTTGTTCCGAGCAAAATTCTTAAAAGAAAAAAAAATCCCATTTTTATACGATATCCTTTTCGATCGTCGCTGGTCAACCATGTGAAAAGCCACAAATTATTCTCGAGGCCAGGACCAACCACCGGCCGACTCCGCCGGTGAAGAAGGCCGCCACTCCCGGTCGCCGACCCAATAGACAGCATCCATTCCCAACCAACGGACGGGATCGCACCGAACACCGGGCCCCCTCAATCAAGACCGTCCCCCTCCGAAAATCATATTGTAAGGACAATTACTTAGTTGGTTGAATAAGGTTTCGGTCGCCTCAATCTAATTTAATCACGCACCTTGTAAACATGCCATGCAGCTTGAGAGTGTTGAGTCTTTTGGAAGTCATATTATAAGGACGATTGCTTGGCTGGTTGAATAAGGTTTCAGTCGACTCGATATAATTTAATCACCTACCTTGTAACAATCCAGTTCGATTCGACAGTGATGCTCTCATTTTTTTTCTTTTTCATTTTGGATTCAAAATGTACAATCTTTTGTAATGCAGGATACGATACTTAGAATGCATTTGGTAACCATTCTGTTTCCGGAAACAATTTCTGAACAGAAATAATTTTTTTTATTCCATTCCCAAAAATAATTTCTAAACATTTGAAGGCATTTGGTAACTGCTTAAAATTTCTATTTCTAGAATAGAAAAAGAATAGAAATGTGTTTGGTAACTACACAAAATTTCTTTTTATTAATAACATTTTAATAATATTTTAAATTTTTAAATATTTCTTTCTTGTTTTTTCCTTTCTTTTCTTTTCTTTTTTTCTTCTTCCCTTTCCTTGACCCATGGCTAGGTCGCCGGCGCCGGCTACCGGCCACAAGCCAAGGCAGGCAAGGGTGGCTCGTGGCCTGAGCGAGGGTGGCGACAAGGGCAACGGCGGTCCTCGCCGGCCATGGCTTGTGGCCAGTGGTCGGCGACCGGCCACAGGCCAGGAAAAATGAAGAGAACCAACCAAGAAGAAGAAGAGGAAGAAGAAGAAGAAGAAGAAAATTCTTTTCCATTTCTGATTCTTGTTCCAAGAATCAAGAATCAACTTTTTTTTTATTATTGATTCTGTTCCAAAAATTATTCTGGGAACAAATTTATATCCGAGAACAAAAAATTTACCAAACGGATTTCTATTCTTTTTTTGTTCCGAGGAACAAAAGAATTGAATCGGGTACTATTTGGCAGGTTACCAAACAGCCCCTTATTGAGTTTAGTGTGTGGAAACAAGATTTGACCGTGGACAAATGGGCGTATAATTCGATGTAATTAGAAAGTTCCATGTCTATAAATGCCTACTTCGAGTTATTTGAATCCAAAAGAGGTAGTCTCCTCATTACCATCGAGATTCCATCTTAGCCCTAAGGAAGTTATCTACTAGGCAGCAATAGGGTGAATGTCACTAATTAACCGAATTAGGTCTCCGGCCGAGGGCGCGGTGGCTACCGCCAATAACTCCACCAACTCCGTCGGCAACTTTAAAGCATTGATAGGTCTACCACATTATATCACGAAACTTTCTCTTTCATAGCCAAAGACGGCGTCGACTCAATGTGCCGTGGTATTAGTAGTTACTTTGCGACTGCAACTGCAAGCCCTTTTGAAAAAGCATGGACAGCAAGTAGTTAGGCCATGAGCATACGATATGTCGATGCATCCGCAAAAGGAAGCAACGTGAAAATGAAATATATTTGTTTTTCTATGAGAACAGGAATTGATTCCTACACTCCGCAATAGAATTTGGTTTTATTGTAATCGAGTCGAGTCGAGTTAAATTAAACTCAAATCCGACTCAATCGTGGAGTCGAAAAACCATCTTCTGTTAAGATCATAGTCCGACATTATACCTCGAGCGACGCCAAATCAACCAACTCGATGAGCCTTCTAACCAAGTTCGTTTTTTGGTTGGAAGAACTTGTGATTTGGGGAAAAACACAAAAAAAAAAAAAGGTTGGTTTATGCACCGTCACTCTAGCATATTTAAAAAAGACCCAACGATGGCGAATCCAACTAAGCAAAGCACCATGCAGCTTGCTTGTAAGTTTGAGACTTTTGGAAGTCATATTTTAAGGGCGTCGACTATTCTTTTTCAATTCATTTTTTTTATATATTCTTCTCCACGTGGCTAAAGTTTAAACTGATTGCATTTTTCTACGGTGCTCTTATTTTGAAAATGCTGAGCCGGTGCATATCCGGGCCGACATATAGTACGATTGATTTCATAAAATGTTGACGGGGTGCGAATTGGATTTAAAATACTTTCGTAAATGGGATGTCTTATTTGCATGATTTTGATGCGGCCAAACCTATTTATCAAATTATCAATTGATTTTAATGTCATAAAATTCAAGTCTTGATTTAGACACGAGAAAAAGGGATTTTAACACACCGTTAGACTAAACCATCTACTTCAATATCCATCATCTATCCGTCGCATATATCATTGTTAGCGTTGAGGTCGTCGGCACTCGACAACGAGTAAAACAAAGACAAGAATGGTGGCAAATCACGATAGCTAGTAACGAATGAGTTAGGTTTCAAGTTAGTGTGGGGTTGGAAATTTTAGATTTTCGTTTGGGTATTTTTTAAATAAAAATAACGATGTTGTAAGTAAACTCAGAATACTAGCTAATATCAAGGTGCAAATTGATGTCTAGAGTTAAACTGAATATGCTAAATTCGAAGGAAAAAAAAATTTCGAGCTAAATTCGAAAAAAGTCTCTACCGGTTACGTATGGCCTAGTGGGGACGCGTGGAGTTGACCTTTTACCTTGGTGACAGTGGGGAAAGGAACTCTCGTACGTTAATCTTTTTTTTTTTTGGTCAACCTCGTACGCTAATCTAATGAATTAAAAAAGACCATGCACTGCGGCTTGAAAGTTGAGACTTTTGGGAGGCGTATTGATACTACAAGGACTTGGACTATTATTTATTATTTTTTTTAATTTTCTTCGCGACATGGCCAAGGTTTTAATCTAATCGCATTTGTCTACGGTATATTTATTCCGAAAATGCCGAGCGGGTTTCGAATTGGGCGACATATAGTACGATTGTTTGGTTGGTTGAATTTGGTTTCAGTCAATTCAACCCAAATTAATTACATACCATGTAATAATCCGGTTCAATTTGATAGTGATAAGGTACGCTTAGTGGTTGGAAAAAATGAGTTGATTGCGCAAGTATAAAATACTAAATGCTAAAATTCGCAGTAACTTTCTCATACACAATGTATCCACATGTGTCCCGATTATAAGGTGAAATCGCTTCGGGCCGTCTCATATCGTGCCTCACAATTTTGTCCCATAATCAAGCGCAATGACACCACAATCTTTCATGTGTGTTCCAATTACTACAGCCACACAGGGCACGACACAACCCGCATTATTCGCATCAAGTTGGCGGTCTTCCGACATAACCGAGCATCGTCCCACCCCATCGAGCACAGCATCGTCTCACCAACCGCAATGACGGCATCCCATAAATGGGTTCATTCCGAATCCAATTCGCGAACGACTTCATCTCCCCTGCCCTTGCGATAGCATCCAATTACCAAATTGCGGACACCTGTTAAGGCCACGGTCAAACCCTAGGTTGGCAGTCATCCGATATAACCGAGCACGAAAGGAACCTTTAGGTGATCATGTACACATAGCAATCACTGAAGTCTCATTGTTATCTTTCTCAATTAGCCAATGCAAACAGGACCTGTGCTAATACGTCAAAAGATTGCAACTTTTCACACGTAAAAATGCACTAGAATAATCACACGTGATAACGTGCATATAATTAAATCATCAAACTTGACATACTTTCCAATTCAAACATCAACGCCCTATTTAGCTCATAAAGATTGACATACAAACCCGACACCTCGGGATTTACTGTTCATATGCCCGCAATTCCATCCTTAAAAATAGCAATACAATTCATTTAGTTATACAAGCTAATTTATAAGGCAATTTCCAACATAGGCATCACAATTCAAGCCTAAAATAATCACAATTTATCATTAAACTCTAAAAAAATATTAATATTTAAATTCCGAAAATTAATTTATTTAATAATAAAATATTAATTATAAAAATAATCCGACATTTTATCATCAAATCCTTGATAGCTTATTGTCAAATCCTTGATAATTTATTGCAATATCCTTGATAGCTTATCACAATATCGGCGATAGCTTATCACTAAAAATTCGATAACTTATTGCATTTTCTCGATAACTTATCGAGTCCACTTATCACTTATTGCGATAATTTATTGACTAATCCTTAATTAATTAGTACTAAACATAATTAACTTAAACTAACTCATTTTAATCAAGTTTAACATACTAATCAAGGGATTATGGCGATAACTGACCCGAAAATGATTCCGACTACACGGACGCGACGGTGGCAGCGAGGGCTACACATGGCTTGGTCTGAAAATGACATGGAACGACGACAGCAGCTAGGTCTTGGCTGAACAGCAGCCAGACAAATAGCTGTGGGCGGCTGTTTTAGCTCGGCGGGGCTCGGTTGAACGGCGAAAATGGCTCGGATGGGTGGCGTACGGCTCCGGGCGAACACGGCAAGCTGCTGGTGGTTTTGTGGTGGTGCACGGCAGCAACAACAACAGCCCAAAGGCTGTTCTGCTGTGGCCGAATGAGGAAAGAAAAAAGGAAGGAAAAGAAGGGAAGTTGGCGTGGAAGAGAAAGAGGAGAGAGAGAAAGTGAGAGCAAAGTGAGATATTTCTCCCTCTTGCAAACTTCTTGATCAAGTTTAGATCAAGATCATTTCCCTTCATCAATGCCATGCCCCTAAAGTCTTCTCCCATTAAGGCCTTTTGTCTCAAGATCATAAATGCTAGAAGGGTATTTTGGTAATTTCACAAAGGTATAAAAATATTATATACGTGTATACGAGCTATAATTTTGTACGAGCTCATATAAATCAAGTCTGGGCTCAAACGGATAAGGAATGGGCTTGAAAATGCTATCGGGCTCAAACTTGCGCTTGAAAATAGAAAATGGTCTTAGTGGGCTTCATTGGGCCCACTTGGGCTTGTCTTGGGCCCAAATGGCCAAACCACATTGGGCTTGAGGCCCAATGTGCCTTTGTCCGGCCCACTTTCTCGGAGCTCCAAATTCTCGGCCCGTTAATCATTTTCTGAGAATTCCGAGCAAACCAATAAATCGAAGGATTAACGAGGCGACGTCCAATAGTTTAGTCTTGAAATCCTCGAAAGTTCGATACCCAAATTCGGATTTTAATTCATGGTAAAAATCGATTAATTGCAACTTTAGTACGTCTCAAACTAACGGACGGCTTTTAGTAGTTACGCGTATTCAACCAATGATTAACTTGATATCAATTCACGTTTAAGTTTTCACAAATCATGGATGATCTCGGTTGTCATGTAATTGCGAGGGGTCAATTGTTAGTTCCGAAGTACACGATCGTTAGGAATTAGTTTAGGGTCGTTCGCAATCCATACAATGGTCAAACGAAATCACCTACGCTCCGATTGTATACTATTGGCGAAACATTCTATAACCGTTCTTTGATCAGTCTATGATGGCTCAAAATTGTCCCTCGTCAATCCTTATGGTTGAATTGTCAATCCATGATTGAGTTCTCAGGTCGCACGTACTTAATTCCTTAATAACCTTTCTCTAATAGTTAGTCTCTCATGAGTGATTAATTCAAAGCGAGATTTACTAATAATGCATCGATAAATAATCACTTCATTATATCCCGAATATAGTCGACATTTGAGGATGTCACAAAAGCAACTCCAGTACGCTAATCTAATGAATTAGAAAAAGATCCAACAATGGCAAATCCAGCTGGGCACCATGCAGCTTGAAAGTTAATTTTGATCGGAATTTACCGACGTGGACGCCTGCCGGCCGACAACCGATCACCGGCGCTGACGTGGAAAACTTAAATAATATTTTAATGTTTTTTTGAATTTTTATTTCTTTTCCACTTTTTTTTTGGGTTTCTCCTTTCTCTAGTCGATCGTCGGTTCGGCGATCGACCAGAGGCCGGCGAGCTCAACCTCGCCAACCACTGGCAAGGGTGGCCTCGCCTTGGTAGGGCGAGGCTCGACCTCGCCAGATCCGACGAGGTCGGGCCTCTCCCAACCATGACAAGGCTCGAGCCCTCGCCAGAGGCCGCAGCAAGGGTGAGCCTCGCCATGGTTGGGTGAAGCCCAATCTCGCCGGATCTGGCGAGGTCGGGCCTCGCCGGTGGCTAGGTGAGGCTTGAGCCCTCGCCGGAGGCGCGGCGAGGGCTCGAGCCTTGCCATGGTCCGAGAAGGCCCGACCTTGCCAGATTTGGCAAGGTCGAGCCTCGCTCGACCAAGGCGAGGCTCGGCCTCACCGGGCAAGGCCGCCCTCGCCAGTGGCCGGCGAGGTCGAGCTCGTCGGCTTCTAGCATCTGGCCGGTCACCGAACTGGCGACCGGCCAGAGGAAGGAGAAACCCAAAAAAAAAAAGAAAAAAAATACAAATTCAAAAAAAATTAAAATATTATTTAAGTTGTCCACGTTGGAGTCGGTGACCGGTTGCTGGCCGGCAGGCATCCACGTTGGTAAATTCCGATCAAAATTGACCAGAAGGACTAAATTGGCACAAAAACAAAAGGTTTAAGACTAAATTGGCACTAATTAAAAAGGTTTAGGACTTAATTAGCACTAAAAAAGGTTTTAAGATTAAATTGGCATCAATGCAAAAGGTTTATGACTGAATTGACATCAAAAAAATGTTTAGGACTAAATTGACACTAATACAAAAGGTTTATGACTTTTTTGGCACTTTTCCCCAATTTCTGACTCTACACTCCATGTCCCTTTCCCATTTGCTTGTCAATAACCGGAATTCCAGGAACTTGTGTGTCCCCCTCGATCATTCAAACACGGTGGATATCGAACTAAAGTCGAAGATCATTTTCAAGAAACCATGCCTTCCCTTAGAAGCCAAATAAACCCTAAATGTATCGCGAAGATGAGACTCTTGACATTTACTCGGAACATTATAATATTATGGCGCATAACGATTCTATTCTACTTCTATGCTTAACTAGATTCCTGTTGGGAGATTTTATATGCAGCTTAAATTCGAGCGATGCTTCGTCGTAGGAGCAAGTTTGTAATGCTTAAAACTGAGCAAAAAAGAAAAGAAGAAAAGAAGCTACTGAACAGGCGTATAGACCTATATATTTTAATCAATGAAGTGTGGATCTACACAGAGCTCAGCAGAAATGCCTGAAATTTATTATTGTTTCAAGATGAGCTTATATTAAACAATGAAGTCTAATTGTGCTTATCAAACGATCAAACCCATTCTGCTTCTTGCCCGAAAGATTATTACTTCCTTCCTTTTCTTGTCATGGAACGAGAGATACATATTATTTCCCCTTTTTAAAACCTATTTCGGTTTTCTCCTACTTTTTCTCCTAGTTGGCCTTGCCTTTCTCTGTTCCTCATCAATGGCCGCGCCATTTCTCTGCTCCAAGATTCAAACTTGGCAGCACTAGACTAAACATCGCGGTCATTCTCAAGAGCACATCTCATTTATTTAAACACACGAGACATCCCAGCTCGTTTACACTGCTCAAAACAACAAAACAAGAGCATGTTCTGCACAAGGATCGAGTGGGCTCTAAAACTGAAGGAGCCTCGGGGACGAGATGATTGTTGAAGACTGGAGCAAGGGGAAGAGCAAATTGTTTTTGAAGTCGAACCCAGTGCACAAGAAGGTCCCGGTGATTTCGGACGATGGGGTCGCGTTGCAGGGTCGAAAGTGATCCTGGAGTACATTGATGAGAAGTGGAAGGGAGGTGATCTTTTTCCGTTGTTGCCGCAAGACCCCTTCAAGTTCGTTTCTGGGCTCAGTCTGCTTATGGAAAAGGTGACCCTTTTGACCTTTTTCCCCAAGTTAATGTTTTCTCAGTCTGCCTGTGTTGTCTTGTTCCCGTCATGATGAGTATGAGTTATGATGAAGCAATTATTTAACTAGATGCTTTTAGGGGAAAATTGGAGTATATCGTGCAATCTGATGTATTGTAGATGTACAGACACTTTTCTGTTGAATGATGCTCCCTTTTTTTCCGCCAAAGTTGATCTTTAGGAAGTTGAATTTGAATTGCCGTGCCAATGATTCGAGTCTAGTTCAAGCTTGTTGCTCAATTGGCTCGAGTTTCTATTAGATACATCAATTGAATGTTCACTAGAGTTTTTCCTCTTTCTCATTCTGTGGATACATTTCTTGCGTTATCATGCTCGCTCGATGCATGTGTGTGTGTGTGTGTGAGAGAGAGAGAGAGAGAGAGAGAGAGTTTTACTCACCCGAGAATACGGAGGAGAACCGTATTGATGTAAAGGCGTGACGAGGGAGTGGGATGTTTGCTTGCCTTGAATCTTCAGATTCCGTGTATGGGTACACAACACGTATCAAGCGAAATGCCAGCTCCTGAATGGCAGGATCAATGCCATGGAATATGGATGAAGCTCTTTGGAATTGGGATTTTCTTCTTCATATATGCTAGACAACGGAATATGCATTCCTTATGAGTTTTTCTCCATCAAAAGGTTTTCTGATGAAACCATATCTGCAACTGAGAAAATTCCACGGAAAACAACGGACCCTTAAATTCAATAGATGTGGAAATTCAACCATAGAGCCGGCTTTGCCAGGGGTATGCCTACCCATGTGCTAAAAGAGTTAAATGTTATTAAATCAACTTAATAGTTCAGATTTTCTTCTGGCACCCAAATGTACAATTCACCTCCTTTGGAAATAGTGGCCTTTATATTATGCAAGTTTCTGGCTACAGCAAAACTAATTTCTCGTCAAGTCAAATAATTCTTCTTGATGACGAATTTGCTTTTTTCTTCTTCTTTCCCGTGTGAATGACAACAGCGTGTCTTAGGCACTTGGGGAGCCAGTCGTGCCGAATATGGGCTGGGAAAGGAGAAAGCAGTGGAGGCTGCGATAGAGTGTTCCGCGTATCTCGAGAAGCAGATCGAAGGAAAGAAGTTCTTCGCAGGAGAGAAGATAGGCTATTTGGATCCCACATTGGCTCGGCGTCATGGAAGAAGCTGGAGGCATGAATATACTTGATGCTGAGAAGTTCCCATCCCTTCATGAATGGGCACAAAACTTCATCGAAATTCTGCCGATTACTGAATGTGCTCCACCTAGAGATATGCTGGTTAACTGTGTGCCACTGCTCTCCTGAGCTACCTGCGTTCCTCAGCACCGCACAAGCCATAAATCAAGTGTTGCTCGTCCTTGTCTCCCCTCTTTTCGTCTCTTATACTTGTAACCTTCTGATGTGGCGCAGGAATATACTTATTCTGTTCTGACCTTAATCAGTGCCAAGTCCTCTAAATAACCAAAACCAACATCTTCATCTTCACTGCCTCCCCCTGCTTCTGCCAGTCTAACGTTGAAGCCATGGCTTTGATTTGGTTTAGTAAGATTGCTAAGTTCTTTTGCCCAGATGTATCACTATCGAGAGGGCAGGTGTGACGTGAAGGTTGAATTAGTTCTTAGGTGAAAAAAGATTGAATTAGTTATCGTGTGGTGTCATTGAATTCGCTATGACTTATAGGTTCTCGATGTGATGAAATAGAATATGTAGCTCCAAAGTTCAAAACCAGATGCTTGTTAAACTTGCAGCATGCAAAGCACTTGAATCGAGGGTTTTGATCATGTCAGAGTGCAATTGGCAGATACTGAGATATGGGATCGGATAATTGTTGCAGATAACTATTTGCTACTCTAATCACTAGTAACTTCATGCACCTGTCTTCTTATGTTTTGATTCTCCTTGTCCAGCCGAAGGGCCTTCCTTTCTTTTCAATCCCTCGAGATTAATGTCCACAAAATCGCAGCATGCCCTTGGAGTTTTGGTCTTGGAGTTTACGTCGATGGTTCTGGCCTTGCCTCATAAACTTTCAACATACAGTGACAAGAATAGCAGTTGTGGATGGTAAAAGTATGTCGTGGATAGTATGCATATGTCCGGGCCAGAATTTACAACAAATTTCAGCATAGTCGAAGCTGGCTACAGCATTCGGTCTGAAATTCGACTGGTCGACAGTGAAAACCTCCAAAAGCAAGAAAAAAAGAAACATCTAGTTACAAAAAATGTGCAAAACTATTTTTCCATGTGTTCACAAGGACACTAGTGCACGGAGATCATCCAACCCAATCTCCCTCCCATCAGTCGAAGCCCACTTCCCGAAAGCTTTCCTCGCCAGTGTCTTCTTCCTCTCCTGCAACTTCAATAGCCTCTCTTCGATCTTGTTGCTTGCTATCAATCTCACAATCTTCACATCCTCCTTCTGCCTGATCCTGTGCACTTGATCCATAGCCTGTTCCTCGATCGCAGGTTTCCACCACAGTTCCAACAGATAAACAGTTGATGCAGCAGACAGATTTATAGCAGCACCGGCAGCCTTTAGGCTGGCGAGCAACGTAGTGGGTGGACCTTGCTCCGGCACTCCGAACTCTTCGATGATTTCTTGCCTTCTGTTTGCACTCATTGAACCGTCTAGGCACAAGATATGAAAACCGGCTTCTCTAAGGGGCCCTTCCAAATGTAATAGCATTTTTCTGAATTCAGAATATACAACCGATTTGGCACTCCAATTGAGATCCTTTGCTGCAAGGAGAAGATTTAAAAGAGTGGAAATTTTGGCAGAAGGAAGATTCTCCACTTTGCTGCTTTCAGATGATTCCGGTGGAGCAGAGAACAGATCGGACTCAGCCAAAGGACTGCAACAAAGTGGGCACTGCCTATTTAAGTTTTGCGGAGTCCTAATAATCCAGGCTTGGCAATATATGTGAGCACAGCGAGTGATTATTAGATTTGTACATGGAGAAATGCATATTGGGCAATCAATATCTTCACCATCTTGTAGCACTGCAACCAACTTCTTCAGCAACTCTGGATTGTTAGAAACATCTGCCACACTGCAAATACTCAGTACATTGCATATCTAACGAAAAACACAAACGACCTCCACAACCATAGTTGGTCTTCCAAGGGCAAACGATTGACATGCATCTTAAAGTATGACAGCATCTATGGCCCAGTAACTAAAAGTTAGAAAATTCACTGGCATAGTTAACCAAAAGTACAAATTCAAGGATATCAATAATTAAACAAAGTTTAAGTTCTGCAAAGTCTTAGTGTTCGTCAAAACACTAAGACTTCAGATCCTAGTCATGACTCCCAATGCAAATTTAGATAGAAAGGCACATTTGCAGATAAAATGTGCCGTACTAAGATTCCAATTATTATCACAGACCCAACATAAGAGGAGAAATAGTTTTATCCTGCAACGCTTCCATACGTTGACTGGAATGTGCCAAATGTCCAATTAATACCGTCGAAGTAATCTGACTTCGTATTTGAGTTGCAGGCATGCATGTACCCGACTAGAGTTTTGATCCAGGCTGGCTCCTTTACAACCAAGCTATACACAGGTCAGAAGATAACTCAAACCTAAAGCATGTCCAACTCCCACCCTTGCCATCTCGGTGTCTAAGTCAAAATTTGATACTGACCTAGCCATTGCCCTAACTAAGGTCCCCAGATGGGCAAAACTTGTGTAAATCATGAGAACATCCGATTACACATGCTGATTCCTGAACAGATACGTGAACTAGAGGAAGCATTAGGAGACATCAATTTTTTCTTTATTTTCCCAATTACGGATAAGTGGGAAACTAGAGGAAATTCTAGAAGCAGAAATGCTGAAATCTAGTTCTGCATTATGTATGTTTATGAAAGTAGAACCACAAGAAACCACTGTGACAACAATTACACAACACCAGTTCAATCACACGAACTGCTTTGACATATCTCGGCAAACTGGTTTTACTACAGAGTAAAATAATGTCCCAAGTCAAATATCAAAAAACATATAGTCAGCGATACCTTCAATCTTGTTAGATGGGAGAAGTGAGGTCACTTCTGGGGGGCACAAGGCCATGCTACTGCATATCTGTCTGAGTCTTAGAATTATACCAAGCACAGCAGTGTAATCACGCATCACACTACCTGCATCGATATATTCCTCCACAGCACTCTTGACTTCTTGTTCCATGCGGTCATACAATCCGCGTTCTTCGGAAGAAAGTTTGACATAACAAGTCTCCATTGTCTTTTGGGGCAATCAGATCAAAACCTCGTCCTTTGTCCTCCGTAGAGAAAGGGTGGCCATGAGAACCTGAAATGGCGCAAAGGACATTGTAATACCACATAAAGTGCATGTCTCACACGAGAACAAAAGTTGACAGTCCCGACTAATAGGCATAAATTGTTACATAAAGATCAACACCGAAAAATTACCTGCAGACGGGAAAGCCCTGTCTGATTGAAGGAAACATGTTCCTTGAAATTGCGGAAAAAATTGACAGAAACACATTCCTAATTCATAATACTAAAACGCGGAAAACGTGCCCATTCTTGACTTGAATCACCGATCGTTCGAAGCATATTACATAAAACGAATATATCTCTTTGCCACAGATTAAATGCCACTATTGCAGACTTGAGAGAGAACAATCTTTTGATTGTAGAACAAAGCCCCTTTCTCTTTTTCCTTTAGTGAGAATGAGTTTTCTGATGATGAAAATGCAACCCACACACACATTCTTACGTGTGTTCTCACTTTTTGATTCTAGACAATAACTGCCAAGTGCAGTTACTTTCTTTCATGGGCTGGGTTAGCCCATCATGGGCGGCCCATTTATTTACTAAAACCCATCATTTCCTACTCGTACATGGTGGGCTAAACATAACTCTCTCTTCTTTGCAATATCCATACTAGCAAATAATCCATGCGACCAGCATACTTCGAGAGCTCGTTGCTATGCATCTGTTAGGAATACATGGCAACTCAAAATTGGGCATAATGTTTTTGAGTAGATATAGTATGCAGTACCCTAGATCAATCAGTCACATTTATATATCTTTCGATCTCTTTTAGAATCTCGTATATTGTATTCACAACTATGATTTACTCAAAATCATAATTGGTCGATCTGTAAATACAAAAATAGGATGTGACATCATAAACAAATTGATCTTCCTCTTTCCTTAAACCTCTCTATTTCAGTCCAGCTTGCTTTTCTAGAAATGCTCCATTAGATCGAATCATTCATGACCATTGGCAACACCCTAAGATAGCGAACACTAAATAGAAACTTTGAGAATAAGTTAGAGTCGTGAGGGCACTAAATGAGGAACTCATATCCTCAAGAGTCTCACACGGCATAAAGTTGAGATAAAAAACTTTTGCCACGCTTATTAGTCGTCATATGCATACGTAGGATGAAATACATATTACAGTATTAACTCCTTTCCCAATGAGCGTATGTCTTTACATTCAATACCGTACAGATGATAGTTCAGACATACTGAATGTCTAAACTTGAGTTCACGTATCTACTCTTCTTAAGAATCCATTAGAACTCATATCTGGCATCAAAGACAGATAAAGTAAAATATGTGCACTATTTTACTTTTGGACATAATAAATGTTATGTCCTCATCTTAGCACTCAGCTAAGGCGACATTTATATTTTAAGCTTGAGCTCTCGATTATCACCTAGATAATAAGCCTAAAAATTGTCTCATCTCTACTTATCACACAGTAAATAGAGGCGATTACTCGTGCGAATGAGTTAATCTTATCTGTCCGACATACTTGCTTGACATAATACACTAAGTATTAAGATGCATAAATATAAAAATTCATAGGCATTAACAATTTCATTTAAATGTGAACATTCAGGGAAATTACAATATTCAATACATCATCATCTACGCAGTCCTAAAGAGTTTACATGACCAATGAAAACATCTATAGGAATAGGCTTCGTCATAGGATCTGATATCATTCTATGCGTAGATATGTACTACAAGTTCACATCTTTTCGTGCTACCATATCTTTAACAAAATTGTACTTGGTATCTATATGTTTGGTCTTGCCATGATATTCGGATCTTTCGTGTATGCTATTGCTGCTTGGCTATCACAATTGACTAACAATGAGCTTGCAGCATGTTCAACAACACTTAAATGATCCAAAAATCTCTTAAGCCAAACTCCCTCTTGTACTGCTGCTGACAACGCCACAAACTCGGCTTCCATGGTGGATAATGCTATACATGTTTGTTTCTTACTGCTCTAAGATATGGCGCCATTATTCAGTAAAAATGCAAATCCAGAGGTAGATTTCCTTTCGTCTAAATCTCTTCCCCAGTCAGCATCTGAGTAGCCTTCAAGTCGCAGAACCTTTCCTTGATAACTCGGAGAATAATCAGCAGTACCCTTTAGATACCTCATGATTCTTTTGACGGCTTTCCAATGTGCTTGACCTGGATTGGATTGGTATCTGCTTACCATTCCAACTGCAAAACATATGTCAGGTCTTGTACACATCATAGCGTACATTAAACTCCCAACAGCACTGGCATAAGGAACTCGTTTCATTTGTTCCTTCTCTTATGGAGTCTTAAGACACAACCTACGGCTCAATCCTTCACCTTTTGCAATAGGAGTATCCATGGGTTTACAATCATGCATACAAAATCGTTCAAGAACTTTGTTGATATAAGTCTCTTGCGAAAGAGACAATAATCTCTTGGAACGATTTCTTGAAATCTTAACTCCAAGAATATATGCAGCTTCACCCATATCTTTCATCTCAAAATTGGACGATAACCAACTCTTAACAGTATTAACCAACTCCATATTGCTTCCGGCAATCAGTATATCATCAACATACAATGATAAGATCACAAATTGATCTTTGGATCCTTTGATATATACGCAATGATCTTCATCAATCATTATAAAATCATAGGCCACTATGGCATTATGAAAATATGTATACCATTGTCTTGAAGACTGCTTAAGGCCATATATCGATCTCAAAAGTCGACATACTTTTTGTTCTTGGCCTTTCATAATGAAGCTAACGGGTTGCTCCATGTAAATTTCTTCGTCTAGTTCTCCATTTAGAAAAGCAGTCTTTACATCCATTTGATGTAATTCAAGATCCATACTTGCCACTATTGCCAGAATAAGGCTAATTGAGGTAAATCTCATAACAGGAGAAAAAGTTTCCTCATAATCAATTCCTTCCTGTTGATTATACCATTTCGCCACGAGGCGAGCCTTATATCTTTCTATTGAGCCATCAGCTTTTCGCTTTATTTTGAGAACCCATTTGTTCCCAATAGCTTTGCGTCCTTTTGGAAGATCAACCAGTTCCCAAACATGGTTTGACTTCATTGACTCCATTTCTTCTTCCATTGCATCTATCCATTTTTCTTTATTAGGGCAATTTAGAGCCTCATTTACATTCCTTGGCTCATCTTCATCTTGTAGAGCGACTATGAAAGTTTCCCCTTCAATGTCAAAACGTCGTCGGGAAACACTTTTGCGACTTGTTCACCATACAGGAGATTGTACACGTGGTACATCATTCTCCATTACGCTCCCACTTGGATTAGATAATGACGGTATCGTCTCTTCAAATGGTTGTAATTGAGATTGAGTCGAATTTAATTCCTCATTTCTCACATTACTTCCACTTGGACAATCTTCTTCAATTTCATTATCATGATCCAAGGTTTCAAAAAGTGAGTTATCCTCACCTATTTCGCCCTTTTTAGGAAACTCATTCTCTAAGAATGTGACATCTTGTGATTCAAATTCAGTAATACTCCCACTTTCTTGCTCACCTGTAAACACATATCCTTTCGAGTGCTCTGAGTGTCTTATAAAAATACTCTTTTGCCTCTAGGACCCAACTTCCCATACTTGTGAGAGGGCTCGTGAGTATAAGCAGCACAACCCCAAGTTTTAAGAAAACTTAACTCGGGTTTTCTACCTGTCCATAACTCATATGGAGTGGAGGTAACTGATTTAGAAGGCACACGATTAAGTACATAGACAGCAGTTAACAAAACATCACCCCAAAAGGTGATAGGTAAATTAGCTTGTACCATCATAGATCTAACCATTTTCAATAAGGTTCTGTTTCTCCTCTCGGCAACACCATTTTATTGAGGAGTATATGAAATAGACAACTGTCTTTCTATTCCTTTTTCATCACATAAATTTCTGAACTCATCAGATAAATATTCTCGACCTCAATCGGATCTAAACGTTTTTATTTTCTTATCTAATTGATTTTCTACTAAATTCATAAATTTCTTGAAGCAACTTAATGCCTCAGATTTATGAGAAATCAAATAGACATATCCAAATCGAGTACAATCATATATGAATGTGATGAAATACACAGTCTCATGCCTTGCTCTTACATTCATTGGACCACAGATGTCAAAATGGATAAGTTGCAAAGGAAAATCAGCTCTTTTACCCTTTCCAAATGGTTTCCTTGTTGTTTTTCCCGCCAGGCAATGCTCGCAAATAGGCAAATCAACTTTTTCAATATTGCCTAATAAGCCCTCTTTGGCTAATCTTTGCATTCGTTGTTGGTCAATATGACTAAGCCTAGCATGCCATACGTTCACATCATTATCACAGAAAGTAGAAGACGTGAAGCGGAAATAACGAACATTGACATTTACAGAATCAACATCCAGTACAATAAAATCATCTAGAAAATAACCACAACTATAATAACTCGTACCTAAATACAAGTCTACACCATTGTTATGTAAGTTCAAATTAAAACCTAGTTTAATCAACACCAACACAGACACTAAATTCGGACGAATCTCCGGAGCATATAATAAGTCATGTAGGAATAATGTACGTCCACCACGCATCATCAACTGGCAGGTGACAATTCCTTTAACTTCAGCCCTGGAGTTATTCCTTACATAGATTCATTTCGTTCCGGTTGGAACCCGTTGGAACTCCACGAAGGCATCTCTATCCTTCGCTACGTGGTCTGTTGCTCCCGAATCTACGGTCCACAAAGGATTAGACTCAATTAAAAATACAGAACTTGACACATAGGCAAAGTTCTCAAGAATGCAATGGGAGTTTACCTTCTTTGGCTCGCCGCAATCGCGAGCGAAATGGCCCTTCTTGCTACAGTTGTAGCATTTCACCCTCGACATCTTTTTCTCATGAGGACGCTTTCCTCTTTGGTGTTGTTCATCTCTTGGTTTCTTCCCCGAAGAACTCGCTCTCTTACCTCTTCACCTTCTGAACGAATCAGGACGCTTGCGCTTAGAGCTCGAAGGCATTTGTGAGCTAGAACCAGCATAGTAAATGTCAATTACCGGCTTATCCGCCAGGAGACGGTCCTCCTCTAGCTCTAAGTGGCGCACTGCATCCTCAAAGGTTTTGATGTTCTCATAATGAGTTAGGTGCAACTTCATATGCTCCCAACTTTGAGGCAAAGAACGAATCACTACTTGCACTTGCTGTTCATCAGTCAGAACATGACCAGCATCCTTCAGCTCATTAATCATGTTTGACATTTTCCTTAAATGTTGTTTCATGGACTGACCATGTGGCTTCTTATATAAGTCAAATCTTATAGTGAGCTGTCTAAGCTTGGTTACAGATGTATGACCAAACCTTGCTGCCAATGCTCCCCACATCTCCTTAGCATTTTCAAAACGCCTAAACTCTCGCATGACATCATTTTCCATGCTAGCAACGTGATGCGAGCAAGGGAGTTCTTCCTTTTCCATACAGCAAATGCATCCTTATCTCTCTTATGTTGTGCAGTGTTTCCGTCTTCAGGCTCTTCCATAATCAGGTTAAGAGCTTCAAGAGTCTCTTGCTCTTCCAGCACATATTGGATTTTCATAAGCCAAATTTCATAGTTATCACCATTAAGCTTCTCTCCTTTGTTCAGTTTAGCAACTATATTCTTTGATGCTGAAGCCATTGAATCTGAACATATCAGACAGACAAGCACGAATTGTTAATGCCACTTATTTATGCATTAATTTTACACAAACCGATTTTATTAACGAATAATTTCACATAAGCTTTAGATTCGAAAGTTCACTATGTTCCCAATCATCATCAAACAATCATAATGTGAAATTACCTTTAATGTAATCATTAAGGTAAAATTACGTTCTTTAAAGTTACTAAAACTTTTAGAACTCCCACTCAACCAGATAATACCAATAAGACAGATATTATAATAGAATAGAACCATAAACTATTCATAATAGAAAATATCCATCAACATCTATTCATGAAAAAATATGTACATAAAGAACGAATCCAGCATAGAAAAGGAAAAACATGAACACCAACATGAACGGTACTATCCACCTAGGATATCTTAAAACCGAACTAAAATGAAATAAAATCAACCGTCTATCAATTTCATATAGAAAGGGAAAGATTCATAAAAATCCTTAGGAAATTTTTTTTTTGTGCCGGTCAACGGATGACTGGGTCAGGTCAACGGGTCTCAAGGTCGAGTCACGAGTCAGAAATCGGGTCGGGCCGGGCCTTTCGGCCCATAAAAAATAATTAATTAATTAATTAAAAAAATAGGTGTGGCTGATGTCAGCATGACGTCAGCCACGCAGCACACGTGCACGCTGGCACGTGCACGGCACGTGCGTGCGGCAACCGCTGTGCACGTGCAACGCACGTGCCGGCGAAGCCGCTGCTTGCGGCGACGCGTAGAGGCGCGTCCGACCTCCCCCCGCGGCATGCCACCGCTCGTTTTGCTCGTATCGACGAACACTACGACCCTACATTTTCAAAAATAAATTTTAACGCACGGAAATCGAGAAAAGACCTCAAACAGTACGGCCGGGTGTCGGTTTTTCGTACCCGAGCGTTCATCGGCGCCGTTTCACGAATTCCGGCCAACAATTCGTCTTATAAATGCATTAAACAATCAGGAAACAAGAACACACGCTCTAATACCAATGAAGGAAACATATTCCTTGAAATTGCGGAAAAAATTAACAGAAACACATTCCTAATTCATAATACTAAAACGCGGAAAACGTGCCCATTCTTGACTTGAATCATCGATCGTTCGAAGCATATTACATAAAATGAACATACCTCTTTGCCACAGATTAAATGCCGCTATTGCAGACTTGAGAGAGAACAATCTTTTGATTGTAGAACAAAGCCCCTTTCTCTTTTTCCTTTAGTGAGAATGAGTTTTCTGATAATAAAAATGCAACCCACACATATTCTTACGTGTGTTCTCACTTTTTGTTTCTAGACAATAACTGCCAAGTGCAGTTACTTTCTTTCATGGGCTGGGTTAGCCCATCATGGGCGGCCCATTTATTTACTAAAACCCATCACTGATTCCGTTGGCTAAGTGGACGCTGGATCAAGCTTTGCCAGTAGCTCTTTATGGAAAAAGGCTCAAACCACAATAATGCCGTCAAAGAGAATAGGTCAAACGAACCATTTTGAAGAGGCGTTCCAGTTACCGCCCACCTCCTAGCCTTTAAGTTAGTGACCGCTCGGCTCTGCTGGGCATTCACATTCTTGATCACGTAGGCCTCATCCAAAATGACTCTCCACCACTCTATCTTTTTCGCAGGAGATTCTTCCAAAGGTTCCTCATTAGCCAATATGGCATGTGTCGTCAACACAATGTCATGTTCTCTAAGCTCCTCTGCATCCTTTGTCCTGCGTCCATGATACGTATACAATTTCGTGTTCCTAGTATGCTGGCTTACTTGCGTGGTCCAAGTGGATAACGCAGATGGAGGGCACACAACCAATGTCGATTTGGTGCCATCCCACGTCTCATCATCTACGGTCACACTGCTCGAACTACTATGTCTAGTTTTACTCTTCTTTGGAGACTGAGAAATGTCCATCTTCCCCTTTCTCTTAGCGGAATCAGATTGAACTGATTGCATCGAACCATCAAATTTATCCAAGCCAATCAAAGAAAGAAGGGTGAGAGTCTTACCCAACCCCGATTGATCCGCGAAGATACTGCCCCACAGAGGCTCCGGCCGCTCAACCAGGCAATGGTTGGCCAACATGTTCACATACACGTGACGCCTCCCCTCCCAAAAGGGAGGCAATTCCCCGACATTCTCCATATGAAGCAACCAACCAACCCGTGTTTCTGGTGCTCCAAGAGATGAGTCATTATGATCGCCGCCGGAGGCTCCAAACTTCGCCTTCTTCTTGACATTACGGCTGACCAGCGTGAGACTCCCTTCCACGCTCCTCACCTCCTTCTCCACGGGCAGGATGAGCATCAAATTGCCTCTCGAGATTGCCGACTTAACGTGCTCAAAGTCGTCGATTCTGGCAACTACATGAATTTGAGACTCGACGAAAATCAATTTTCGCACCTGAGGAACTCGGGGCACAATGGCCTCGACGGAGATGAACTGAGAGTCGATAAGTGGGGCCAAGACTAAGGCAGTTGTGGCCTTGATATAACCCACCCTCACGCCCTTAGGATTGAGGACTAGGATGGCATTCGTGTCCTTTATATTTGAGGGCTCACGCACAAGTGCAAATCTCTCACGGGCGCTGATGTCGTCGTCTCCGCAATGCTGAATGCTAACTATGTCGGCAAAGATGAAGCTGAAGAGGCTAGTCCGAAGGGGGAAGCGATAGTATCGTCGAGGCCCCTCATCGTAGATGGAGATGGAGAAGGTATAGAGGGTTTAGAGAGAATATAGGTTGACGAGAGCTTATGTACTTTGAAATCGAGGGTTCACAGAGAGAGAGAGAGGGCGGAGAATGTGACAAAGCGTTTCTATCTTGAATTTGAACTCGAAAGAACTTGAAATTAATCGATTAACCGTTGCAGAGTTTGAACTTTGAAATTAATCGGTTAACCGTTGCAGGAAATGAACGGCGGTGTCATTTTTAACCGTTTGGGGTTGTTACACCAAAGGAAAAATAGGTTAATACACATCTCTAGTTTTTTAAATATTATTCACATGGCTTTACGTAAAAGCCCATATCCAAAGGACCAAATTGTCCTTCCAAATTTGTTTGAATATTTTGCTTAGGGTTTGGGTGAAAGGGAAAATTCTAAATAAAAGTATGAAGTGCCCTCGTTTTCTCATATAAGAGCCCGACCTTACTAGCCGAATGGCACTTTCGTCCATTACTTTTTTTGAATTTTCTTTTCCTTTTTCTGTATTTTTTGTTTTCCTTCTGCCGGCATCGAGCCAGGGCCACCCTCGCCTTGGCCACCCTCGCCCTCGCTCGAGTCGATGGAACCCGCCGGCAATGGCGGGGGAGGGAAGAGGGAAAAGAAAAGAAAAAGAAAAGGAAAGTGAAAAATATATATACTTGCTTTTAAAAATTTTTGCTAAAATACCCCTTCTTCAAAGGCCGGAATAGTCATCGGCTGGTCAAAAGTCCTTATTTGAGAAAATTTGATCAGTTCAAGCTCTTATTTGAGAAAAATGAGGACATTTCATGTCTTTATTTGAAAATTTTCCCTTTGGATAACATGGTATTTAATTTAATTTTTTTGGGGTCCGAATGCGGTTTTTAATTGATTTTGAGTATTTTGGGTGGACAAGAGAATTTAGAATTTGGGGGATAGGCATTTTTTAAGACAGGAATTGAGACGTGAAGACAATGGATGTGAATAAGTAAAGTGGTCTATTTCAAGGGTAAACTTTGGCCTGCTCATTAAATGGGCTATAATCGGGCGTGCTCGAGCCCAAACCTCCTGAGGTCCTACCGAGGCACACTAAAGTTTGCCCAGGCCAGCTAAGGGGAAAACGTGCGCAAGCTAGCGGGACACCATCTTTATAATTTTCTAGATTTTTCAATTGAAAAAATAAATGGACAAGATAAAGACATGGAAAATAAATTTAAGTGGGGTATGCTTTTTCATATTTTTCTCAAGATACTCAATGATTTGGAAGGCAATTCTCTAGTATTCTCCATATGAACCAACCAACCCAATTCCTGTTTCTGGTGCTCTATGAGATGGGTCATTATGATCTTCGCCGCAGGCTCCAAGGCCTCCGACTTCGCCTTCTTCCTGACATTACGGTCGATCAGCATGAAACTCTCGTCCATACTCCTCACCTCTTCCCCGCGGGCGGGATGAGCATCAAATTGCCTCTCGAGATTGCCGACTTAACGTGCTCAAAGTCGTCGACTGTGGCAACTACGTGAATTTGAGACTCGACGAAAATTAATTTTTGCACGCAAGGAACTCGGGGCACAATTGCCTCGACGAAGATGAGCTAGGAGTTGATAAGTGGGGCCAAGACTTGGGCAGCTGTGGCCTTGAGATAACCAACCCTCACGCCCCTAGTATTGAGGACTAGGATGGCATTCGCGTCCTTTATATTTGAGGGCTCGCGCACTAATGCAAATCTCTCGCGGGCGCTGATGTCATTGTCTCCGCAGTGCTGGATGCTGACTATGTTGGCAAGGATGAAGCTGAGGAGGCTAGTCCCAGAGGGGGAAGCGACGGTATCGTCAAGGTCCCCCATTGTAGATGAAGATGGAAAAGGTCTATAGGGTTCAGAGAGAATGCGGGTTGACAAGAGCTTCTCTATTTTGAAATCGAGGGTTCACAGAGAGAGAGAGAGAGAGAGAGAGAGAGAGAGAGAGAGAGAGGGGCGGAGAAGGTGATAGAGTGCCTCTATCTTGAACTTGAACTTGAACTCGAAAGAACTTGAAATTAATCGGCTAACCGTTGCACAGTTTGAATTTTGAAATTAATCGGTTAACCATTGCAAAGAATGAATGGCGATATTGTTTCTAACCGTTTGGAGTTGTTACACCAAAGGAAAAATAAGTTAATACGCATTTTTAGTTTTTTAAATATTATTCACATGGCTCTATGTAAAAGCCCATATCCGAAGGACCAAATTGTCCTTTCAAATTCGTTTGAATATTTTGCTTAGGGTTTGGGTCAAAGAGAAAATTCTAAATAAAGATCTAAAGTGCCCTCGTTTTCTCAAATAAGAGCCCGACTTTATCGGCCGAAAGGCACTTTCGTCCATTACTTTTTTTGAATTTTCTTTTCCTTTTTCTGTTTTTTTCATTTCCCTCCGCCGGCGTCGAGCCAGGGCCACCCTCACCTTGGCCACCCTCGCCCTCGCCTAGGGTTGGTGAAACTCGCCGGCAATGGCGGGGGAGAGAAGAGGGAAAAGAAAAGAAAAAGAAAAGGACAGTAAAAATATATATATACTTACTTAAAAAAATTTGCTAAAATACCCATTCTTCGAATGCCGGAATAGTCATCGGCCGGCCAAAAGTCCTTATTTAAGACGATTTGACCAGTTTATGCCCTTATTTGAGAAAAATGAGAGCACTTCATGCCCTTATTTGTAAATTTTCCCTTTGGGTAACGTGGTATTTAATTTAATTTTTCTGGGGTCGGAATGTGGTTTTTAATTGATTTTGAGTATTTTGGGCGGACAAGAGAATTTAGAATTTAGGGGATGGGCGTTTTTCGAAGACAAGAATTAAGATGCTAAGAAAATGGATGTGAATATGTAAAGTGGTCTACTAAAAGGGTAAACTTTGGCTTGCTTATTAAGTGGGCTATGATCGAGCGTGCTCGAGCTCAAACCTCCTGAGATCCTACCGAAGCACACCTAAGCTTGCCCGGGCCCGCTAAGGGGAAACCGTGCGCGGGCTAGCGGGGCACCATCTTTATAATTTTCTAGAGTTTTCAATTGAAAAGATAAATGGACAAGATAAACAAATGGAAAATAAATTTAAGTGGGGTATGCTATTTCATATTTTTATCAAGATACTCAATGATTTGGGAGGTAATTCCCTAGTATTCTTCATATGGACCAATCAACCTAACTTCTGTTTCTAGTGCTCCAAGAGATGGGTCATTATGATCTTCGTTGTAGGCTCCAAGGCCTCCGCCTTTGCCTTCTTCTTGACATTACGACCAACCAGCATGAAACTCTTGTCCATGCTCCTCACCTCTTCTCCGCGAACAAGATGAGCATTAAGTTGCCTCTCCAGATTGCCGACTTAACGTGCTCAAAGTCGTCAACTGTGGCAACTACGTGAATTTGAGACTCTACGAAAATTAATTTTTGCACGCAAGGAACTCGGGGCACAATTGCCTCGACGAAGATGAGCTAGGAGTCGATAAGTGGGGCCAAGACTTGGGCAGTTATGGCCCCTAGTATTGAGGACTAGGATGGCATCCGCGTCCTTTATATTTGAGGGCTCGCGCACAAGTGCAAATCTCTCACGAGCACTGATGTCATTGTCTCCGCAGTGCTGGATGCTGACTATGTCGGCAAGGATGAAGCCAAGGAGGCTAGTCCCGAAGTGGGAAGCGACGGTATCGTCGAGGTCCCCCAACGTAGATGAAGACGGAAAAGGTCTATAGGGTTCAGAGAGAATGTAGGTTGATGCGAGCTTATGTACTTTGAAATCAGGGGTTCACAGAGAGAGAGAGAGAGAGAGAGAGAGAGAGAGAGAGAGAGAGAGAGAGAGGGGCGGAGAAGGTGATAGAGCGTCTCTATCTTAAACTTGAACTTGAACTCGAAAGAACTTGAAATTAATCGGCTAACCGTTGTAGAGTTTGAATTTTGAAATTAATCGGTTACCCGTTGTAGAGAATGAATGGCGGTGTCATTTCTAACCGTTTTGGGGTTGTTACACCAAAGGAATAATAGGTTAATACACATCTCTAATTTTTTAAATATTATTCACATGCTTTTACGTAAACGCCCATATCCAAAGGACCAAACTGTTCTTCCAAATTTGTTTGAATATTTTGCTTAGGGTTTGGGTCAAAGGGAAAATCCTAAATAAATGTCTAAAGTGCTCTCGTTTTGTAGCTTGCCCAAGCCCGCTAAGGGGAAAACGTGCCCGGGCTAGTGGGGCACCATCTTTGTAATTTTCTAGATTTTTCAGCTGAAAAGATAAATGGACAAAATAAATATATGAAAAATAAATTTATGTGGGATATGCTTTTTCATGTTTTTCTCAAGACACTCAACGATTTGAAAGGCAATTCCCCTATATTCTCTATAAAAACCAACCAACCCAACTCCTGTTTCTGATGCTTCAAAGGATGGGTCATTATAATCTCCGCCGGAGGCTCTAGGGCCTCCAGCTTTGCCTTCTTATTGACATTATGGCCAACCAGCGTGAAACTCTCGTCCACGCTCCTCACCTCCTTCCCCGCGGGCGGGATGAGCAGCAAGTTGCCTCTCAAGATTGCCGACTCAATGTGCTGAAAGTCGTCGACTCTAGCAACTACGTGAATTTGAGACTCGACGAAAATCAATTTTCGCACGCAAGGAACTCGAGGCACAATGGTCTCGATAGAAATGAGCTGAGAGTCGATAAGAGGGGCCAAGACTCGGGCAGCTATGGCCTTGAGGTAACCAACCCTCACGCCCCTAGTATTGAGGACTAGAATGGCATTCGCATCCTTTATATTTGAGGGCTCGCGCACAAGTGCAAATCTCTCGCGGGCGCTGATATCGTTGTCTCCGCAGTGCTGGATGCTGACTATGTTGACAAGAATGAAGTCAAGAAGGCTAGTCCCGGAGGGGGAAGTGACGGTATCATCCACGTCCCCCATCGTAGATGGAGACGAAAAAGGTCTATAGGATTCAAAAAGAATGTGGGTTGACGAGAGCTTCTCTACTTTGAAATCGGTGATACAGAGAGAGAGAGATGGGCGGAGAAGGTGACAAAGCATCTCTATCTTGAACTTGAACTCGAAAGAATTTGAAATTAATTGATTAACCGTTACAGTTTTTTTTTTGTCAGCAACTGTTACGGAGTTTGAACTTTCAAATTAATCGGTTAACCATTGCAAAGAATGAACGGCTTTGTCGTTTCTAACCATTTGGGATTTTTACACTAAAGGAAAAATAGGTTAATACACATCTCTAGTTTTTTAAATATTATTCACCTGGCTATACGTAAAAACCCATATCCAAAGGATCAAATTGTCCTTCCAAATTCGTTTGAATATTTTTCTTAGGGTTTGGATCAAAGGGAAAATTCTAATTAAGGGTCTAAAGTGCCCTCGTTTTCTCATATAAGGGCCCGACCTTACTGGCCGGATGGCACCTTCGTCCTTTACTTTTTTTAATTTTCTTTTCCTTTTTCCGCTTTTTTTCCCTCCGCCGACGTCAAGCCAGGGTTACCCTCGCCTGGGCCACCCTCACCCTCGCCTAGGGTCGGTGGAACTCGCCGGCAATGGCGGGGGGAGGGAAGAGGAAAAGGAAAAGAAAAGAAAAGGAAAAGGAAAGTAAAAAAATACATATATACTTACTTAAAAAAAATTTTGCTAAAATACCCCTTCTTTGAAGGCCGGAATAGTCATCAGCCGGCCAAAAGTCCTTATTTGAGAAGATTTGACCAATTCATGTCCTTATTTGAGAAAAATGAGAGCACTTCATGCCTTTATTTGAAATTTTCTCTTGGGGTAACGTGATATGTAATTTAATTTAATTTAATTTTTTTTTGGGTGGGAATGTGGTTTTTAATTGATTTTGAGTGTTTTGGGCAGACAAGAGAATTTAGAATTTGGGGGATGGGTGTTTTTCGAAAACAGGAATTGAGACTCGAAGACAGGAATTGAGATGCGAAGACAATGGATGTAAATATATAAGATAGTCTGCTCCAAGGGTAAATTTTGGCCTACTCATTAAGTGGGCTATGATCGAGCGTGCTCGAGCCCAAACCTCTTGAGGTATTACCGAGGCACATCTAGGCTTGCCCAAGCCCGCTAAAGGGAAAATGTGCGCGGGCTAGCGCGGCACCATCTTTATAATTTTCTAGATTTTTCAGCTAAAAAGATAAATTGACAAAATAAATATATGGAAAATAAATTTATGTGAGATATGCTTTTTCATATTTTTTTGAAGATACTCAATGATTTGGGAGGCAATTCCCCTGTATTCTCCATATGAATCAATTAACCCAACTCCTATTTCTGGTGCTCCAAGAGATTGATTATTATGATCTCCGCTGAAGGCTCTAGGGCCTTCCGCTTCACCTTCTTACGGACATTATGGCTAACTAGCGTGAAACTCTCATTCACGCTCCTCACCTCCTTCCCCGCGGGTAGGATAAGCATCAAGTTGCCTCTGAAGATTGCCGACTTAATGTGCTCAAAGTTGTCGACTCTGACAACTACGTGAATTTGAGACCCAACGAAAATCAATTTTTGCATGCAAGGAACTCGGAGCATAATGGCCTCAATAGAGATGAGCTTAGAGTCGATAAGAAGGGCCAAGACTCGGGCAGCTGTGGCCTTGAGGTAACCGACCCTCACGCCCCTAGTATTGAGGACTAGGATGGCACTCGCATCCTTTATATTTGAAGACTCGCGCACAAGTACAAATCTCTCGCAGGCGCTGATGTCGTTGTCTCTGTAGTGCTGAATGTTGCCTATGTTGACAAGAATGAAGCCGAAGAGGCTGGTTCCTAGAAGGGGAAGCGATGGTATCGTCGAGGTCCCTCATCGTAGATGGAGACGAAGAAGGTCTGTAGGGTTCAGAGAGAATGTGAGTTCACAAGAGCTTCTCTACTTTGAAATCGGTGGTTCAGAGAGAGAGAGGGGGGGCGGAGAAGGTGACAAAGTATCTCTATCTTGAACTTCAACTCAAAAGAATTTGAAATTAATCGATTAACCGTTACAGAGTTTATACTTTGAAATTAATCGGTTAACCATAGCAGAGAATAAACGGCTTTGTCGTTTCTAACCATTTGGGATTGTTACACCAAAGGAAAAATAGGCTAATACACAATTCTAGTTTTTTAAATATTATTCACCTGGCTGTACATAAAAACCCATATCCAAAGGATCAAATTGTCCTTCCAAATTCATTTGAATATTTTTCTTAGGGTTTGGGTCAAACGGATAATTCTAAATAAGTGTTTGAAGTGCCCTCGTTTTCTCATATAAGGGCTCGACCTTACTGGCCGGATGGCACTTTCGTCCTTTATTTTTTTAAAATTTTCTTTTCCTATTTCTATTTTTTTCTTTTCCCTCCGTCGGCGTCGAGCCAAGTCCTCCCTCGCCCCTGCCTAGGGTTGGTGGAACTCGCCGGCAATGGCGGGGGGAGGGAAGAGGAAAAGGAAAAGAAAAGAAAAGGAAAAGGAAAGTAAAAACATACATATATACGTACTTTAAAAAAAATTTGCTAAAATACCACTTCTTCGAAGGCCGGAATAGTCATCGGCCGGCCAAAAGTCCTTCTTTGAGAAGATTTGATCAGTTCAGGCCTTTATTTGAGAAAAATAAGAGCACTTCATGCCCTTATTTGAAATTTTCCCTTTGGGTAACGTGATATGTAATTTAATTTTTTTTGGGGTGGGAATGTGGTTTTTAATTAATTTTGAGTGTTTTGAGCGGACAAGAAAATTTAGAATTTGAGGGATGGGCTTTTTTCGAAGACATGAATTGAGACACAAAGACAATGTATGTGAATATGTAAGGTGGTCTACTCCAAGGGTAAACTTTGGCCTAGTCATTAAGTGGGCTACGATCGAGCGTGCTCGAGCCCAAACCTCCTGAGGTCGTGCCGAGGCACGCCTAAGCTTACCCAGGCCGCTAAAGGGAAAACGTGCGCGGGCTAGCGAGGCACCATCTTTATAATTTTCTAGATTTTCAGCTGAAAAGATAAATGGACAAAATAAACATATGGAAAATAAATTTATGCGGGATACGTTTTTTCATATTTTTCTCAAGATACTCAATGATTTGGGAGGCAATTCCCCTGTATTCTCCATATAAACCAACTAACCCAACTCCTGTTTCTGGGACTCCAAGAGATTAGTCATTATGATCTCCGCCAAAGGCTCCCAAGCCTCTGGCTTCGCCTTCTTCCTGACATTACGGCCGACCAACGTGAAACTCTTGTCCACACACTCCTCATCTCCTTCCCTGCGGGCAGGATGAGCATCAAGTTGCCTCTCAAGATTGCGACTTAATGTGCTCAAAGTCGTCGACTCTAGCAACTACGTGAATTTGAGACTCGACGAAAATCAATTTTCGCACGCAAGGAACTCGAGACACAATGGCCTCGACAGAGATGAGCTGAGAATGGATAGGAGGGGCCAAGACTCGGGCAACTGTGGCCTTGAGGTAATCGACCCTCACACCCCTAGTATTGAGGACTAGGATGGCATTCGCATCCTTTATATTTGAGGGCTCGCGCACAAGTGCAAATATCTTGCGGGCACTGATGTCGTTGTCTCTGCAGTGCTGGACGCTGCCTATGTTGACAAGAATGAAGCCGAGAAAGCTAGTCCCGGAGAAGGAAGCGATGGTATCATCGAGGTCCCCCATCGTAGATGGAGACGAAGAAGGTCTGTAGGGTTCAGAGAGAATGTGGGCTAACGAGAGTTTCTGTACTTTGAAATTGGTGGTTCAAAGAGAGAGAGGGGCGGAGAAGGTGACAAAACATCTCTATCTTGAACTTGAACTTGAACTTGAACTTGAACTCGAAAGAATTTAAAATTAATCGATTAACCGTTACAGAGTTTGATCTTTGAAATTAATCAGTTAACCATAGCAGAGTATAAACTGTTTTGTCGTTTCTAACCGTTTGGGATTGTTACACCAAAGGAAAAATAGGCTAATACACAATTCTAGTTTTTTAAATATTATTCACCTGACTGAACGTAAAAGCCCATATCCAAAGGATCAAATTATCCTTTCAAATTCGTTTGAATATTTTTCTTAGGGTTTGGGTCAAAGGGATAATTCTAAATAAGGGTCTGAAGTGCCTAGTTTTCTCATATAAGGGCCCGACCTTACTCGCGGGAGGGCACTTTCGTCCTTTACTTTTTTTAATTTTCTTTTCCTTTTTCCGTTTTTTTTCTTTTCCTCCGTCGGCATCGAGCCAGGGCCACCCTTGCCCTCACCTAGGGTCGGTGGAACTCGCCGGCAATGGTGGGGGGAGGGAAGAGGAAAAGGAAAAGAAAAGGAAAGGAAAAGGAAAGTAAAAAAAATACATATATACTTACTTAAAAAAAATTTTGCTAAAATACCCTTTCTTCGAAAGCCAGAATAGTCATCGACCGGCCAAATCCTTATTTGAGAAGATTTGACCAGTTCAGGCCCTTATTTGAGAAAAATGAAAGCACTTCATGCCCTTATATGAAATTTTCCCTTTGGGTAATGTGGTATGTAATTTAATTTAATTTAATTTTTTTGAAGTGGGAATGTGGTTTTTAATTGATTTTGAGTGTTTTGGGCGGACAAGAGAATTTAGAATTTGGGGGATGGGCGTTTTTGCAAAACATGAATTGAGACGCGAAAACGATGGATGTGAATATGTAAGGTGATCTACTCCAAGGGTAAACTTTGGCATACTCATTAAGTGGGCTACGATCGGGTGTGCTTGAGCCCAAACCTCCTGAGGTCGTACTGAGGCACGCCTAAGCTTGCCCAGGCCCGCTAAAAGGAAAACGTGCGCGGGCTAGCGGGGCACCATCTTTATAATTTTTTAGATTTTTCACCTGAAAAGATAAATGGATAAAATAAACATATGGAAAATAAATTTATGTGGGATATGCTTTTTCATATTTTTCTCAAGATACTCAATGATTTGTGAGGCAATTCCCCTGTATTCTCCATATGAACCAACTAACCCAACTCCTGTTTCTAGGGCTCCAGGAGATTGGTCATTATGATCTCCACCGAAGGCTCCAAGGCCTCTGGCTTCGCCTTTATCCCGATATTACGGTCGACTAATGTGAAGCTCTTGTCCACACACTCCTCATCTCCTTCCCTGCGGGCAGGATGAGCATCAAGTTGCCTCTCAAGATTGCGACTTGACGTGCTCAAAGTCGTCGACTCTTGCAACTAAGTGAATTTGAGACTCGACGAAAACCAATTTTCGCACGCAAGGAACTCGGGACACAATGGCCTCGACAGAGATGAGCTGAGAATGGATAGGAGGGGCGAAGACTCGAGCAACTATGGCCTTGAGGTAACTGACCTCACACCCCTAGTATTGAGGACTAGGATGGCATTCGCATCCTTTATATTTGAGGGCTCGCGCACAAGTGCAAATCTCTCGCAGGCGCTGATGTCGTTGTCTCCGTAGTGCTGGATGCTGCCTATGTTGACAAGAATGAAATCGAGGAGGCTAGTCCCGAAGGGGGAAGTGATGGTATCGTCGAGGTTCCCCATCTTAGATGGAAACGAAGAAGGTCTGTAGGGTTTAGAGAGAATGTGGGCTGACGAGAGCTTCTGTACTTTGAAATCGGTGGTTCAGAGAGAGAGAGAGACAGAGAGGGGCGGAGAAGGTGACAAAGCATCTCTATCTTAAACTTAAATTTGAACTCGAAAGAATTTGAAATTAATCGATTAACCGTTACAAAGTTTGAACTTTGAAATTAATCGGTTAACCATAGCAGAGAATAAACGGCTTTGTCGTTTCTAACCGTTTGGGATTGTTACACCAAAGGAAAAATAGGCTAATACACAATTCTATTTTTTTAAATATTATTCACCTGGCTGTACGTAAAAGCCCATATCCAAATGATCAAATTATCCTTCCAAATTCGTTTGGGTCAAAGGGATAATTCTAAATAAGGGTCTGAAGTGCCCTCATTTTCCCATATAAGGGCCCAACCTTACTGTCCGGATGGCACTTTCTTCCTTTACTTTTTTAAAATTTTCTTTTCCTGTTTCTATTTTTTTCTTTTCCCTCCGCCGGCGTCCAGCCAGGGCCTCCCTCGCCTGGGCCACCCTCGCCCCTGCCTAGGGTCGGTGGAACTCGCCGGTAATGGCGGGGGAGGGAAGAGGAAAAGGAAAGTAAAAAAATACATATATACTTACTTTAAAAAATATTGCTAAAATACCCCTTCTTCGAAGGCCGAAATAGTCATCGGCCGGCCAAAAGTCCTTCTTTGAGAAGATTTGACCAGTTCAGGCCCTTATTTGAGAAAAATAAGAGCATTTCATGCCCTTATTTGAAATTTTCCCTTTGGGTAACGTGGTATGTAATTTAATTTAATTTAATTTTTTTGGGGTGGGAATGTGGTTTTTAATTGATTTTGAGTGTTTTGGGCGGACAAGAAAATTTAGAATTTGAGGGATGGGCTTTTTTCGAAGACATGAATTGAGACACAAAGACAATGTATGTGAATATGTAAGGTGGTCTACTCCAAGGGCAAACTTTGGCCTACTCATTAAGTGGGCTGCGATCGGGCGTGCTCGAGCCCAAATCTCCTGAGATCGTACCGAGGCACGCCTAAGCTTGCCCAGGCCGCTAAAGGGAAAACGTGCGCGATCTAGCGGTACACTATCTTTATAATTTTTTAGATTTTTCAGCTGAAAAGATAAATGGACAAAATAAACATATGGAAAATAAATTTATGTGGGATATGCTTTTTCAAATTTTTCTCAAGATACTCAATGATTTGAGAGGCAATTCCCTTGTATTCTCCATATGAACCAACTAACCTATCTCCTGTTTCTGGTGCTCCAAGAGATTGGTCATTATGATCTCTGCCGAATTCTCCAAGGTCTCTGGCTTCGCCTTCTTCCTGACATTACGACTAACCAGCGTGAAACTCTCGTCCACGCTCCTCACATCCTTCCCCGCGAGCGGGATGAGCATCAAGTTGCCTCTCAACATTGCTGACTTAATGTGCTCAAAGTCGTTGACTCTAGCAACTACGTGAATTTGAGACTCGACGAAAATCAATTTTTGCACGCAAGGAACTCGGGACACAATTGCCTCGACAGAGGTGAGCTGAGAGTGGATAAGAGGGGCCAAGACTCGGGCAGCTGTGGCCTTGAGGTAACCGACCCTCACACCCCTAGTATTGAGGACTAGGATGGCATTCGCATCCTTTATATTTGAGGGCTCGCGCACAAGTGCAAATCTCTCGCAGACGCTAATGTCGCTGTCTCTGCATTGCTGGATGCTGACTATGTTGACAAGAATGAAGCAGAGGAGGCTAGTCCCAGAGGGGGAAGCGACGGCATCGTCGAGGTCCCCCATGGTAGATGGAGACGAAGAAGGTCCGTAAGATTTAGAGAGAATGTGGGTTGACGAGAGCTTTTATACTTTGAAATCGGTGGTTCAGATAGAGAGATAGAGGGGCGGAGAATGTGATAAAGTATCTCCATCTTGAATTTGAACTTGAACTCGAAAGAATTTGAAATTAATCGATTAATAGTTACAGAGTTTGAATTTTTAAATTAATCGGTTAACCATTGTAGAGAATGAACAGCTTTCTTGTTTCTAACCATTTGGGATTGTTACACCAAAGGAAAAATAGGTTAATACACATCTCTAGTTTTTTAAATATTATTCACGTGACTGTACATAAAAGCAAATGTCCAAATGATCAAATTGTCCTTCCAAATTCGTTTGAATATTTTTCTTAGGATTTGGGTCAAAGCAAAAATTCTAAATAAGGGTCTGAAGTGCCCTCGTTTTCTCATATAAGGGCCCGACCTTACTGGCCGAATGGCACTTTCGTCCTTTACTTTTTTAAAATTTTCTTTTCCTTTTCTATTTTTTTCTTTTCCCTCTGCCGGTGTCGAGCCAAGACCTCCCTCGCCTGGGCCACCCTCGCCCCTGCCTAGGGTTGGTGGAACTCGCCGGCAACGGCGGGGGGAGGAAAGAGGAAAAGGAAAAGAAAAGAAAAGGAAAAGAAAAAAAAAGTAAAAGGAAAGTAAAAAAATACATATATACTTACTTAAAAAAAATTTCTAAAATACCCCTTCTTCGAAGACCGGAATAGTCATCGGCCAGCCAAAAGTCCTTATTTGAGAAGATTTGACCAGTTCAGGCGCTTATTTGAGAAAAATGAGAGCACTTCATGCCCTTATTTGAAATTTTCCCTTTGGATAACGTGATATGTAATTTAATTTAATTTTTTTGGGGTGGGAATGTGGTTTTTAATTGATTTTGAGTGTTTTGGGCAGATAAGAGAATTTAGAATTTGGGGGATGGGCGTTTTTCAAAGACATGAATTGAGACGCGAAGACAATGGATGTGAATATGTAAAGTGGTCTACTCCAAGGGTAAACTTTGGCCTAGTCATTAAGTGGGCTATGATCGAGCGTGCTCGAGCCCAAGCCTCTTGAGATCCTACCGAGGCACGTTTAAGCTTGCCCAGGCCTACTAAAGGGAAAACGTGCGTGGGCTAGTGAGGCACCATCTTTATAATTTTCTAGATTTTTCAGCTGAAAAGATAAATGGACAAAATAACATATGGAAAATAAATTTATATGGGATATGCTTTTTCATATTTTTCTCAAAATACTCAATGATTTGGGAGGCAATTCCTCAGTATTCTTCATATGAACCAACCATCCCAACTCCTGTTTCTGGTGCTCTAAGACATGGGTCATTATAATCTTCACCAAAGGCTCCAAGGCCTCTGGCTTCGCCTTCTTCCCGACATTACAACCAACGTGAAACCCTTGTCCACACTCCTCATCTCCTTCCCTGCGGGCAGGATGAGCATCAAGTTGCCTCTCAAGATTGCCGACTTAACGTGCTCAAAGTCGTCGACTCTGGCAACTACGTGAATTTGAGACTCGACGAAAATCAATTTTTGCACTCAAGGAACTCAGGGCACAAAGGCCTTGACGGAGATGAGCTGAGAGTCGATAAATGAGGCCAAGACTCGGGCAGCTATGGCCTTAATATAACCCACCCTCACGCCCCTAGTATTGAGGACTAGGATGGTATTCACGTCCTTTATATTTGAAGGCTCGCGCACAAGTGCAAATCTCTCGCGGGAGCTGATGTCGTCTTCGCAGTGCTGAATGTTGACTATGTCGGCAAGGATAAAGCCGAGAAGGCTAGTCTCGAAGGGGGAAGTGATGGTATCGTCGAGGTTCCCCATCGTAGATGGGGACAGAGAAGGTCTGTAAGGTTTAGAGAGAATGTGGGTTGACGAGAGCTTCTGTACTTTGAAATCGGGGGTTCAGAACGAGAGAGAGAGAGAGGGGGGGCGAAGAAGGTGACAGAGCGTCTCTATCTTGAACTTGAACTCGAAAGAACTTAAAATTAATCGGTTAACCATTGCAGAGTTTGAACTTTGAAATTAATCAGTTAACCATTGCAAAGAATGAACGGTAGTAGCGTTTCTAACCGTTCGAGGTTGTTACACCAAAGGAAAAATAGGTTAATATGTATCTCTAGTTTTTTAAATATTATTCACATGGCTCTACGTAAAAGCCCATATCCAATGGACCAAATTGTCCTTCCAAGTTAGTTTGAATATTTTGCTTAGGATTTGGGTCAAAGGAAAAATTCCAAATAAGAGTATAAAGTGTCATTGTTTTCTCATATAAAGGCCAATCTTACTAGCCGAAGGGCACTTTCATCCTTTAATTTTTTTGAATTTTCTTATCCTATTTCTGTTTTTTTTCTTTTCCCTCCGCCGGTGTCAAGCGAGGGCCGCCCTTGCCTTGGCCACCCTCGCCCTTGCCTAGGGTCGGCGGAACTTGCCGACGATGGTGGGGGAGGAAAGAGGGAAAAGAAAAGAAAAGGAAAAGGAGAGTAAAATTATATATATACTTACTTAAAAAAAATTTGCTAAAATACCCTTCTTTGAAGGCCGGAATAGTCATCGACCGGCCAAAAGTCCTTATTTGGGACGATTTGACCGGTTCATACTCTTATTTGAGAAAAATGAGGGCACTTCATGTCTTTATTTGAAATTTTCCCTTAGAGTAATGTAGTATTTAATTTAATTTAATTTTTTTGAGGTCGGAACGCGGCTTTTAATTGATTTTGAGTGTTTTGGGTAGGCAAGTGAAATTTAGAATTTGGGAGATGGGCATTTTTCGAAGATACGAATTGAGACTCAAAGACAATCGATGTGAATATGTAAAGTGGTCTACTTAAAGGGTAAACTTTGACCTGCTCATTAAGTGAACTATGACCGGGCGTGCTGGAGCCCAAACCTCCCGAGGTCCTTCCGAGGCACGCCTAAGCTTGCCCAAGCCCGCTAAGGAAAAAATGTGCGCAGGCTAGCCGGGCACCATCTTTATAATTTTTTAGATTTTTCAGCTGAAAAGATAAATGAATAATATAAACAGATGGAAAATAAATTTATGTGGGGTATACTTTTTCATATTTTTCTCAAGATACTCAATGAAATTCCTTATTGCAATTATGGGTTAAATAATTATTACCCGACCTTATTAGGAGTCGTGTGGACTTATAGATTTGTGACGACGTTTGCGCACCTTTACTCATCCTGCGTGAATTGCAATAATAGATTTGTTGCAATTATGGGTTAAGTTGACTCGTTCTTCGGGTCCAAACACGGGAAACGAGCATTCGTCATGAGGAATTAATTAACGGCGTTACCTCCGACCCGTGTGAGTAGCAAGAAGAAAGAAACTTCATGGCCGTCGATGGGTGAAGCGAGAGCGGATCGTAGCCGCACACTTGTCGAGGATGGCGGCGGCGAAGACACTTCCGTGTTCTGGAAGGTCCCGGCCACTCTCCTCGTGAAAGCTAGAAAGCATAATGATTTTCACGTCCCTCGTTAATTTAGGATTACCAAAAAACAGAAAACATGTATTTGATTTTTGGTGCATTATATGTAACAGAATCAATACTTTGAGGTTTCACCGACCAAGAGTGTCCTGGGTACTCATTAAGCAATTAATTAAAAATAATAATTACAATTTCTGAAATTGAGCATGCTCATAAATGAGCACATAACATGTCCCTTCAGGATTTTCATTAACATATTTAAGTAAAAGATATTTTATGTACTCGTTTTTCGGATATAATGGACAATGATGATGTGAATAGTGTGTATGAACTCGCACTTTCTTCCGGGTTGCAATATTATCGCATCACAATATACTATATATAAATTTATCCATCGTACCATTTTGATCTTCTTAACGAGCGGTATCACAATATGCTTCGAAAAAGTAATAAAAATTAGGGCAATCGATGACATTTTGTAAACCAACTGCTTCCCGAACACTTGTTAAGTATATTTAATGAGAAAATATTTCGATTTTCAATACATCGGTTGCGAAATTATATTTTAAATATGGATAGGGATTATTTTAAGGAGTTTGTATGGGTGGATAATTAAACGGAGAGAGGAGCAATTGGATACTTCTTGGTCACGGGCTTTTGCCAACTTGACGAACTGGTTCGCCTCGCATGGTCACGTCCGCGTTGCTGCTCGTGTTTCGTGAGCTTTGCGAAAATTCACAAAAATAAAAATCGATGGTTGCACATTCGCGCACCCACGCAGGCCATATTATAAAATAGATAAATAAAAATCCGCACCGCAAAAATAATCTCATTTTCAAAATTACACCAAAAAATGCTGATATGGCTAAAGACAACGACTTGCGCGATGGATGCACCAGTTGAGCCACGCGGATGCTATGGCGTATTTTAACTAAAAGCGATATCACTTTAGTAGTGCTTTGGCTCGTGTTTTCAGATAACACGGACAACTTTCGATGGATATGCTCACATCGAGCCTAATCGTATCGATGCCTCAAGAAAAAAGGATTGGCGGCTTCATGTCATGAGTGAGTCAATCCATTTTATATGCAAATAGAGAATAGCTTTAAACTGTCTATGACACGCTTAAAAACGTCTCCTTATCCATGTTAGCATGTGAGTTATCGTGTCGACACCACATTTTTTTGCTAAATTTAAAATGCGTTCATATACTCTGAAGAAACATTTTCGCAAAATTTATGTAGTTCATAGTGATTTCAAAATGTCCTTGCTGTTACAACAGCAACAGCAGCACAAATTAAGAAAAATCAATAAATCTTTCCATTTAAATACTCTATACTTGATATTATGATTTAAAAAATTTTCTAATTAAATTTTGCCACTGTATAAAATAACCATGGTTAAGTTTACTCGACGGTTATTACCAAGAAGTAAAACTTGCTCGTGCATTTATTCTCTTAATGTAATGGAAAACTTTTCCATCACCGATCATGTGCGAACTCATCCGCAAGCGGGCCTACTTAACCACATTTTCTAGCCTCTTTTTGTTTTTTTTTTCGGTTCTACTCTATCTCTCACTCACGATACACACTTAGACTTGCACCCCGCCTCTTGCAGGGCGTGGACGTCGAAACCCACATCTTAAACTATGCGACCCCACCCCTATCCTCCCGCGAAGGTGAGGATTCGAACTTCTCACCTCCCCCTTCTCAAGTGAGAACGGTGGCCACTGGTGTAAAAAAAAAATCAATATTTTTCTTAAAAGACTAATTGTTTCTAAAAAGAAGCGGGACCCGGGGAAATGTTAAAACTTCACTGTAAGAAAATTATTTGGATCTCTTCTTTTTGGTAAAATGTGTCAATCTATTTAATCACAATTGCATAGATATTTTTATGAATTCGAAAGCATGTTATTTCAAAAAATAAAATATTTAATTTCGAAAGAAGTGCATTTTTAATTTTTTTTCTACTTGCATGCTGATTTTAAATTTCCTTCTGTTGCCAAAGCGCGGATATAAAGTTACTGCGTTGCATGCACAATTCGTTTGTGTTTGATTACTAAACAACTATTGTTCCATCATTAAACATTTAATCTAGTTATTATCATTAAATACCATTATTTTTCTTTAGACTTTTTATGGAAGTTTATTTGCAAGATTAAAAAGAATTCTTGAGAATCTAAATATCAAAAGTACATTGTGGTTTAAAATCGATCCAATGTGCAAGTTTACTTTAAAATGACTATTTTTTTTCGAATTTGTATTATGCCTGTTTTCATGATAAAAGAATTCAATTACTAGGTTATGTGTATGTCCTAGGTATTTCATTAACAACACAAATCTAGAAAGCTCAATAAGATCTTTTTAATTTTCACGCTCTATACTTGATACTTCAACTTTAAAATTTCTTAAGCGGCGTTTCGTTTTGCGGAAATTGAGTGATTAAATAATCGCCTGTATCGCTTGTAAAAATAAAAATGAATGAATATTTTTTTATCGCCCATAAAATTAATTAGGTATGAATTATTATCGACGATGAAAATGGCGTCAATATAAATAGATTTTTAACTGTACCCATTAAAGAAACTTTGACAAAAGGATAAATACGTGACACAATTACCAAGTTAAGAATTTTTGGCATCACACAGATAAATTTGGATTGTTGGTGGCTTTTACCCCCTTGTTTTTTTTTTCTTTTTCTGGATAAAAAGCTTCAATGGAGGCGGGCAAAACCCTTTAAATTAACACTCCGGTTCGCTTTCGCGCTCTCACAGTAACATTGCCTGCTGGTGAAATCGATGCCCGTACAATTGGGAGAACTCAATTCAACAAATAGATGACTAGAAGGCTGTTGAAGATTTCAAAGGGGGGAAATTGAAATTAGGGTTCGAATTTTGGTGGGTTTTTAGAGATTTCAGTTTCGATTTTTCTGTAATTTTGTCCACGCTCGGCACTCGCCGTCAGTCGTCGTCTTTCCAAGGTTCCGCCCCGCCTCCGCCTCAACGGACAGCGTTCGTCACCATTCGGAACCCTCTACTTTTATCTCTCTTTCCCCATCTCTTGCTAGGTTGTCTTTCTCACTGCGTCGGACATTTCGATGCGATTAAGGTTCTCTTTTTGGTTGAATCTCGGTTATTCTATCCGTTTGTTTTTGCTGGGGGCATCGATGATGAGTTGATTTTTTTCCCCTGAAGAAACATAAAATTGGAGAATCTATGCTCCTCTGCATCTGCTCTGTTTGTCTCATCAATGAAGAATGCTTTTAGTTTCTGCCTTATCTATCTGTAGTGGTAAATTTTAGCCACTTTATCGCAACGAAATCAGGCAAGTTATCACATTATTTTGTTTCCTTTTTGGTTCGACGAAATATTCCTCGATCGTATTTCTGGGAGATAGTTTTAATCCGATAAACATAACGCAAAACTGGTACTTCGTTTCCTTTGCGCTTAGAATTTTGAATTCCTAGTGGGATTAAGAGTCTAGCTCTTCATCGTTACTAATTCACATCATCAAAAGTCTAGCTCTTCATCATTCTATTTCACACCATCAAAGCTGACTGATTCTCTATCGCCTCTTGTAGAGTTCTGTTTTCATATCAATTTGGTAAAGTTGAGAATGGTGAGGAGAAACTGGGCAGATCTCCCACAAGAGTTGCTAGAACTATGCTCGCAACGTCTTTGTCCGAAGGACTTGTGGGCGTTCCGAGCAGTGTGCCACTCTTGGAAATCCGCTCCTCTTGAAGAGAGGAGCAATGTCCCTTGGTTGATGCTTACAGACCAAAAGGAGACGCTGTGGCACGAGTTTTTTTGCCTCTCATGTCAGCGGGTTCACAAAGTGCTCGTGCCAGAAGTGAAGGGGAAGACATGCTTCTCTTCACGAGGTTGGGTGTTGACGCTGGGCATAGACCGGGAAATCTACATGCTGAAGAATCCCATGTCGCGTCACAAGTATATTATTTAGCTTCCCAATTTGAATAAGTTTCCGGGCATCGAAGTCTTGCCTCACTATGATGATTGCAGCGCTAAGTTCGTCCTGTCTGCTAGCCCTACTACATCTCTAGATTACATGGTCATGGTCATCTACGGGAGGGGTGGATATCTAGGGCTTTGGAAACCTGGTGACAAGGAGTGGACGGCGGTGAATTCCCCCAGGCCCAGGTATGATATTTGGGATGTCATAGTATGTATGGGGTGTTTTGTTGCTCTTGATCGCAAGGGTCGCATACTGAGGTGTGACGTGAATGGACCAACTCCATTTGAAGCTCAAGCAATTTTCAAGGTGCCGCCAAGAGTTGTGGATTGGCAGCACCCGGATCTAGTTCAACCAACAACGGGACATCCATTGCTACTGACTGGAGCGTATTTAGTGCAGTCAACAATGGGATCTCTATTGTTTGTGTCACGCTGGGAAGAATGCGAACCTGATCGAACCTTTCGATTTGAGGTTTTCGAGATTGACTTGAATACTCAAACATGCACAGAAGTTAAGAGCTTGGAGAACACGTCCCTCTTCTTGGGACCCAATTCTTCCTTCTATTTGGAGGTCGATGAAAAGCATCACATTAAGCCGAATTGTATTTATTTTTCTGATGATTCATGGCCCCGTCAGGATGAAGAGAGAGGAGGCAGGGACACGGCAATATACCACACCGATGATGCTACGACCGAGCTGTATTTTAGGGCAACCTCTCATGACTTTTATTCTCTTCCGCTTTGGATCGAACCAAGCTTTTAACCCACAGCTAAAGAGTTTAGCTTTTTTTTATCATTGATGAAGTGATCAGATTGGTGGAGTGCTATGCTATGGATAGTTAGGAATTAATTTCGGAAGCTTGAAATTGATAGGTCATTGGAAGTGAAATTGTACTGAAAATCATTTCAGTTTTATGATTAAGTTATTTCCATGTTTTATTTCCTTTAATTTGCAGCATCCAGATGTGTTAGCAACGGCCAACACATTGGTTAAAGCTATAGCTTGGTTCTCAATACATCTTCTCAAATATGAATTTGTGTTGGATGCTTCAAATTTTGCCCCTATTAATGACGAATTTTTCTTAATAGATGTCTTGACCTCTGCTTCATATCATGTCTGTTCTATTCAAAAACGAAAATAGGGTAAAGTCAAAATGTGGTGCTTGCACTTTGAACAAGGAAGAAACGATGAAGAGATGAAAATGTATTGATTTTTTGACATTAGGATTTAGATTGGACCCCCACACTGAATCAAGAACACTACAAGAATCTTGATTGCATGAGAAGAGAAGGGTAAATTAATTGTGTTACTTGATTGAAAAAACTATCATTATGGGCAGTGATATTAGTAATTATCCATGTTGTTAACAAGGAACTCCCCGATCTTTGATGATGAACGGCTATGTTTACTTATCTGATTTATTGAAGATTTCGTGTTTGGATTTTTTTTCGCGTATATATGTAAATATATATTACATATCTACTAGTAATATTCTCTGTGCTTGATTTTTATTGGAGACTGCTTCTAATGACGACATCTTGACATCCTAATATCGAGTATACCTTCATTCAGGGAATGCAAGGTAGGACTAAATGGCACGGTTCAATTTTCAGTTAATCGGAACTTTTCTTACATCGGAACCATTCATCATAAACTTTTAACAATTTTCCCAATTTGTTTACTTGCATAATTATTTCCGAATTAATGGATTATCATGTTTAATGTTAAAGGTTTTTAATCTCCGGAAATTATTGTCAAAGGCCAACTCAAGCCATTTGCTTTGTTCTTGTCTCTGCAAGGAAACATGATTAGATTTTGGTAACTTACTTCTAACATTGAAGAATTCTTTCCTCACTTGCTCGCTTTCTTCTTGATTCTAATTTGTTAATCCGCAGGAGTATCGCGACTACATCTCAAGTCCACTGACCCAATCAATTGCTATTTCCGTTGCTTATGTTATTCACTCCCCTTTTCAACTTTGGAACAATGGTCTAAAAAATCCTAAATTTCATGTATGGTAGCCAATTCAGTATTAAACTTTTCAACCGTGTCAATTTAGTCCTAAACCATTAATGACTTACAATTTAGTTCTAAACCTTTCAATTTTGTCAATTTTGTCCTAAACTTTTTGATGATTTGTTAATTTAGTCCTAAACCTTTTGATAATTTACCAATATAGTCCTTCAAGTCAATTTTGGCCGAAAATCGTTGACATGGTGATCTATTGAGCACTAGCTGCCTTACGTGGCATGGCTAGCACTAAAGTAGACAAATTTTTTTTAACTTTTTTGAATTTGTTATTATTTTTCTGTTTTTTCGTTTCTTTTTTTTATTTTCTTATTTTTTTCCTTCTTCATCTATCAGTTGTTGGGCCTTGGCAATGGCCTTTGGCGAGCTGGCAAGGCTCACCATCACCAGACTCAGGGAGGGTGGAGCCTCGCGGGCCACTAGCGAGGCAAGGCTCAACCCTCACGATAGGCCCACCAATTGACGGAGGAAGAAGGGGAAAATAAGAAAGAAAAGAAAAAAGAAAAATTATTAAAATGTAAAAAATTGTCCACGACAGCGCCGTCGTGCCACGCGAAATGGCTAGTGTCCATGTTAACGATTTTCAGCCAAAATTCGCAAATCATCAAAAGGTTTAAAATTAAATTGACAAAACGTCAAAATGTTTAGAATTAAATTAACACAATTGAAAGGTTTAGAACTAAATTGACAAATCGTCAAAAGGTTCGGGATTAAATTTGCACAATTAATAGGTTTAGGACTAAATTGGCCGGAAATCACACATTGAAGTCCAACACTATTGACATGGGATCCAAGTCCCATGCCTAACGATTAGGATCATAACGTATGATGTTCAAACACAATCTAAACCGTCTCGACGGTAGTTGCCTTACACGAACCACCTTCCTCCATGATCCCCCAATTGGAAGGCGGCTTTCAATTTAGTATTAACAGTACAATCAACAAACGAAAATTTTCCTATTTTTTGTAGTCCTGATTACTTCATTTATTAGGTGTAACTGGGGGAGAAAAATGTTCTGGCAATATCAGCGGCTTCACATCGGTTGTTGCTCAAAGACAGCTCTGCAATTTCCAATGGTTCATAATATTTTTCCGTGTTAGAAGAACATGACACTATTGGGGCAGAAATTTGGTTTTTGGCTTGAAGTACGGGACGCTGATTATTGTTCTAGCCT